>JAZKJV010004155.1:0-497500 GCA_037367405.1 Ottelia alismoides | reverse complement strand
CCCGGTCAAGGTTTCGAAAGTTGGTGTGCAGTATTCGTTCGGTCAGGTGGTCTAATGCGAGTAAGTGGGCAGGCGGAAGTATATATTGATTATGTGGTTTTTATTATTTCAATATAAAAATAATTTAAAAAATATAATAATAATTTCAAACATTAGATATTTATGTTTCAAAAAATACATGGAAGAAATATGAAGTGAAGAATTAGAAATAAATGGATAAATAAATACTTGAACTGAAATATTCGAAGCAAAGGAAATTTCAAATTCAATTCAAATGCAGCAGCAGCAGATATGCTTAGAGAAAATAGATAGGTTCAGCAGATGTGCAACAGATATGCCTAGAAAATAAATGGATAAATGCAATATATCCTAAAAAATACTTGAACTGTTAAACTAATTTCATTGGATATGAGCAGTAGATGTGGGTAAATGGATAAATGTAGCGGATGAACTAATTAATTGAACTAATTACGTTGGATATAAGCAGCAGATTTGCTTGAACTGAAAGCAATATTTAGGGATAAATGCCACAAAAGGTGTTCAGAAATGTGCATGAGCAGGAGATGTTAATAGAGGTGCATCATGCACGAGCAGGAGATATCCTAAACATCCAATTCAAATTTCGAAATTTTACGCAAATGTTCATAAATTCAGACCTTGGCGAGTAGGTGGAGAAGCAGCTGTGGGGGGAGGAGCAGCCAAATAGGGGTGCAGCCCAAGTCTGGCGGATGAGCAGCGGTTGGCGGAGGAGCACACCAGAGGTGGGGCTGTGGGCGGAGGAGCACACCGAAGGCAGAGGAGCAGCTCTTGGCGGAGCACACCGGCGGCGGAGAGGGCCTGCAGGAGGACTTTAGGGGTTTGGTATTGTCGAGGTTAGGGCGAAGAGCATCTGTGGGAGGAGGAGCACACCGGAGGCGGAGGAGCAGATCTTGGCGGAGCACACCGGAGGCGGAGGAGCAGCTCTTGGCGGAGCACACCGGCGGCGGATGGGGTATGCAGGAGGTTAGTGCTGGGTATTGCTGAGGTTAGGGCTGCGTCCGCGGGAATAGGGTGGGACCATATGGTATTTTGACACTACTCTGAATTTTGACATTGAAAAAATAAAAAAATGACGGTATTTAGGATAATACTAGTAGGGAGCCCGTGCGCTGCACGGGAAATCAAGTTTTATGTATATTTACTATCTTAAAATTATATATATCTAGTAGATAAACTGGATGACCTTTTGCCCAAGCAACTATTATTAAAGTTAAAAGTGTATCATTTAAGATATGAATCAAGAAAATAGATAAGCAGCGATGATAAAATTACAACCGTAAAGTGCATACGCAGATAATGTGTTATAATATTAGATGGACAACTATTAGTAAGCCGAACAACCACTTACAGTTATTACAATTCCAAGTTTTGTGCTACCAACATCTGTAACGATCATATTATTATTTAGCATACACACATCTTCTATCTTTCTCTTAAGGAAGTGATGGCGAAGCTATGTTTACGTAAACTTAGATATACAAATCAGAAATTATGATGGATGAAAATATGGTTATATTGAAACAAATCCAACTTTGCACATCCTTGTTTGTGATATATGTATCTTCTTTCATGATGGATATGCATGCATAGATATGCATCCTTCAAGACTCCCCGTTGCCCTACCGGCACCCGCTTTCTTTCCACTTTTGCCCTCTTCTCCAAACATATTACCCAACGCAATCCCCACCCTCTCCAAACATATTATGCAACCTAGATAAAAAAATCGTTCACGTCCATTTAAAAACTTATATGAACATGTTCACATACGATTGAATCTCTACGTATATGCTAACGTATTTTATATGCATATTAGTATATACAAAAAGATCGTCTTCAAAAAAGTTAAAGGTTGCATGCATTAGAAAACAACAATAGGCCAAAATAGTGGATTATTTGATTTCTATGATACATCTGAGAAGCAAAATATCGTCGATGGATGGTACATTGATTTGTGAGCTTCGTCTAGAATCTCCTGCCTTAGCTCAACAACTTTTGGAACCCATAATCTATTTTGGTACCTTATAACTTCATCAAATCCAATTGTGAACTCAGAACCTTTTTTCTTAGATGCCTTTATCATTTTAGGAGGATCAACATCAATTTTCTGTGCTGTCGTGATCTTCCCAATGACCTCGGGTTGGAGACCAAGAAACATTTAGTACAAATATGTTAATGCAAATCATTTGACATTGTTCATGAAAATATTCATCGCAATCAAATACAACGATCTAGGTCTCCCTTCGGTGTGTAAGAGCTACAAGTACTCCACTTTTATTCTTAAAAATATCAGTTAAATGTTACGGTATCATTTCCTAGTAAACACTTACGTGATAAGTACATGGGGGTTGGGGCTTGAGGAAGATCGCGTCGAGGTTCTTGTCGAAGAGCGCCTTCAGAATCCTTCCTACGAATCGATGAGTGGCGGAGCTAGGATTTTTAGTTAAAAAAAATTAAGAAACATAGCTTTTTTTTCTAAAAATAAATGTTAAAAGAACAAAAAAAACAAAATTTATAGTATGAGAATCGAGGTATAGTATAGATCCTTTTCTGAGATTTGTCCGAAAATATATTCCCACAAGAAATAAATTACAAAACATAGTTTCCGGACATAACTTAAAATGCATCAATGGCTGAGTCGGATTTCCCATTTTAAATTGAAGGGAAAAAATAAAAGAAAATAAATTCTGGCCTGAGTACCTTTAAAATCTTGTCCAATTGCAATTATCTCTGAAATCTTTGTAATTACACAGTGATCATATAATCTTAACATATAATGCTCCTCCCCTCCTCTCCCCTCGTGGTATAAGATTTAGCAAGATTATAAGGGTCGTGAACAACTTTTTATATATTTATTATTTTATTGAGATGGTCGTGTTATATATTTCATCACGATCTTTCTTAGTATAAAGCTCAGATTTAAAAGATCCACTAAAATATTTTTAGATGTATTTACAGTAAACAAATAATGCACGAAATTCAAACGGAGAGGATGCGCAATCAAATGGAGAGGGTGTGAAACCTTGCCCTCCGATCGTAATCCAACGATGTGGAAGCATCGATGTGATCTCGATCGGATGGCAGGGACTGCATCAGAAGTTTTGGTGGGAAAAACCTCAACCGTCTGTTTGTAATCTAACGACCAGATTTATACCGAACGTACCTTCGAAGTCATTGAAGCGGATGTCAAGGTAGCGAAGTTCGGGGAGGCGGAGGAGGACTTCTGGGAACTTCCCTACGAGCCGGTTGTTGCTGAGGTCGATTTCCGATAACCTTCGGAGCTTGTGGAAGGTCAAAGGGACGGTGCCGCAGAAGCGATTGGAATTGAGGTGGAGCACGGCGAGGTCTTCGAGGAGGGAGAGTTCAGGAGAGAGGGATCTGGCGAGATCGGCGTGGTTGAGGTCGAGGGAGGAGACGACGAGGATCGAGCGATCGGTAGGTGAAGGGGAGCAGAAGACACCGTTGTAGGAGCAGACATCAGGGCCGATCCAGTCGGAGGTGATGTTGTAGGGACCGAGGATGGCGAGCTTGAAGGATTGGAGGGCGATGTAGGCGGAGCGGAGGCGGGGGTTGGGGAAGCGGAGGGAGGGGTCGGGGCGGAAGCGGTCGCAGGTGGGGTTGGAGAGGAGGTGGCGGAGGGGGTGGGGAAAGGCGAAGGAGAGGTGGAGAAGGCGTCGGTGGCGGGGATTGTTGGGTAATATGTTTGTCGGTGGCGGGGATTGTTGGGTAATATGTTTGGAGAAGAGGGCAAAAATGGAAAGAAAGCGGGTGGCGGTAGGGCAAAACGGGGATTTTTCCGCAAAAATTTAATGCCTTGACGCCTTATATATATATATATATATATATATATATATATATAATGGATGGGACTGAAGGAAACTTAAACTATAAAATCAAATCCCTGTGCAAAAACTAAATGAGTGGTTGTATACTCGTGCAAATATAGGTTATTGGTATTTGACGGGATGCAGCTTCCAGAAATACCCCAAACTAAAATATCAAGCAACATACAGTTCGAGATAAACATTGCCATCATCTCAGGAAATAAAATAGGGACATGACAGTAAATATTCATGCCACGATAATCATACCAGACCTCTTTAGAATAGTTACAATGGAAGAAATGAACGGGAAGACAGATGGAGATGTTTAATGAGAATTATCGTCGAGTACATCACGGACTCCGTGAATAGGAAATGTTTTCTTCGTTTAAAATATACTGAAATAGAGTCAGGATCTCAACAGAATTGGGAGCCCAAATTTAAAAAAAAATTGAAGAAGGAAAAAAACTTACTCTCTGAACTCAGAGACTGTAGAGAAGAACACAGCACCAAAAATGTAGACTATCGCGACTGCGAGTGTGGCCAGCAGAACTCGATCATCACGGGAGGCTGGGCGGTGGTGGGCATTGTCAGCGAGGCAGGCTGGTGGTTGGGAACTTGGGAGTGCGGAGTGCGGTGTTGGTGGTGGCAGGGGAGTTGAGTTGCCGCGGCAATGGCGAAAGGTAATGAGATGGGAGATGGAATGATGGTAGTGGAGAACGAAGGCAGCCATGATGGAGATGGGGCGTTGGGATTTCCGTGGTAATGAGGAGGGGAAGTAGGGTGGGGTTCTTGTAAGAGTAAGAAGGACCTAAAGCAGGGTTTCGGGGGAAGAAATATAGGTTGTAATTGAGGAAGAAAAGGGAACAGGGGAGAGGGGTTTGCATCGTGAAAGTACTATTTAATTTAACTACTGAATAAAGTATGCTAATGGGTGCGATTGGTTCTTGAGTTACTTTCGGCTAACATGGGGGAGGGTAACTCGTTCCGTATGTTGGTGTTTAGATATAGGTTTTGGGTTGAGAGGATTTGTTCTGATGTGGTTGCTTTGAAGTTTGGAAAAGTGATTAGTTGTCGTGATGTGATTGTATTGAAGTTTTGGAAAAGTGAGTAGAAGTTGAGTATTTTGTAATTTTAGATGATATGATGTTATAATATATTATTTTTAATGGAATAGATAAAAGAAAAATGATTTATTTAATGTATTAAAAAAGAGAGGAAGAGTGGATCCCACACAAGAGATAAAGTACGGGTTTTGAAGGTAACCCCCCAAAGAAGGGGTTAACCGCCTACCGAAACATGAAAGTTTCAATCATAACTGACATATACTCAAAACTCTCTAACTTTTCAATTCACAATACTTAATTTAGATCATACCATCTCTCATGTCACCAAACTAATTAGGGTGTGTTTGGTTCGTGGGTTATCCGGGAGAGGATAACTCGTTTTTGTGTTTGTGTGTTTGGATGGTGGGTTAAGGGTTGAGAGGGTTTGTATGATGTGATTGTATTAGAATTGAAAAAGTTGGTAGTTATTATTATATGATTGTATTGAAATTTGAAAAAGTGGATAGTTGTTGTGATGTGATTGTATTGAAGTTTGGAATAGTGAGTAGAAGTTGAGCATTTTATTATTTTTAGATGATATGATGGTATAATATATAATTTTTTTGATGGGAAGGGAGTGGACCTCACTAGTGGGTTAGGAATGTGGCATTTGGGGGGTAACCCTCTCAAATTGGGGGTAACCCCCAACCGAACGGGCTCTTAGGATTAAAGCTTATTATACTCATAGTGGCACCCCCTCCTTGTGGTACATACCTTCATGGATTGTATGATTCTCAAATCTTTTGCTGAGTATGTTTCGTTCAAATAAGATTTCTTTTGTTGTATTTTTATCTATAATTTGTTTGAAAAAAACTTAGGAAATAAAAAAATTGCAGTGTTCCTAATATCACAATCAGTGATACATGTAATTAGATACATGTGAATCCATATCTGTGTCTTCGTATTCGTTTTTAAGTGAGTATGAATAAATCTTTTATTTTGACGAATATTAATTTCATTTTTTACGGATATGGATACGTATAAAGTTATATATTTCTTCTGGATATGTGTGTTTCTATGTGCCTGCCATGACATCCGATTTTAAGAAAAAAATATGTATATCTTTTCTGTAGATATAGAAATATATGTGGATATTTATTTATTTTCAAATATGGATATTGATACATATACCATTTTCATTGCTTTTTTTCTAGAGAAATGGATACGGATAAAGTTACATGTATTGTTTTCATATGTGGATATGTTTATATGCGTATGTAATCTTGTTCTTTTTTAAACAAATATGGATATTTATTTTGTTTTGATAGATGTGCGTGTGTGTGGAAGGACATGAATTTTGTATTTTTTTTTCATGGATATGGATATGGATGTCATTTTCATTATTTTTTTAAGATATGAATGCATAGATGGTTGCATATTTTGTCAACGGATAAGGATATAAATAAAGAATATATGTGTTATTGGATCTACATGTGCATATTTTATAGACATATATCTCCATTGTATTATTATTTTAAACATTCTCCATAACCAGATATAAAGCATTATTTTCTACCATGTGAATGGAATGAGAAACAAATTTTGCAAGTATTCATCATGAGGATAGTGTGTAAATTTGAATATAATTTGTTTTAGTTGTAATTAGTTTGATGATATGGGTGATGGTATGATTTAAATTCCACATGAAACCATTGAAAGTTGGTTGGTTGGTGTATGCTCACTTAAGATTGTAACTTAAAAAGTTGGTGGGACAATCAGAGGATAAGAAAGGAGGATTAGGGTTGAAGGAGAATGGTGGGACATATACTCTTCCACATTCCTCATTTTATAACATCGGGAGGCATAGATGAATACATAAGAAAACAAAAGCAAAGTATGTGGAGACCCTCAATTAGCTATTTTATCCATTGAAATATTTAATTCGACCCCTCAGTTTGACCCTAATCTACATCATCTTATCGATACAAATTTAATGTTAACCAAACAATTAGCAACACCGAACAAAATTTTAAATATTGAGTATTGAAAATCATGTAGACCATAATAACTCCACCAACGAACTTCATGTTTGCTTGTGGCGAAATTGGGGGGAGAGGGCAAGGAGCAACCTCTGCATAGAAAATTCTAGAGTCATGATGGCCAGTGAGACAAGTGATTAAATTCATGATGGTTTAAACAGGGATACTTTAGAGAAGCTAGTACATGGCAAAGAAGGTCGCTAGGGTGTAGGGGTGGAGGCGATCATAGGGAAGATGTGTGTTTTGGTGAAGCCAGAATTGCATGTAGAGGGGCTATGATCGGTGGTGGATATAGAGGGTGATAGTCACTTGAGAATGTAGGTTTTAGGCCTAGCAAAGAGTAAGGTGTGTAGGAGATGGTCCACATGGTTTTTTTCTCGCATGTGTAGGGATACTAATTGAACTGAACTGTAATGATCGAACCCATTGATGACACTCAGAGATCATCCTTTTAATTTTGATCTGTTGTTGTAGTCGGGTAATTCAGAGATACTTCATAAATTGATCACTTCGAGAAATGATACAAAGACTCAGGTCTTGATGCAATCAAAGTTATTTCGAACCAGGAGGTAATGTGAGGGTCTAAAATTAAGTTTAAACAATCTAGAAAATTAGGTTTTTCAGAGGAGAAGATTATTTTGGTGATTTTGTATTTTTCAGCTTTTTATGGATTTTAAGAAGAGATGTAATTAAATGCAAAAGGAAATATGATATGTGAATTTTCAACTAATTTTTAATGTGAGAGAAAATGATGTTATGTTGTGTTATACAATAAATAATTAAATGCAATGTTTTTCATGAATTTTTAGATGATGCAATAATATGGTGATGCAAAATGATGATGAAATGCAGAGCTAAGTCCCACGAAGCCAAGATAAGAACAAGAAGCGTGCCAAGCAAATTAATTAGTTCAATGAATCCTCAAGCCCCAATGATCAATTACAGAGTTATACAATCAACTTCAAATAATTACCTCAGGCGAATCACAAATCATTGAGCGATAATAATTCCATTAGTGAAAGTAGATGTGTTCAATATAATAAATATTCTTCTCAAATTAATTGATGTTTGATAAACGTGTAGTTCTCCTCTTTAATACATGCTAGTTGAAGTATAGGAGATGAAAAGCGATTCGTCAAAAATTATAATTCTTGAATATTAGAGAATTATTTTTACTTGGCAAGTCTACCAAGGTCGAACACATAAACAATAATTTTTAATTACGCAGTTTTAAATTAATTAATCATAGTGTTAATATTTATATTAGAAAATAAAATGAAAATGAAATGTAATGAAAGAGATATAATGAGAATAAAATAAACAAAGAGAAAAAATAAGCTCAGGATATGCAATTTTGTTTAATGTTAACTAATAGAAATAATCAACATCCTCAAATTTTTATCAAAGATCAAAAGAAATAAGTGTTCAATTCAAATCCAAGTTGCAGGTAAGAATGTCAATGGATATAATAATCATACAATTAATGATATCACCCAGTAATTTTATCGAAGAATATTTTATCTCGATATCCCCTGTAAATTGCTCCTCGCAGAATTTAATCTCATAAACTATCAGAGAAATAAATTGATTCTTCTTCCTATATTGAGCCCCTGTAGATAAAGTCGGATGTTCTCAATAAAAATATGGCACAAATATATCAATAAATTAACTTGAATAAATCAAATTGAACCTCAATTAATATTAATAAAAAAGAGCTCCCGATCATTTATAAAATATATAAAATGAAAGAGCACAAAATAGGCTTCAAAATGACACATTGTATGCTAAAAACAGAGTTTGTGTGAGAAAGTTATGCTAAAATGAAATTCTAGGGACTAAAATGCAGCAAAAATTTAAAGTTATTTCTTCAAAGATACCCCTGGAGGGACTTATATGCAGATCTGAAAAGTTAGAGGGACCTTCCTGCAATTTGCCTATGCATGTACATGTGATTAGTCTGGCATGGGGCCTTTTTGTAATTTCTGGAACTTGCGTGGGTGAGGATGCAATGTTCCCCTTATGGGTGTGCATCACACTTGATGCAAGAAGTTTGGGGTGGAGCCAAGGCTCAGGGCGCCGAGGCTTATGCTCGGGAATCCGAGCCTCTAGAAGGAAGGCGAGGGAGACTCGGTGGCAGCCTCGGGTCTGCGGTTGAAGGGTGGCACCCGAGGCGCCACATAGTGGGCGAAGGGTGTTGAAATGCTTTTAGCGAGGTTCTAAGTATCCTCACAAGGAGAGAACACTGTCGTTGTAGTGGTTGCTAACTAAAGATGAATCAAACAATAATTAACCCACAATGTTGATCAAGCAACGCAAAAAATTATGGAGTTAAAAATTATTACAACTCTACAAAATGTGTGTATAGGTGTAAGTATGTAGAATGTCGAACACATGGAAAAAACGTGATAGACTGTGCAATAATATGTAAAACTATCCTTCTTCTTATCTTTCTATTGTATTTTTGTGTGTGTTTTTAGTTATATAATTTTTTGTGGATTTTTTTATATTATTTATTTGTTTTAAATTTTATAATTTTATTTTTATAATTATCTAATTTTTATTTTCCATTTTCTTTTCAATATATAATAAATGTTTGTATATAATGATATAAACAATTTAATATATAATAAATGTTTGTATATAATGATATAAATAATACAGGGCAATATGTTTATAAATTCAACTAAAAATAAAAAAATTACAGAATAAAATGTTGTGTGTTTTTTTATCTTTTTCTACAGTTTTGTGATTTTTGGGAATTTTTTTCTAATTTTTAAGGTTTTAAACTCCAAACTATCCCAAAACAAGGATTAAATAAATAGTCAGTTGAAATTTGAAAAGATAAATAGAGCCAAAATTTTCAAAACTATTTTTAATAGATAATATATAATATAAATAAAAGTTATAAAAACATAAAGAAGTGTTTTTAGGATTTTTGAGAATTTTTAATGACTTTTATGCAGATTTTGGAGCTTTTTAATTTTAAGGTTTTCATTTTACTATTTTAGTGATTTTTAGTCTGTAAGCACAAAATACTATAATAAACAAACATTGAGTTTTTTTAGAATTTTTAAACATGGTTATATTTTTGGAATTTTTAAACCTAACAGAGAATAAAACATACTATTTTGATTTTTAATAAATAAGAAAAATACCTAAAATGTAAAATTAAAGATATAACATGAAAGAGAATTCAATCATGCACTTAACCCTATTTTTTATAATTTTTGGAGCTTGTTTAATATTTTTAGAAAATAAAAAATAAACATAAAAATAAATGAAATAATAATGGTATATTTGGATAACATGCCCTAGAGGATTTGGATAATGTATGATTTATTTTCCAACTAGTCTAGAGAATACCCCTACAGTGAAAGAATTTTCTGAAGTATTTTCGAAGGAGCTATCAAGACTTCCACCTAACAGAGATTGAATTTAATATAGAATTAATACTGAGCACCACTCAAATTACTTTAACACCTTATCATCAGTTGAATATTAAAGCTGAAGATGTCCCTGAGGCTGCCTTCCAACCTCGATATGGGCATTATAATTTTTTGGTGATGCTAGCTTTTGGATTAACAAATAACCTTGCCACTTTTATGGATTTGATGAATCGAGTATTTCATCATCTCTTGGACAAATTTATGATTGTGTTTATTGATGGTATTTTGGTATGCTCGCAATCAGAGGAGGAGAAAAAAGACATTTGAGGATTGTGGTACAAACTCTATAGAAGGAGAAATTATATGCAAAGTTTGATCGAGTTTTGGTTGGAAATGGTTGCATTCCTTGGAAATGTTATTTCAGAATAGGGTATTTCTATAGATCCAAGCAAATTTGGGGCAATTCTAAACTGGAAGCAACCGACTAGTGTAACAACGATTTGTAGTTTTCTCGGATTAGCAAGATATTATAGGAGATTCGTTGAGAACTTCTCTTGAATGGCATACCCATTGACAAGATTGACTATGAAGGAGGTGAGGTTTGCCTGAGATGATGAATGTGAAATGGCTTAAGAATTGCCTAACCTCAACACTAATCCTAACCTTTCATATGGGAAAGATGGATTTATGGTATATAGTAATGCATTAAGTCAAGGGTTAGGATGTTTCTTGATGTAAAATAGAAAACTCATTGCATATGCCTCTAGACAACTTAAATCACATGAACTAAATTATGCCGCGTATGATTTGGAATTAGATATATGGTGAGACATGCCAAAATTTCACATGCCATAAGAGTCTGGAATATATGGTGATTGCCTTGAAATTTTGAATGTACTATTTATATGGTGAGACATGCCAAATCTTCACATACCATAAGAGTTTGGAATATATTTTCTCCTAGAAGGAGCTGAATTTGAGACAAAGAAAATGGTTGGAATTGATTAAGACTATGATCTCACCATTGAGTACCATCCCGAAAAAACTAATATATGGTATATCGAGGTATGCATCAACATGGATAAATCCCGCTCAACAATAGGCCAACATGGACAAAGGAGATGATTTGATGTACCTTAAGACCATCATGCATGCATCATAATGAGCTGAAGTCGGTGAGTCCATGAACTAGCTAAGTTTTCCGACTGCAAGAGAGATATCTGGTCGGGTGATGGTAAGATATAGTAGCTTACCCACTAGAAGTATGTATCTACCACTATCCTCAACATCACCTGCCTCATAGATGCGTCCCTTGGGATCCATGGGTATCTGAGCTGGCTTGGATCCTAGCATCCCGGTTTCTTGGAGGAGGTCAGTAGCGTACTTTCATTGAGACATGACAATTCCTTTCTTGGATCTTGTTATTTCAATCCCTAGGAAATATATTAAAGGTCCCAAGTCCTTGATCACAAATTGTTTCGTCAGTTGTTTCTTTACTTCCACAATACCATCATGGTCATCTCTTGTGAGAATGATGTCATCCGCATATACCAGCATAGCCACAGTTCCTTTTCTATTCTTTCGTATGAATAAAGAATGATCTGTTGAAGATCGGATGAGGCCCAGATTCTCTAATGTTTCTGATAATTTTTGAAACCATACGCGAGGGCTCTGTTTGAGACCATATATGGCCTTGTGTAGTAGACAAACCTTCTAACACTCCCCTTGAATCTCGAACCCGGGTGGTTGTTGCATATACACAATTTCTTGGAGGTCATCATAAAGGAATGCATTTTTCACATCTAGTTGATGCAAGGGCCAATCAAGATGTACTGCAACTGCCATGAAAATTCGTATGGTGGATAGACGAGCTACTGGCAAGAAGGTATCAAAGAAATCAACAACATAAGTTTGCATAAACCCTTTGGCCACAAACCGGGCTTTATAGTGAGAAATCGACCCATCTGGATTGTATTTCACCGTGAAGACCCATTTGGACCCAACAAATTTATTATCTCCGGGTGGATCCACAAGTGTCCAGGTGTTCTGAGAGATCAAGGCAGACATCTCTTCTTCCATTGCTAGGCACCATTTTGAGTCTCGAATGGCCTCCGTATGAGTACGAGGAATAATGGTACTCAAGATGGCTTGGGCAAACTGTCTGTATGTAGAGTCGAGTTCGGTGAAGGTTACAACAACAGAAATTGGGTGCTTTGTACTGTATCGTGATGGGCATTGTCTGGTCCCCTTTCGAAGAGCTATAGGTATGTCACTTGGAGCTTCCCTTGGGTTGGTGGAGACACATGTATCTGCATCTGTGTCTATAGTTTGTAAAAACTTAGTCGAGGGACATACTTGAGTAGATGGTGCAGGAGCAGAAGGGGGGTAGTCATGCTGAGGAAGAGGAATAGGAAGAGGAGAGGTGGTGATTGGGGGAGGCGATACATGTGTGCCAGATTGGGAGTAGTAAGTGAGAGACTCAAAGAAAGTGACATCAGCACTTATGTAGTGTCTCTTGGAACATGGGTCGTAGCACCGATAACCTTTATGATTTCGAGCATATCCCAGGAAAATACATTTGATTGCTCTAGCCGATAGTTTATCCTGACCGGGATCAAGAATATGAACGAAGGCGACACAACCAAAGATTTTTGGAGGTACAAGAAATATGGCTTTTCCTGGGAAAAGAACCTCAATGGGTATCTGCTCGTCAATGGGAGTAGAAGGCATGCGGTTAATAAGATATGTGGCAGTTAGTACATCATCACCCCAATATGTAGATGGCACATGATAGTCAATGAGTATTGTGCGAGCGATATCAAGAATATGTCTATGTTTACGCTCCGCTACTCCATTCTACTGGGATGTATGAGAACAGGTGGCTTAATGCAGAATGCCTTGAGATGCTAAGAATGATTGCATGTCATGCGAGACCAATTCCTTAGCATTGTCAGATCTTAGGATTTTATGGTGGTACTAAACTGATTCTTTATTTCATGTACGAAATGAACAATGATTTGAAAGACACCAGACTTATTTTTCATTAAGAAAGACCAAGACCCATGAGAAAAATCGTCTATTTCCCCAGTCGATCATGATAACGACTGGGTCCCCATATGTCAAGATGAACAAGTTCAAATAGACTACTAGAATGAATGGTACCCGACGAAGGAAAAGAACTCCAGCGATGTTTCCCCAGTTGGCAGGCCTCACACTCTAGGTTGACAGTGGGAGGGTGTTGGGGAAGAACTCGTCGAAGCTTGTGAACGGAAGGATGACCCGGACGTTGGTGCCAAAGAGCACCGGAGGATGCAAAGAAAGTGGTCCCAGAGAAAGCGATAGTGTCAGAGGAGTGGACCAGGTGATATACTCACCCTTCTTCACGACCCGCACCAATCGTCCTCCCAGTTAGTATGTCTTGAAACACACAAGATATAGCGTCAAATATTGCTCTACAGTTGAGTTCTTTGCAAATCTAGCTAACTGAGAGAAGAATGATGGGAAAATCCGGAACAAATAAAACATTGTTGAGTCTATTATTAGGAGTTAGATGGACGTCGCCTTTTCCTTTTATTTGGGAAAATCGTCCATCAGCAACCTGTACAGTCTGTCCAGGGGGGACATTACGCATCTGTTGTATGAGAGTTTATTCGCCACATAGATGAGTGGAAGCACCTGTATCAATCAACCATTCTGATTTTGTAATTCTATTGGCAGACGTGATAAAGATACATGATCGTGCCATTGCTGCAGTGTCTGTAGTATTGTCCTGATATGAGGTAAAGGACTCAGTCGATTGCAACCTGTTGAGACGCTGCATCAGATCATCGAAGTCACGTCTAGGGACCTCCACGAGAGAACTAACTCCTTCATTGGTCATTCGAGCACTAGGAGTAGGGTACCCCTTTTTGCTGTAGAGTACAACTTCTGTGTGACCAAATTTATGACAGTATGAGCATTGAATGGTGCTACGACCTCGCCCTGGAGTGAAGCGTCCTCGACCATGGCTTCTGAAAGAGCCTCCACTTCCTCATCCAGATGGGGCAGTGAGAGCAGAAATTTGCCCTTGATCAGTGCCTTTAGCACTTATAGGAGGAATAGTAAGGCGACTCAGAGTACTGTAGGCTTCTTAAATGGTGGGGAGAGTGGTTGTTGTAATCATTTGATAACGAGCAGCCGAGTAGCCTGAATCGAGTCCATCAAGAAATACAAGGACTGCCATCTGCTGGCAATGTTGTTTATGAGTTGGACATGTGCAGCCTGAAATACAAGCATTATATCGCTCAAAAAGGGATTTTAAGAGAGAGAAATACTCAGGTAGTGAGCGTCCTGCTTGCTTCATGTTGAGCATGTCAAAGTACATCTGATACATCCTGGTTGAATTCTTATCCTGACCAGACGTGGCTTGAAGAGAGGTCCACATATCATGGGCAGTGTTGTAATATACGAGTTCATCAGCAATCCTGTCAATGACACTGACCATAATCCAAGAACTGACCATTCCATCGTCTTTGTCCCAAGTTGCATTTTTGCCTATCTTTTCAGCAGGTTCTGACTCCAAAAGAATGTATTCCTTATCATATCCTCGTACGATCATGAGGAATATGCGGGACCACTTGGGGTAGTTGGTGTCATCCAATTTAGGGATTGACCCAAATGAGGGTAGTCGGGTGCTCCCTCCATCATATTCCGGTGATGTCACATCTGATTGTAACAAAGTGACAGAAGAAATCAGACCTGCTGTATTAAAAAATAAAGTAGGAAAAACAACTCGTCCCTAAATCATGGCAGACGAAGGTTGAATGACGGCATGCATGAATGCCGGAGGAGGAGCTGGAGGAGACGAGAGCCGCAAGAAATCTATGATGGAGTCGATGCCGAAGAGTCGATAAAGACTGGACCCGCAAGAGCTGCGAGCACCCCGTATGCCATTATAATTTACATGCATAGCTAGGATGTATGATTAATCCAGGATATTTTCTGTCTAGAGAATACCCCTACAGTGAAAGAATTTTCTGAAGTATTTTCGAAGGAGCTATCGGGACTTCCACCTAACAGAGATTGAATTTAATATAGAATTAATACTGAGCACCACTCAAATTACTTTAACACCTTATCATCAGTTGAATATTAAAGCTGAAAATGTCCCCGAGGCTGCCTTCCAACCTCGATATGGGCATTATAATTTTTTGGTGATGCTAGCTTTTGGATTAACAAATACCCTTGCCACTTTTATGGATTTGATGAATCGAGTATTTCATCATCTCTTGGACAAATTTATGATTATGTTTATTGATGATATTTTGGTATGCTCGCAATCAGAGGAGGAGAAAAAAGGCATTTGAGGATTGTGGTACAAACTCTATAGAAGGAGAAATTATATGCAAAGTTTGATCGAGTTTTGGTTGGAAAAGGTTGCATTCCTTGGATATGTTATTTCAGAATAGGGTATTTCTATAGATCCAAGCAAATTTGGGGCAATTCTAAACTGGAAGCAACCGACTAGTGTAACAACGATTTGTAGTTTTCTTGGATTATCAAGATATTATAGGAGATTCGTTGAGAACTTCTCTTGAATGGCATACCCATTGACAAGATTGACTATGAAGGAGGTGAGGTTTGCCTGAGATGATGAATGTGAAATGGCTTAAGAATTGCCTAACCTCAACAATAATCCTAGCCTTTCATATGGGAAAGATGGATTTATGGTATATAGTAATGCATAAAGTCAAGGTTTAGGATGTTTCTTGATGTAAAATAGAAAACTCATAGCATATGCCTCTAGACAACTTAAATCACATGAACTAAATTATGCCGCGTATGATTTGGAATTAGATATATGGTGAGACATGCCAAATTTTAACATGCCATAAGAGTATGGAATATATGGTGATTGCCTTGAAATTTTGAATGTACTATTTATATGGTGAGACATGCCAAATCTTCACATACCATAAGAGTTTGGAATATATTTTCTCCTAGAAGGAGCTGAATTTGAGACAAAGAAGATGGTTGGAATTGATTAAGACTATGATCTCACCATTGAGTACCATCCCGAAAAAGCTAATATAGTAGCAGACGCTTTTAGTCAAAAGTCAGGTGGTGGATTGTCATGCATAAAAGCTGAAAGACACCACAATTAAGGGGAATGCATGCAAATTTGGTCACATATGATTATGGAGTTTTATTAGCCACTTTCTAGTCAGGCCTGTACTATATGATAGAATTTTGGAAGTCCAAACACATGATCACATGAAATTAGAAGAATAGAAATGAAAGTAGAGGAAGAAGGACCATTAGATTTTAAAATAAATGAACATGGGTTTTTATTTTTCAAGCAAAGATTGTGTTCCAAAATCTCCAGAAATCTAAGCTGAGATTTTAGAAGAAACACATAACTCGATATATGCAATACACCCAAGTAGTACAAATATGCATATAACATTGATGATATATTATTGGTGGTCAAGAATGAAAAGAGAGATTTTTTAATATGTTTCTAGATGCCTAATTTGCTAGCAAATTAAACTAGAGCATGTGTGACCAGTTGGTGCATTGCAGTCACTTCTTATACTTGAGTGGAAGTGGGAACATATTATTATGAACTTTGTTACCTAATTGCCTAAGGCCCATCGAGGTCATGATGCCATCTGGGTAATTGTTGATAGGATGACCAAATCCTCTCACTTCATAGCAATTCACATGATGTACACATTAGACCACCTGGGAAAGATTTTTGTAGATGAAATAGTAAGACTGCATGGAGCATCGACGTCGATTGTATCTTATAGAGATCCTCGCTTAATTTCTAAATTTTAGCCTAGTTTACACAAAGCTATAGATACAAAATTAGCATTTCTCCATGGCTTTTCACCCATAAATAGATGACCAATCTGAACATATATTCAAACTATAGAGGACATGATGCGGTCATGTGTATTAAGCTTCAAGGACAGTTGGGATGAGCATTTATCACTCATAGAATTCTATTACAATAATAGTTATCAAGCTATTATTCGAATGGCCCCATATGAAGCGGTGTATGATAGAGCATGTAGAACTCCCGCCTGCTAGAATGAAGCAGAAGAATGTAAGTTGATTGGACCAAAATTGATACGAAATTCAATAGAAGAAGTTGAAGAATAAGGAAGCATTTGAAGATCGCACGTTATAGACAAAAGTTATGCAGATAAGAGAACGAAACATCTTGAGATTACAAAGAGATGAGGCAATGTGGCATATCGCCTTCGATTGCCATCTAAATTGGCAAGGATACATGATATTTTTCATATTTCTACCATTCGAATGTACATCCCAAATCCACCTCATGTTATCAAACCGTAAGAAGTACAATGAAGGAGGGCATTTCATATGAAGAACTTCCGATATAAATTTTAGATGCCAAAGTTCAAGAACTATAAATGAAGAAGATACCTTTGGTAAAAGTCCTAGAAGCCACTTGGGAAAGAGAATATGAAATGCGATCTAAATACCCACACTTATTGCTAAGCTGATTGAGGCATGTAAATTTTGAGGATGAAATTTATTCTAAGTTGGGGAGTATTGTGACATTGTCACACTTAAGATGTACTAAAATTAAGAATGTTTGATCAATAGAAACATGACTTTTATTTATAATGCTATAATTATAGAAGTTCTACATTGACGTTCCTTAGATCCCAACTTAGATATTATTATGTTATCCATCTTGATGAAACGATTCCAACATATCTTGATTCATATCAATCAGTTGTTGACCTGAACTTTCCAATTTAGGATAGTTGATGTTTCTTATGCTCAAAATCAATCCTCAATCATTATCATTAGGAAGAGCTAATCATTATTAAGGAGATTAATGATTATTAATGTGCTTAACCATGGATTAATGTAGGCTAAATATAACTAAAGAGTATTAATTTTGATTGGGACTAAATAATCGTAATTAGTGCTAATTAAATATCATTAGAAAATCCATGGTTTAAATGAGCTAAAATCATATGCATAGAAACCGTGGTATTAGGAAAAATCATGGTATTCATAAAATCATGGCTAGAAACCATGGGTGCTAAATCATGGTTTTTTCCGTTTAGAGGACTATAAATACCCCTGCCTCCTCATTCTCTACTATCCATTCCATAACCAAGTTCCTCAAACTTTCATAGAGAGATTGAGAGAAGGTGAGAGAGGTAGTGAATCTCTTCCGACAAGTAAAGGAAGGATCATAGTGTAAGTAGGGTATGACAAATTTCGAGAAAGGGTTAGTAGATCTAAGCCGTCTTTTCACATTTTATTAGCATATAAGGAGAATCTATGTCAAAATTTCATTATGAAATGTGACCTTTTAAGGGGAACCTATGTCAAAGTTTTCTTTAGAAACATCACCTTTTAAGGGAAACCTCTACCGAGAATCTCTTAAGAAAAATCACTTTTACAAGAGGAAATTTTGCCGAAATATTCTTAACATTACCTTTTAAGGAGAGAAGAGATCGTATCTTTAGATAAGCCAGCACATGCATGCATAACCATTGGTTAACATATTCCACACATTACTTTTCTTTCTACTACATAGGAAAGTGAATCCATTTTGGTTGGTGGATCGAGATGCCCTTGTTAAGAGACACAAATATCAAATTGAAAGTGAATGATCTCTCACTCCATATTTTCAGTATTTACACATATTTTGACTACTAAAAATAATGTTAAAGCTTATATATTTCCTTAGATTATACAATTATACATGTTTTAATTAAGTGGAAATTGGACAAGTAATAGTCATGGTACATGAAGCATAGTATTCAGATCTTATTTTTGCAATAATATGATGTTCAAGTTCTATGTATGCTAGAAAAATCTTAATTTACAACTTTTAATATAGTGAAGGTTACAATACAACTTCAGAATTTTCAGTACTCAACTATTTTGTAATAGTCCAACAAAAGCTTCATAAACAAGAAATAGAATTTTTATTCGTTGATATAATCCAGATAGCATATACTTTTAGCTTGTAGTTATGTTTCAGAAAGAAGAATTATATGAATGTTGAACATCATAGTTGCTCTCAAACAGGTCATGAACTAGCAATTAGATATGGTAATGTTATTAGACATGACCTTGAGAAACGTCATTAGATATGATGAAGCCATTAGATATGGTGACCACTAGATATGGTTTAGAGGACTTTAGGTCTATATTCTATATACATAAAGGCTTTGGACCATATGCAGGGTGTTATTTGAACTTTGGCGTTGTATACGCATATGACTCAGTTTGTTTCAAAGTCCATGGACTTAGTACAGTTAGCTAATGGTGTTAATGCAATGGTTATGATAAGTAACTATAGAGTTGCAATATTTTTACATATAGAATTAGATTATGTGCAATTATTTCTTGTTGAAAGTTGAATGTTTTTTTAATGACAACATTTTGGAAAAAAATTCAACTTTTGTTTATTAAAGTACTTTCTTTTTACCTAACGTTTCTATGTTTTATGCAAAGGTACTTTATAAATAGCATTTATTTTTCTTACAGAAATGATTGAGACCCATTCACTGGGTCTAAGCTCATATTGAGTTTGGACTAAACCCTCCTTTGTTAATTATTGTTTACAGACATACCTGAGCAAGAATCTTAGAAGGATCGAGGATACTACATAGTAGCTGGAGGTTGTGTTATCTTATACCATAATTTGGATCTTTTGATATTTTTTTGTACTTGGCTATGTAGTGGGAAGATAGTTTACTCTTGTAAGTGATAGTTTGTGAACATAGCAATTGTTATATGTTAAAGAGGTTTTTGCTATGGATGATCATTTTGGATTTCTTTGTCATTAATGAAGAATATATTTTGATGATGATTTCGAGGAATATTTGATGAAGAAATTTATGTTTACATTTTGTGCACACTTTGTTAGGAGTTAGAAGAAAAGATTAGTTTTTTGTTGTGTTCGTTTCAACTAGCGAGACAGGTCGTGACATATTGAGGTCAAATAAAGTTTCTAAAATATTTTTTTAGAAATACAATCCATGTTTAAAACATTATAGGAAAAATCCATTGATCGACCAATCAAGTATAGTCTCTCAATCAGAATAGTGAAGTGATAAATCAGTTAAAGCCAGTAATTATTCAATTAAGATCACAAATAAAAATAGTAACATGAGTTGACTGATCAAGAAAAACTTCTAACTAAATTAATCAAATGACTATTAAAGAATTAAATGTCAATGAAAATTAATCGATTTCAACGAAATATAAAGGTTGACAAAATTGACCGATTAAGGTCCAAGGGAGATTAAACAGAAAAAACATTATCCGATCTTAGTTGAGCAACACAAGTTAGAGTGATCATAAAATCTCGTAATAATATATACAAGTAATCAACTACTTACTAATGAATGATTGACCGGGTTCTCAAATAGAAAGCTTGGTTGATTGGGCATAACAAAAAGGGTGGCCAACCAATTCAGAGAGAGTAAGAAGGGTTGATTAATCAAATCACAAGGAGTGATCGACCTGTCATGTTGTGATATGTAAAGGCAATTTGAGGGCAAACTTTAATGTTGTTGACATGTAAACAAATATATGCATATATGTGTGTGAGAGAGGGAGAGATAATTTTACAAGCCTTTTCACTTTGTTTGGTCATTTAATATAATAAGAAGATTAAGTGCAACTGCCTCTCTATAATTATGTCATTATTAAAATAGTTACTCTAAGTGAATTTTCTTAATAACATAATCATGTTTCTTCATCATCTTATCTTATGAAAACACATTTGTTAATCTTGTTAAACTTGTCCAAACGTACCTCTTATGGGGCATAATCGAAATGGGGGCTCAGAAACAAACGCACGGATAAGCAGGTACGAAATCAACCACAATACAAGATTTACAAGTGAAGGATATGGTTAGATCCTCAAGCGCATCACGGAAGCGTGATCGTCGTATCGAATACGACGAAGAACGACTAGTCGCACTAGTTGTTCTATGCAGCGGAAATTAAAAAATTTTCATGTGACGAAACCACATGATCCAAGAACACTTCTCGGATCGTTTCGTCTAAACCACAACCAAGTATTAGGTTTACCTCTTGAAGCGTGGTTGCGATCAAGTCTCTAAACGAAGAGACCTCCTGTCTCAAGTCCGATCCGACGGAGGAGACGCTTGCGAGCGCGGGGATGAACCGCGTGCTTCTCGCAATCCATGTTGATGATCCAAGCGGCGGATCTCCTGATCTCGACACACGAGATCCGATGTCTTCTTCATGAGCGGGGCGCACCAAAGGAGACGGAGATCCACGAGCAAACCATCGGGCAGCATAACGACGATGCCGCGGCGATGGAGAACCTCTCTAGGGCATCCATGGTGGACGGCCACATGAGAGAGATGGAGAGAGGACGTGTAGAGAGAATGAGAGAGAGAGAGAGAGAGATTTTGTTGCCTCAACTTATGTGTTAAAGAAGAGCAATGGGGTGCCTCTCCTTATATAGGGTTTTGGGATCCATGGATCTCAATCCATGTGTCAACACAAATCCAATGGTCCACATTAATTTGTGTTTCTTTCAATGGTCATGATTTGTTGCTAAAAACACAACAACAAATAATTTAATTTAAATTAAATATATGTTGATAAATCAACATAATTTAATTACAAAATTAAATCATCAATACATGGAGATAATGAAAGGAGAGAAAGCCTCCTTCCATGTGGAGAGGGGGGACGGCCTCCCTTTCCTAATGGGAGTGGTGGCCGTCCACCCTCCTCCATTAGGAAGGTGGCTATTTCACCTTTTATGTAATCTCCATTATTCGCAACAACTTTTGTTGCAAATTATTTCACAAAAAATAAATCCAATTTATTTTGTGAACATTGCAATCATGCCATTGAAAAAATTGTGAATCACATTCACAACCCAAAACAAAATGTAAATTACATTTTCAATTTGATGTCCAATGTGAATCCAATTCACATTAACATTTAATTAACAAATGTAAATTACAAATAGCTCTCTCTTGTATATTATAAATCACATTTATAATATATATGACTAATATGGATATTGCTATCCACATTATTCATATCCATGATAATTAAATCATATTTAATCATCTTGGATCTCTATTCTCTTGTGTCCAAATAATATGAATCACATTCACATTATTTACATCTTTGATAATTAAATCTTATTTAATTATCTAAGATAACTCTCCTTATAATATGAATCAAATTCATATTACTCATGATAATTAAATCACATTTAATTATCCATTTTCTCAATGCTCGGATACATATATCAACAATAGAATTATCCATGAACTCCTTCAAGGATAATGCGCTTTCTCCGCAGATACTTGGAGATAAGGACAGGGCGATTGTATTGTTCCACGTATAGTGACATGGATATTGAGATCGTATCTCAAATCCAGATCGCGAGCCTCCCATAGATGCTTGATTAAATCAAGACCGTAAATCTAATCTTCTCATTGTATCTGAATCACATTCAGATCAATGTCCAATACTTGGACCAAGATCAGATCACTTCTCTACTGAGAGGAGTCACTAAAATCCAGACCCGTTTCATCACTCCCTAGGAATGGAAGCGTCATGGTTATACAATCGTTTATGATCACATCACCCTCAGGTATTCCCAATACCTGTACATCCTGCATACTGGAAGACTCAGACTAAACCTGAAGTATTCGATCAACTTTATACTGTCTACTTCATGGTTTTATCAGTAAGTTTCTCATTCGATCATTGGGAGTCGGTATTGATCATATACTTTCCAAAAGCATATATCATACCTAGGTCTTGATCATATACTTTCCAAAAGTATATATCAAACCTACAAATTCAGTCAAGCTTCCAAAGCGAGACGACCGTGCGCACGGAATTTGATTCTTCCCAATATCTCATGAGTGAGCTCATGTCTTTTGGTTCAGTAACTGAACCTGTATGATCCCTTTGAGAGATCGTATTACTCATATGCCCTTATATGCACACCAGCGCGCCGGTGTATAGACCTTGATTAGGTCATCAACCTATTGGTCTGCCAAATGTACATACTTAGACATATAGCAACACATCTGTCTCTGGTCAGAGGATGCGTGCCTATATCATGACAGCATATGATATAGGACTTTGGTTATCTCGATCTCGTTAAGTCAACTCTTTGACCTAACTAATCTGACACCTCCGAATCTCTATTCCTATGCAGAGGACCTGCATCAAGAGGTCGGTCAGATATCAGCCTTCAGAGATAAGGATTGCCATCTCCTACTCAGGCTGGAGATCATCTCTTAACAATCATTTGACGGTGCTTGATGAGTCCTCAATCTAACTCTTTAGATATTTATCCAAGCACCAGCCTCTATGATTCAATAGTTGAATCAACAGCTGTATGATCATCAAGATGGCCATGGTACATAACCCTAATTGTACTAAGGGACCTATTATGCAAATTATATATTCTTCATTTCAGATTAAGGAGTGAATTGCAATAACATTTATTGCATAATGGCTCGCTGTGGGCTCGCATTTCCAACAATCTCCCACTAGCCCAAAGAGCCATTAATGGGCTAATCATTTAAACCCGCACTCATGTGACAATCATAGGCTATTTAGAAAATAGCTAGGTAAGCTGATCAGTCACTCTGTTCCCGTGAGACTACGCCAAGTCCTTTTACGGCACTTGCATATCCCCAGTAACAGTGCTCGCATCTAATGCGAATGTTGCATCTCATGCAACCAATACTCAATCTAGTTGGTTACAGTGTCCCTGACATCATAACCAGTATCCCCATAATCCTTATTAGAATACCTTCATTCCCGGAGATCTCTATCTCCTAAGGTGTCTAAAGTTTAGACCTTTATAGATCACTATCTACATGGTCTTAAACTTTTGAAGATAAGACTTTGAGATTACTATCTCAAAAATCTCCTCATCTATGAAGATTTTGTTATTACTGCAATCAAGTGTTTTATCTCTACAGTAGGATTAGTAACAATTTACTACTCCCACTGCATGACAGACATCTGGTATTTGTACACTCTAGCATACACTCAGCTTCTCGTAACTAATGCACAAGTGCAAGTAGTCGTAGCATTTACTTCCTCAACTCTTTGAGGTGCTATCCCTTAAGATAGGTCAGTACCATATCTTAAGGGTTAGAAGCCTTTCTTGGAATTTCTATGAATAGAATATGTCCAAGGTATACTACAGATGTGACACTCCAATTATCCTCTTCTCTTGGCTTCTGAACAACTTCAGAACTAAGATCTAAGAGGTATCTTTGAAATCATATTTCAAGATATGGAATAACCAGAGAATAAAACACTTATTATTATCCTTATATCATTTTAAATGATCAGGATATCATCTACATTCAGCAAGATGAACACAAAGGCACTCCCACTAAGCTTCACATGGTTCATCAAGATTCTATCTGAAATCATAACAATTATAATTCCATCAAATCTTATGGTCCAACTTCAAGAAGCTTATTTGAGTCCATAGATGGATTCCTTAGTTTGCACACCTTGCTTTCCTCAACCATGAAGCCCTGGGGCTACTTCATGTGAATATCCTCAAAGAGGTATTCGTAGAGGAATGCAATATTGACTTACATCTTGAAGATGCAATAGTCAAGTTGTGTAGCTAAGGTTAGCAACATTCTGATGATTTTAAGCATGGTCACCGAAGAGCAAGTCTTTATTGCAAGCAATGTCTTCTCTTCCGGTGTGTGGCTCATGGCTACGAACCGTGCTTTGAAGGTCTCCACCTTCTCATCAGGTTCCCTTTCTCTTGAAGATCCATTTACACCTTTACAGGTATTACCCATATAGGTGGATCCTCGAGGGTCCATATACAACACTTGTACATGAAGTCTACGTTATACTTTTATTGCTAAAATCCATCTTTCCATGTCATGATCCTTAGGAGCTTCATCACATGAAGTCCGATCATTGTCAGACTTAAACTGACACATGGAATACATCCTCAAACTCATTTGAAGAGGTATTAATGTTTCATCATTAATTGTCCTTTTTAGTTTCCAATTTCAGGAGCCTCATTATCTTCTCAAGATTAAATGAGTTCCTACACTTCATTTTCATCTTGATTCTCAAGAGTCTCAACCTCTAAGAATCACATTCTCAGAGATGAGATACTTTAAGAATCTCAAGGTCATAAAGTAGGTATCCAATACCATCCTTTATTTTCCTAATGAAGCAGCACTCTCAAGTGCTAGATTCCAACATACATGGAACCTTATTAAGGATATACATTGTAGTCTCTACTACACATACATACATGGAAACTAAGGGATAATTATGCTAAAATTCATCATTGATAAGATCATGTCACACATGATCCAATTGTATCTACCTATAACTCTATTGAGTTAAGGTGTGTTAGGAGGATTGAGATAGAAATGATATTCATATCTCTATAAGGTATTCTTTGAATTTATCTAGTAGGTACTTGCTACCTAGATTAGATCAAATTCATTTTATCTTCCTTCAAACTTTGGTTCTAAACCAAAAATAATGAAATCTTTGAACATTTCAAAGGTTTCTTAGGTGAAGAGAAGAAATCTCATATCATACATAATCATCAACAGATATCACATATCCATAATGTTTACTATGATATAGATGATCTACATACATCAATATGCATGAGATCCTGAATACCTTGGTATCTTACACCTTTCTCTAAGAAGGGTGTATTGGACATTTTTCTTTGAATACAATATTCATAAGTATGTAAGTTTTGAAATTTTAGACATTCTAAAGTTTCATCTCTTACTAGTCTATTGATCAAATCAATAGACAAATGTCCAAGGCTTGATGCTAGATCATTGTCAAATGATCTTCATCCTCCTATTGATCTTAAGGTTTAATTTCAGTATTTAGAAATGTTAATGAACCATTCATTAATTTTCTAATTTAGTGAAGTCCACTAGATTATTAGATTACTATCTGAAATATATACATCATAACTCTTTATGATAGTTCTATCTCAGATTCATGTTTATTTCTAACATTTAGAAACAAACAATGAGTGTATTCTTATATCTAGGTCATAGAGACATTCTCTAAGACTAAGGACTCTCCCACTGAAATTAACAAGTCTATCAATCCAACAGAGATTGTTGCAACAATTGCATCAATATCCATGTGGATAACTATAAACCTTTAAGATCAAATTTTCCAGTCTTCTAAAACATATGCAACTTATTGCAAATGTCATCAGAAGATTGAGATACAATTATTTGACTTTATCTTATCAATGATTTATGTAGATTAATCTGATGCTCCATCCGAGTCCTTCTCTAAGGATTCTAGATAGACTTGATAGTCATACTATCAACACATCAACTTATTGCAGTATTGGCATTCATCCAACTCTTCGGATGACATATGGAAGTCATAGATGTATAGTCAACTCTTTGATTATACTTCTTACTCGGGTCCAACCCATGCTTCCACTGCGCTCCCTTTATCTATAAGCAACCATTGCTTAAGACTAAGGATCTCTTATGTAAGAGCATTTCAACATTTATACATGCTTCATTAAATTCATACAATATGAATATTATGAAGCTTCATGAATGACCAGAGTATAGATAGTAGAATGATGACACTCATCATCTACATCCATCTAAACTCTTAAAACATAGGTTCAGGTAGGTACTCAAACAATTTGAATACATCATCTCTTATAGAGCCACCATTCTGCATGATGCAGTGAACCATCTCATTCATGTTAAATGTCAAGAGCACATGTGTATGCCAGAATATCTTCATTAATTTTATAAGGATTATTTGACAATTGCGATCACCATCGACATGTCACTTCCAAAGTACTTCCGATGAGAGATCAAGACTATAGAGACATACAAACCCTAGGGTTGTAGTCCTATTATCTATTTAATTGTCATTCCTCAATATTATGAGGAAACTTGCACATTGCAACCACATACATTATGTGTCCAATTGCAAGTACAATATCTGGATCATGAGTCCAATCCATGATATTTTACTGGTTATTATTGAGTATATCATTGAGTGGGTTTTAATGAAGGATTATCTGAAATAAGAAATTTGCATAAATATATAAATAAATATATATATATATTACTTTGATTTAGGATTTTATATCAAAGTTGTCTTGTCTTGTCAACACTGAAAGTTCATTCCCTTAATCACTTTCAATGTAAGAGATATACTTACCATTATATCTCAACAAGATCTGGGATCTCCTTCCTTATCTTTGTTGCATCCCAATAATATGAGAACCTACAACTCGGATAAAAAGAAGCGGGAACACATTCCGCCTTGCAAGTCCAACTTGCATCTCCCAATTCGGTCTTTAACACCCGGGCCCACCACCCCTAAGGCAATGTTGACCCGTCATTAATTGAACCAACCGTCAACAGGAATACAACTCGCTATGCGCAATCCAATATCGCCCCAATAATATGAGGACCCGATATTGGGGTCACTACGCATACGTCCTTACTCTTTCGAGAAGCGAAGAGCCCGATCCAAATGGATCGTATGCAGGAGCTGTCACTTCGGACAGGCGTCTCCTACATACAATATCTGGCGACGGAACCCTTCGCCTTGACGGGAGACCATGGATGTCACTTATGTGATCCTCCATATCATATTCAAATTCTAATTAATCATTATGAATCATATTCATTATGATTAATTCTTCCAAGGGAAATAACACATCTATTTATAATAGAGTGTCTTAATTTTTAATTGGATTCCAATTAATCTAATCATATTAAATTAATGATCCAATTAATATCCAACAAACATTTTAATAGTTACTTGAATTATGGTATTATCTCAAATACGTATTATTTCGAATTTTAATAATTAGAAAAATACATCTTAATCCCTCGGACATTATCCCGCCCCTACCCGCTGTCATGGTCAGTACCGACGAGAGTGGGACGGACCACATACGTTGCAACCCGCAACCCCAATGCTCTCCGACTAGGCACCATATCCGCCTCGGGAAAGGATAATGCCAAATTGATTAATTTGTACTTGAGATGATCATCGGTTCTTCAACCAAAATTGTACCATATAGTAATAATCAAAACATTTTTGATTAATATTATAATGAGATTTGCTAAACAAATCCCAAGTCCTATTCAAGCAACATGTTTGTTGGAATGTTGATCATGTAGATCATGTAACCAATCTTGATCTAGATCACATCTAATCATTTGTTGGTTAGGGCAAAGTCATTTAAGGACATAATTATCATTAAATATTTCACAAATATTTATGCATAATTATTCCAGGAAATTAAACAATTTAATTTCACTAATTAATTAAATGACAATCACTAGGTTCTTGATTAGGAAAGTATTTTCAGCAGTGACCCTCACTTACTAAAAATACCATATCTCAATCAATTTAAATCCAAATTAAGCAAAGTAAATTTCTAAAGTTTTCTAACTTGATTTACAACAGAACCCAAGTGATTTGCACGCATTTCAAGGCGTTTCAAATCCGCAATTAACATCTTAATTACGTCATGATCCGCAGTCCCCGAAACAGTGGATACATGTTCACTAAAATGAGCATATCTAGAGAAAACGGAATCGAAATCACACAAACTCAGATCCTACGGTTTCCTTATTTAATGGGGAATAAAATCCAAATATTGTTTTCGTGTTTAAACAATTTAAACAGTGCCGAAAATAATATCAAAACAGAGATGCGAAAATGAAATGCAAGAAAACTTTCGCATACCCTAATGAACCCAAGTCGTCCTCGGTTTATGGATCGTATCCAAAACCACCGACCTAAGGCTCTGATACCACTTGAAGGATATGGTTAGATCCTCAAGCGCATCATGGAAGCGTGATCGTCGTATCGAATACGACGAAGAACGACTAGTCGCACTAGTTGTTCTATGCAGCGGAAATTAAAAAATTTTCATGTGACGAAACCACATGATCCAAGAACACTTCTCGGATCGTTTCGTCTAAACCACAACCAAGTATTAGGTTTACCTCTTGAAGCGTGGTTGCGATCAAGTCTCTAAACGAAGAGACCTCCTGTCTCAAGTCCGATCCGACGGAGGAGACGCTTGCGAGCGCGGGGATGAACCGCGTGCTTCTCGCAATCCATGTTGATGATCCAAGCGGCGGATCTCCTGATCTCGACACACGAGATCCGATGTCTTCTTCATGAGCGGGGTGCACCGAAGGAGACGGAGATCCACGAGCAAACCATCGGGCAGCATAACGACGATGCCGCGGCGATGGAGAACCTCTCTAGGGCATCCATGGTGGACGGCCACATGAGAGAGATGGAGAGAGGACGTGTAGAGAGAATGAGAGAGAGAGAGAGATTTTGTTGCCTCAACTTATGTGTTAAAGAAGAGCAATGGGGTGCCTCTCCTTATATAGGGTTTTGGGATCCATGGATCTCAATCCATGTGTCAACACAAATCCAATGGTCCACATTAATTTGTGTTTCTTTCAATGGTCATGATTTGTTGCTAAAAACACAACAAAAAATAATTTAATTTAAATTAAATATATGTTGATAAATCAACATAATTTAATTACAAAATTAAATCATCAATACATGGAGATAATGAAAGGAGAGAAAGCCTCCTTCCATGTGGAGAGGGGGGACGGCCTCCCTTTCCTAATGGGAGTGGTGGTCGTCCACCCTCCTCCATTAGGAAGGTGGCTATTTCACCTTTTATGTAATCTCCATTATTCGCAACAACTTTTGTTGCAAATTATTTCACAAAAAATAAATCCAATTTATTTTGTGAACATTGCAATCATGCCATTGAAAAAATTGTGAATCACATTCACAACCCAAAACAAAATGTAAATTACATTTTCAATTTGATGTCCAATGTGAATCCAATTCACATTAACATTTAATTAACAAATGTAAATTACAAATAGCTCTCTCTTGTATATTATAAATCACATTTATAATATATATGACTAATATGGATATTGCTATCCACATTATTCATATCCATGATAATTAAATCATATTTAATCATCTTGGATCTCTATTCTCTTGTGTCCAAATAATATGAATCACATTCACATTATTTACATCTTTGATAATTAAATCTTATTTAATTATCTAAGATAACTCTCCTTATAATATGAATCAAATTCATATTACTCATGATAATTAAATCACATTTAATTATCCATTTTCTCAATGCTCGGATACATATATCAACAATAGAATTATCCATGAACTCCTTCAAGGATAATGCGCTTTCTCCGCAGATACTTGGAGATAAGGACAGGGCGATTGTATTGTTCCACGTATAGTGACATGGATATTGAGATCGTATCTCAAATCCAGATCGCGGGCCTCCCATAGATGCTTGATTAAATCAAGACCGTAAATCTAATCTTCTCATTGTATCTGAATCACATTCAGATCAATGTCCAATACTTGGACCAAGATCAGATCACTTCTCTACTGAGAGGAGTCACTAAAATCCAGACCCGTTTCATCACTCCCTAGGAATGGAAGCGTCATGGTTATACAATCGTTTATGATCACATCACCCTCAGGTATTCCCAATACCTGTACATCCTGCATACTGGAAGACTCAGACTAAACCCGAAGTATTCGATCAACTTTATACTGTCTACTTCATGGTTTTATCAGTAAGTTTCTCATTCGATCATTGGGAGTCGGTATTGATCATATACTTTCCAAAAGCATATATCATACCTAGGTCTTGATCATATACTTTCCAAAAGTATATATCAAACCTACAAATTCAGTCAAGCTTCCAAAGCGAGACGACCGTGCGCACGGAATTTGATTCTTCCCAATATCTCATGAGTGAGCTCATGTCTTCTGGTTCAGTAACTGAACCTGTATGATCCCTTTGAGAGATCGTATTACTCATATGCCCTTATATGCACACCAGCGCGCCGGTGTATAGACCTTGATTAGGTCATCAACCTATTGGTCTGCCAAATGTACATACTTAGACATATAGCAACACATCTGTCTCTGGTCAGAGGATGCGTGCCTATATCATGACAGCATATGATATAGGACTTTGGTTATCTCGATCTCGTTAAGTCAACTCTTTGACCTAACTAATCTGACACCTCCGAATCTCTATTCCTATGCAGAGGACCTGCATCAAGAGGTCGGTCAGATATCAGCCTTCAGAGATAAGGATTGCCATCTCCTACTCAGGCTGGAGATCATCTCTTAACAATCATTTGACGGTGCTTGATGAGTCCTCAATCTAACTCTTTAGATATTTATCCAAGCACCAGCCTCTATGATTCAATAGTTGAATCAACAGCTGTATGATCATCAAGATGGCCATGGTACATAACCCTAATTGTACTAAGGGACCTATTATGCAAATTATATATTCTTCATTTCAGATTAAGGAGTGAATTGCAATAACATTTATTGCATAATGGCTCGCTGTGGGCTCGCATTTCCAACAACAAGGTGAGCCAATAACAAGGCTATGTCCTCAACAACAATGACATATCTTTTTCTAAAAAGTGTAAAACTGAAGTACATAGGATGATTTGAAACACTAACCCTATAGTGATTTTAACCCATATAGAAATAAACCTCCATAAGTGGGAAGATTCCCAAATCTCTCTAAACATGTAGATTTCTAAAACTCATTAAACGCAGTAATATCTAAATCTTTGTACTTGAAAGAATGAGCTATTAGAAAATAATCAATATCAATATGAATCCTCTCATTAATCATGATTAAAATGGACTCTCTAGTCACAAATTAATCAAAATTCGCGTAGATACTCTGATCACTCATAATCTATAGAATCTTCACATCTTAAGAGATTGGAATGATATCAATCAATTTAGATTCAAACCATATAAATTACCTCCACCTTGAATTGAATCCTTAGATAAAAGAACAACAACTACTAGACTCCACCACTTCATTTGTAGCCATGGCGTTACTAGCAACATTTGACATTGCACAAGTTCAAACAATTCTTCAACATGAAGTGCTTTAGTGAACATATCGACTAGATTATATGATGTATTGCACGTCTCCATCTTAATGTTCTTCTCAAAACGAATGAGGTGATATCTCACATAAGTATGCTTAGTCCTTTCATGATGCACCTAATCCTTGGCTACACAGATTACACCAACACCATCATCATATGTAATAACTTGATATTGTTGCAGAGAGAAATCCCCAATCAAGTCGTTCAACCAGATACCTTCATTTCCAGCTTCTATAAACACCATATATTATGTCTCTATGGTAACCAAAGTACCTGAAGATAACAGAAGTCCTCGAAGTGAATACATAGCACATCATTGATCTCATTCTATCAACATCCGTAGCGTAGTATTAGTTTAAATATTCAACAACCAAACATTGTGAATTACTTTCATATGTGAGACCAATATCAAATTCTCCTCTCATATACCAAAATATCCTCTAACTACCTACATATGCTCTTTCCCAGATTCCCCATGAATTTGTTAACAATGCTACAACATGATCGATATCTTGTCTTGTGCATATAAAATAATTTCAATTGAACTACCATATGGGACTTGCGACATGTGTTCTTTCTATACATTTAATTGGGGTACAAATGTTAAAGAAAGATAAACTTTGCATCAAATGGAGTACTCATGGGTTTTCCAATGGACATAGAAAATCTCACCAAGATCTTCTCAATGTAGTTCTTTTAAGATAAAAGAGTTTTTCTTCTCCACAATCCATGATGACCTTCATCCTAAAATCTTCTTTATTGTACCAAAATCTTCATGTCCAACTTAGGAGCTTCTTCATGGGATCAATGTTACTTTTCTTCTTAGTAGTAATTAACAAAATGTTTATATAAAGCAACATATATATATATATATGCCTTGATCAACACAAAAATCAAATCAATCACGAAATTGTCAAGTTTTATGTACCATTACTTGGGAGATCATTTTAGTCCATGTACTAACTTCTTCAATCTAGATCCATGATTTTCCTTGCTTAGAAATACAAATCCTTATGGTTGATTCATCAGAATGTCTTCTTAGACTTCACCATACATAAAAGTTGTCACATCTAACTAAACCTACTCCAAGTCTTGATGTGTTAAAAGATCTAGTAACACCTTGATGCATGTGTGTCTCATAACGGGAGGCAATATGTAGTTATAATCAATAGCTTCTGTATGACTATACCCTTTTGTAACTAATATACATGTTTTTTATATGATGATTCTTATCTTTTTTGTGGACTCATTTGCAACGAACTACTTTCCTCCCCTTTGGTAACTTGACAAGCTCCCATATTTGGTTCTTATGAAGAGACTATGAATGCAGCATGTGTGGGGAAATTGTTAGTAGATAAACATGCATATTTTGATGATAAAAAATCTCATGTGCAAAGCTTGTAGCTAGATCAAGACTATGAAAGCTACCAGACCAGGAACAGGCTCAAGCTGAGGAGCTCAAACTTAAGTGAAGAAGAAGCTAAGAAGTTAAAAGGAGTTCAAGGATATGGAACTATAGCTCAAGATCAAGGAGAAATCTCAAGCTCAAGAAGAAGATGAGGTCTTGCTTTTTTATAATTGCATTAGAATGTCAAATCATGCATATTGCATTTTTGGTCATACAACTTTCACTTTGACTTTCAGGTCAAAGAGTAAAGCTGAATGACTAACCACTTTAGACTGGTCGATCACACATGATCAATCAACCTTGATTTTATACATGATCGATCAACCTTGCTTTATGATCAATCATTGTTTAAATTGCAACGACTATATTTCTGATTGATCAATTTTGATATTTGATCGATCATTTCTTATTCTAATCGATCACTGTTTAACCACTCGAATTGGAAGGAGAGAGTCAAAGGCTCCACACAAGGCGGGAGTGAAGTCACTGAGGTGACTCCTACTGGAGACCAAGTGATCAAAACAACAATCAACCCACACGACAGATATCAATCAATGAAGAAACAAATGTGAATCAAAATTTATTATAAATCCTACAAATAAATGTGTATAGTGACATGTAGAGTAGTGTGTCAAACACATGAAGCAACACGTCGTAGCACTCAATATTATATGTAAATAAATAATTAATAAACAATATATGTATTGTTTGTATATATGTATGGACACTATTAACCAAAGAATACGGGATTAAATAATTTTTAAATTTTAAATTCTATTTTTTAAATTTAATATATTCCTTAAAAATTATATTTTTAAATAATAATAAAATATTTATAACAATAAATAATATGATAGCTTATATATTAATATATGTTTATATATGTAATACACTATAGGGTAATTACCATGTAAATATAAGTAAAAATAACAAAAAATAACAAAATCAAAAATTTTTGGGATTTTAAATATTTTTTTTACTTTTTTATGATTTTCAAGTAATTATGCTAATTTTTAGGTATTTTAAAAGTCCAAAATAAAGCAAAATAGGGACTTTTTAAATGAGACAAATTTTTTTTGAAATTAAAATTAGAAAATAAATCCAAAATTTCCTAAAACTAATTTTTATATAATCTAATATATAAGTAAAAAGATAGTACATAAACACATATTTTTGGATTCTAAGTTGGGGTAATAATTTCTATAGGATTTTGGAGCTTTTAATTTTTTTATCTTTTTCCTTTTCTATTTTTATGAATTTTTTGTCTGAAATTAGAAAATACAATAATAATTAAAATATATTTTTTGAGGAATTTTTCAGAACATTTTATATTTTTTGGTATTTTATACTGCAAACAAGGAATATCTGAACTCTTTTTTATTATTATAAAAGAGGGAAAAGTCCTAAAATGATACACTAAAAATATTACATACAACTACAATCAAAGAGAAACCTAACCCTATTTTTTTTGGAATTTTTGGAGCGTAGATGTTATTTTAATAAATAGAAAACTACACAAAAATAATGAACTAGCAGAGATATATTTGTAATCAAAAGTAAACTCAGGGGAAAGGGTAAATAAACCAAAAGTTTACGACTAAAATCTATAGTTCATATATTAAATAATAATTAAAATAACCCACAAGGGTTTACATGAAATTCGCCCTAGCACGTGGGCCGTCACGTGAGGTTACGCAGCCAAGGACTATAGTTCAATATGAAATAGTTCAGGGGATTACATGCAAATTATCCATTACTTTTTTAAAGAACATGAAATATTTACAAGGATGCTTATCAATTACAAAAGGGGAGGAATCCTAAAAAATTTACCCCTTTCAAGTGGGTGAATCGCATCGTCGTCTTGCTACCATGTGGCTGATCGTGCAGTGTAGATGGGGTAGATGTTCGTTTTAACTCAGCAACCCATATTAGGTCTCGACCCTCCTTCTTGATCCGATGGTGTTGGGTACCTCACGAAAGACCAAAAAGAACATGTCACCGATGAACTTCGATCCTTCGTTTCTTTGTGCTTTGGCAGTGGAATACTCCTCCAACGTGTCCAGTAGGGAGTTGAACATCCTCCGCGTGCAAGAACAAGTTCCAAAGAAGGAGACGAGGCTCGAGGTGCTCAGACGAGGTCAAAGCACCGGGAGCTGCTCTAGATGATTGTCAGGGCTCCAGACGTGACCTGACACCTGCACACATGCACCAAAGTGTTTCTAGACACGGGGGCTTCTTCCTCAACCAGAAGTTGAAGCTGCGGTAACAAGGGGAGATGAATTGAGGCGAGATATGGTGAGGAGGTCAGAGAGGTGCTCAGGTGGCTTGATTCAAAGCGGAATCAAAATGAAAATGGAGTGTTCTTGCAGAGAGCGCGTAAAGGAACGAAGAGGGGATGAAAATGGGGCGGATAACAAGGTCGACTACGGTGAATCAGACTTGGAGCATGAGCTCTAGGTGTTCCAAGTCAACGAAGAGATTCAATTTTTCCTAAAATCTCAAAGTAAAACCTAAAAATAGGATCGAGAATCAATAATGTGTTATGATTATCACCTAAATAGAAAGAAAGGGGGCCTCGATCGATAGGGGGCCGAGAAGCAGAACCTTGCATCAGAGGTTTGTCATAGGTGTCTTGGACCTTCTCTCCGCACCTCTAGAGCCTCGCCTCCGCTTCCTGTCACCAAGAGGAGGATGATGGTGGTGGTTTGAGGGGTTAAGAAGTGACGAAGATCGATCAAAAATCAAAAGGAGATCTGGGTGGTGTTTTATAGACATGTGTAGTGGTAGGTGGAGATCAAGGTTGGTGATCGATTGAGTGCTCGTTGATGAACGTAAAATCTGACTCTTTAATTTATTATGAATTTTAATATAGGAGGTGAAAAATGATCGATCAAAAACTACAATCTTTGAATATTGTGGATTATTTTTAACTTGGCAAGTGTACCAAGGTGGAACACATGGAACAATGATTTTTAGTTGCATAGTTTTAAATTAAATTAAATAATTAATTAATTGTTAGATTAATTTCCATGTCGGAAAACTATAATACAATGAAATGAAGATGCGGTGTAATGCGAAGAAAAACAAAGAGAATGAATTCAGAACAAGATCTGTGAATTATGTTTTTTTCATCCAACAACAATAATCAATATCCTTGATATTGAATCATAGACCACAAGATATAGTTTCAAATTAATCCCAGACTGCATGCAAGAAAATTAATAGATCAATGAATAATCATGCAAATTACGGAGAAAAAAATATTATTTTATCAATGAATATTTAATCTTGAAGACATCTCTAATATAATCCTCAATTAAATAGATTTTTGGTCACGTAAGACAATGAGAAATTAAATTAATCCATCATGATCATACCATTGCAAAAATTAATTACTCAATTTATATGATCAGTAATTATGAGAGGTATATTTAAAAATCTCTTCAAAAGGGGTCCCTCCACATATCGATCTTTCAAAAATCAATTAATTAACTCGAACTCTTTAATAGGATCCCTCCAAAATAGGTCGTCAATTTTCTTAGTAGAATACGACACAAAATGTCAATTTTCAGCCTGCACAAATCAAAATGATCCTCAAATAATTATCATCCAGAAGCATCCTCGATGTGTCCACAAGATATGTAAGATGAAAGAGCATGAAAAGAGCTTCAAAATGACATATTATGTGCTAAAAACGGAGTTCATATGAGAAAGTTATGACAAAATGAAGCTCCATGGACTAAAGTGTAATAATAATAAATACTTTCTTCTCATAAAGGTCCTTGGAGGACTTATCTGTAGTTACGGAAACTCAGAGGGGCTTTCCTGCAATTTTTCCATAGTGACCTGGGCTGGCGGAGGGTTCTTTTGGAAATTCTAGAAAGCACAAGGGTATTTATGCAATTTACCCCCGACAGCACGTGCTACTCACGTGCATAGGAGGCTCAGTAGGGGAGGAGATGTGGTTTAGGCACGGGGCTAAGGTTCAGAGTCCCGACCAAAGGCTCGGTCGACAGAGCAGGAGCTCAGACCAAAGCTAAGGCTCGGATGGATCGAGCCTTGATGTGGTTGCGAGAAGCAGTTTGGAATTCCCGAGCCTCGAGTCTAGGGCCGAGGCTCGGCCTAGGACACATGTCGAGATGACAATCGTTGGATCAAGATTGGGCCCGATCCAACGGTCACTGGAAGGGTAGCGGGCAGCGGTGCTTGTCGAGCGGAGCGCGGCGCAAACCCTCGACTGATAAATGACACAACGGCTGGAGTGATGGAGGAGGAGCGGTAGGTGAGCGATGGTTCATGGGCAGGCTGCCCACGGTGGGAGGCGCAGCAGGGGCAGAGGTGGAGGGCCAAGTCGCGATGACGGGCGGAGAGGTTGAGGGCGTCAGTGATCGTCGAAGACGAAGTTGACCATGGGAGGCTTCAGCGGAGGGTGGAGCTCGCACCGTGGATAGCGAGGCGGTGGCGGTAGACCTGCAAGGTTAGTATGCTCGAAAAGGACAATGAGGGCGAAGCTTCGCGCGGAGTTGAGGGAAGGAAGCTCGAGCTCCGACCTTAGAGAGGTTGGAGATGGAGGGGTCTGGGAGAGAGAAGGGAAATATAGAGGAAGGATACGGGATATGGCGCAGATCGAGAGATGGAGGAGGGCGAAGTACTTAGGACGGGGCTCGACGGGTGTTCAATCGAAGCCAGGGGCAGAACCTCGATGGAGGAGTTGCATGGTGGGAGAATCCTCGTTGGATCACGCCAAGATGTCGTCGCTCGAAGGGGATACTACTATCACTGGTAGCTATGGTTCTTGAGCTTCTTTCGTTGAAGGCGGATGAAATGTGTGAGGCGATAACGTGAAGTTTTATAGGAGAGGGGGGATATGTGTTATGTGGTAAGGAGCCAGCCTCGTAATGGCCGGGGAGAGAGCAGGGGAGGGCGGTCGCCTAGTGTTACGATGAGGAGGATCGGCTGGCAGTTATGCGATGAAGGAGGAGATGCGATGGGTTGGATGGACAAGAAGAAGAAGGGGGTCACGTGCTCTGCGGGGGCACTGGAGAGAGAAGGTGGGATGCCATGTGGCACGCCCAGGAGCTACCACGTGGCATCCCAAAAAATTTTCAAAATTCAAAGACAAAGAAAAATAGTAAAGAAATAGAAGGAGATGTCATATCAAAAAATTTCCTTCACGAAAGTTGTTCGTCTCAACGAGATCTACAACTTTCATGCTTGGGAGCAAAAGAGGTCATTTAAGCGAAGTGGTATTTTCGGTGGTCTCCAAGTGTATAAGGAAATCGATTTTTTGGAGTTTTATAATTTTTTGGTGGTTTTTAAAGAGGATAAATTTATAGAAAAATATGATAAAATAAAAGAAAATTAATTAATTACACACTAATCTAAATTTTTGGATTTTTAGAAAATAAGAAAATAAGGAAATAAAATAGAGGCGCGAAACGTAAGACTTTTGTACAGACGCTTAACGGATACTCAGACACAATCAATTCCTTTGATTTCAGTCTTGATATAGATTTGGATTTTTATGCAGTTTAATAAAAATTTCATCAAAGAACATAAATGAATAAGAAACAAAATTAAAAGGTTTAACTATGTACATAGAAACTCGGGTCGAAAATCGCAAAAAGCTAAAATGCGCAAAAGAGGCCCAAAACCTAACTTTGACATGTGAGCTCCGAATTTTACGAAATTGATCTTGTTTTGAAGGTATTTGAAAATGGAGTACTTTAAAATGAGTAGACAAAAATGGAGACTATATGGGGAATATATGTGCATTTTAGTCAGTTAAATGTGAAAATTAGATTTGGGTTTATTTGACAATTATTTGAGTCAGTAATTTTTTTATTTTTTATTTATCTTGTTAGTGATATATACACGATGGGGTGAATTGGGGTCAATTGGAGTTAGTATGAATTAATTAAAAATATAAAAAGTTAGCAGCTTTTTAGGCTAATTTACACTTGGATTTTTGATGCAATTATCCATGATGAAATGCAAATATTATTTATATACGTATGAATGCTAATGATGCTCTATTAATTATTAAATGCATGTGAATTTTGGGGAATAGAGCCTAATTGTCCAATTTTAGCATGATGAATACGAGATTCATCATGCCCCTATACTTAAACCATGCTCGTCCTTGAGCATCAATGAATGAATGACTTAGTTGAATACATCCCTAACTGTGCATGTGAATTTTCAAGGCTCAACTTTTAGAAAATCCTTAATTTGAGTGATCCTAAAATTCTGGGCTCAATCATGCTTTAATCAAAAGGAATCCAACTTCTCTATTTTATCAGACTCTCTGTTTGTACATATAATATAAGGATATGAATTTTAGTGTACTGCATTCATGAGAGTCGAGTCAAGACATCACCCAAAATTCTAGTCCAGGAGACTCTCCTCTAGACCTAATCCTCAACACTAGGGAATACGTCTATTCTTGCTTTAGTTAACCGTCTCATTAGTTTGTTAGACTTGAAATGTAGATGGACGACCATATGATGAAGGATATAGGATAGCATCTAATTTTATCTCCCTCACATTGGAACAAGGGGCCTCTCGAGTGCCTTATTACTCAACACTTAGATATTTTTGTTGTTGATCAATGTGACCGTCAAGAGAATTCGGATTCGTCTGCGCTTGTTTTTCTAGGTTTACACCGGGGTGTGTCTCTTTTGAGTATCTAAGATACCTTCGATACCCAGACTTGTATCGCTAATGATGCAGAGCCCTTTTATGGTGCTAGACCGACTTCTTGGTCCTAAGAGCATTTGGTCCAAGTGGACACTTTGAAAATATTTAGAATCGCTCGCCTTTGGTGTAAGCTCTTTGTATTTTGACTCTGAAGGATAGAGCTTTTCTTTGAATTTATTTCTTTTCTTTTTTTGGCTATCTCCACTACTTTTACCAAGAGTTGGCGCACACTTATCAACAATTAAATTGATTTCATCACACCCTGGCACATAGGTAAATATCAAAGATAGTATATGAACTTGTTCACATTCTAGCTACGGTTTTGCTGACACTTAGGTTTCTTGAAGCCTTCATTAACTTTATCCCATCTTCGAGCATCATTAGATTGGTTCTAGACATAATTCTCCAGTTCTAGTTCCTCAAGTGATAACTCAACTCATCTCATCAATAATGCAATTGTGAAAGTAAAGTGTTGATCATTTTCTTTAGAGGGTAGAGATGAAGAGTGCAATATAGCACTCAAATCTTTCAAACTAGGGAAGTGTGGATTATTAAGTTCAAAAATTCTAATGACTAAGGCATGTTAACTCAGACTCTCAAGATCACAGAAATCGAGTGTCCTCAAATTCTCAAGCCTTGAGTGATAGTGAATTTGTCAGGAATATATCAACAAAGGAATGCATGAGATGCTTGATGAAATGCAAGACCATGAGTGATTTTTTTCCTTTTTCTTTTATGCCATTTTCTGGTTTTCTTATTTTGTTTGTTTGTTTTTATTTTTTGAAAAAAGATAATATTTTTTACAGAAAGCATTTAGTATTATATACATAATATACACTACTTGTATCCAATCTCGATGTTAGATGAAAACAATTAAAGTACGAGCTATGGATAAAGTAGGTAGAACATATACAAACACACCCCTTGTAATTAGCAATTCTATGTCCTCATGGCACAAAGTGAAATGCAGACATCGCTCGTACTAAATATAGTTGAGTGAAAAATATAAAGAAGTCGACATGCCTCCCTATACTTAGACCTCTAAGGGACTAAGTATAACAGAAAAATAAGAAACGAGGCAGTCGAGGGTGCGGAGAAAAGAATAGAAGTGATGTATACACAATGGTACGAATCCACCTATACTATGTATTGGGGGACCGAGAGTGGGTTGATGGATATACATAACAGTGTTGGATTCGAAGAGGTGGTTTATCTGAGCAGTTCGAGTCTTTCATCAAGTGTCGTACCCTGAGTGAAGGAGATCTGTTCTACTTGCACTAACTGCTCATTGGATTCGACAAAGTGTTTAAGTAGGTAACCATTGACTATAGATATTTACGTGCTATCTACGGTCTCTGAGATCACAACACTTCATTATTGTGCACCTCTCTTATGATGAAGGGTCCCGTCCATTTTGATTTCAATCTACCTTGGAAAATTTTTAATATTGCATTTAATAACCACATTTTCTACCCTGGGACAAAGGTCTTTGGTCGAATGTTCTTGTCGTGCCATTTCTTTACTTTGTCCTTGTAAATGGTGCTGTTTTCATAGGTATGATTTTGGATTTCGAATAGTTCATTCAAATCCATCTTTTTCAATTGATCTTTTTGATAGCCCATTCTGATTTATGCACAAGTTCTGCAAGCAAATGACACGGCTTTCCATATACCATTCAAAATGGGGAGGTGCCCAATGGGGTTTTATAAGCAGTCTGGTAAGCCCATAGAGCCTAGTCCAGGAGTTGGGACCGGTTCTTCCTGTCAGGACGGACTAGCTTCTGTAAAATTCCTTTGACATCCTTGTTTGACACCTCGGCCATGCCATTAGATTGTGGATGGTAAGGACTAGGAGACAGTACTCGATGACGTATTCCTTAGTCAACTTCTTCACCTCCATGTTAATAAAGTGGCTACCATCATCATATATTAATAAATCAGGGATTCCAAATCTCAAAATCATATGGCCTTTCAAAAACTTGCATACAGTCTTGCTGTCTGTTGCTCGAGTAGGGATAGCCTCCACCCACCTAGATAAATAATCTACTGCGAGAAGTATATATTCAAATCATAGACTATTAGGGAATGGGCCCATAAAGTCAATACCCCATGCATCGAATACATCACAAATGATCACTGGTTGCATAGGCATGGCATCTTTGGGACCAATGGGCCCTCCAATTCTCTAACATACAGGGAATGGTCTGACAAAGTTGTAGGCATCTTTAAACAAGGTTGCCTAGTAAAATCCACATTGAAGTATCTTCTTGGTGGTCCTCTTTCCAAAAAGATGTCCTCCTACCTACAAGGTATGGCAGAGGATAAGGATGCTTTGGTATTCCTCCTGAGGAATACATCTTCTCCATATGCAATCCGGTCCTTCAAAGAAAAGGAACGGATCCTCCCAATGGCAGTGTCTGGCTTCTGACATGAGTCGGTCGATTCTATTCTTGGGACAACCCTAAGGGCCTGTTTGGTTGTGGGTTGGACTGGGTTGGGTTGGGATACACCAGTGTACCCCTCCTTCCAACCCTCTCAATCCTCCTCACAGTTTACTATTCATAAGGATACATTTTACTATTCACAGGGGTACCCCAACCCAACCCAACCTAGCAACCAAACATACCCTAAGGAACTTTCTTTATGAGATAGTTCACCATGTCGGCATACCATGGAAGAGAGTCAATAGCAGAAATTGACTCGTATGGGATGGTTTCACGGATGGATTCAGACTAAGGGATTTTGTTATGTTCGATCCATGATAAATGATTAGCCACGATATTCTTAACCCCAGGTTTGTCTTTAATCTCCAAATCAAATTCCTAAAGCAATAGTATCCATTTAAGGAGTCGTGCTTTTGCATCTTTTTTCGCCATTAAGTATCAAATAGCAGAATGATCTGTGTAAACTATCATCTTAGATCCTAGAAGTATAGATCGAAAATTTTCCAAGGGAAAGACTATTGTAAGCATTTCCTTTTCGATCACAGTGTAATTTTTCTGAGCTGGGTCTAAAACTTTGCTTGCATAGTGAATAGCATACGTGATTCCATCTTTTCTTTGTCCTAACACTCCCCCTACTGTGACGTCTGAAGCGTCTGTCATGATCTCGAAGGGAAGAGACCAGTCGGGGGCTTATAGGACGGGAGTCTCAATGATCCTCTTTTTGAGAAGCTCGAAGGCTTCAAGACACTTATGATCTACAACAAACTCGATGTATTTCCCTAAGAGGGCATCCAATGGTCGGGCAATTATTGAAAAATCATTAATAAATCTCCTATAAAATCCCACATACCCCAAAAAAGACAGCACTTGTTTCACATTGGTTGGTGGCTTGAGTTTCTAGATCACATCCACCTTGACAGGGTCAACTTCTATTCCCTTCTTGGAGATGACATGCCCCAATACAATGCCCTCTTTTACCATGAAATGACTTTTCTCCCAAGAGAGAACCAGATTTACTTCCCTACACTATTGAAGGACTCGATCCAGGTGCGCTAGGCAATTATCGAATAAATCACTATAAATCGAGAAGTCATCCATACTGCAATCATGCACCGCTGAAAAGTGTTGGGGGCATTGCAAAACCCAAAAGGCATGCGCTTGAATATGTAAGTGTCGAAGGGACATGTAAAAGCCATCTTTTCCTAGTCTTCATGTGCGATGGCTACCTGATTGTAGACCGAGTACCTGTCCAAGAGACAGATGTATTCTCTCCCTGCCAATCTCTTCAAGATTTGATCAATAAAAGGCAGTGGAAAGTAGTCCTTCTTCATTGCGGCATTTAGACACCTATAATCCACACAAACATGTCACGACGTGGGTACCCGTGTCGTGATCTCCTCTCCCTCCTTGTTGGTGATAATATGAAGTCCTGGCCTTTCGGGACGACATGAAAGGGCTACACCCACTTGGAGTCATAGATGGGATATATGAAACCAACCTTACACCATTTTCCGATCTCAATCTTAACCACTTCCCATAAGTTTGGATTCAACCTACGTTGGCATTCATGGGAGGGTTTAGCATTATCCTCAAGGTAAATATGATTTGAACAGAGGGCATGGTTAATCCCTGGAAGATCAGACAATCTCCAACCTATTGCCTTGCAATTTGTTTATAAAGCTTTAAGCTGGAGGATCTCCTGCCCTTTGGTCAAATGTGAACTGATGATGATCGGAAGCTGTCCCTTATTTCCTACAAGGAAGGAATACTTAAGAGTAGGGGGCAATGGTTTAATCTCGGGTAAGTCTTTATCATCTACATAATCTGGCTCTCTCATTGCTAATTCTAGTTATGATGTGGATGTTTGTAGTGTATCAATATCGACCACCATCTTGGTTGTTTTGGGGATCGGATGACTAGAGATGTAATGTGGTGAGGCAAGCACCGCGTCCGATCTGTGTACCTCACTCTAGGATTATCCATAAGGAGAATGGACTGAGTTGTCAATAGGGGCCTCTGAGTCTCTGAGAGTATATGTAGATGCATGGATGAGTCGATAGACTAAATCATCAACGATGTCCTCTCCAGATGAGGGTGATTCTATCATTGCGGTTGGGTTTTGTCTCCAGGGCCCAACAATTGCTTCCATATTTTCTGCCTCGGGTTCTGATTTTTCAGATTCAGTGCTTGACTCAGTATCAGGTCTTTAAAAACCTAGTTTGCTTCATTTTAAGTTCTACTTTTCCAAACTGGATTCTCCCAGATGTGTAATAGAATATAGCTCCTACGATCCTAAGGAAGGGTCGCCCTAGTATCATTTGGGAGTCTTTCCAATTTCCAAGGACATCCATGTTAAGTATGGCAAAATCTACTGGGTAATTTCGTCCCTCTATTTTGATGACAACATTACGAATCTCCCCCTTAGGTCTCTTACTTGATGTATCTGGGAATTGAAGTACGGTTGTAGACTTCTTAAGAGGACCTAGATTTAGATGCTCGAATAGAGTTGTGGGCATGAGATTGATGGAGGAGCCGTTGTCTAATAATGATCGGGCAAACTTGATTTCGTTGATCTGGCTAGCGATAAAGTGCGTGCCCATGTCTCTTTTCTTCCTTGGTAGCTCATTTTTTATCAGGCGAGATGTAGCAATAGAGAGTATGTGCTTATTTGTTCAGCTAGGATTCTTTTTGCTAGCCCTTGTCGGTGTGCACCTCACCTTAAGGTATTTTCAAAAAATCAGGTCTCTTTCTATCATCTCATCTAGGGACAGAGTGATCATAACGTTTTCTCTACAGATACATGCCATCTCTTCATCATTTTTTTTGTTTTTTTTATGATTTTCTTTTTTCCTTACGTAAGAGCACGGGGAAAGGGATGGACCCATTGTGATAAAAAACATAACTTTTATTGAATGAGTAATTAAAATTATTTACAGGACTCGGAGAAACCGATCTAAAAGCAGGGAAATTGGTGGTCATCTATTGTGGATGTCTTGGTGGTGCTTTTTCGTCAGACTCAGATTCACACTCTCCATGGCCTTCAGTGGTGTAGTGTATGATGGGTGGTGTGGGTGGGTCTTCTTCTTTCTCATCATCATGCCTCTCCTCCTCAATTCACCTAGGATTGTGTGAACTTGTGAACACTGGGGCTATGTCACCGTGTTCATTCGCTCAATCAAGCATGGTTACGGTCCTTCCGCTCCTAAGAGAAATATGATAAGCGATCATGCGAAAAGATCTCGTATTCAGGTAAGGAATATTCAGAGATTAATACCTGATTCTATCCGAGGCTATTTGAATTAGCATGGACTTGAGTTGGAATCATGGTTTGGGGTGCAATTACCTCATCTCTCCATCGAGAGATTCGATTTATGTCGACTCTCAAATCATGAAGTTCGTCCAGCACTCGTTAGAGTTTCAGAGAAATAGAAGAAGAGGAGGACCCCTGCACCTGCTTGGCCTGAGGTTGCTGATACTGTTTGAGTTGGCCCTATTGGCCTTGGCGTTGATACTGCTGCCGCTGTGGTTGCAGGTTCTGATAACCCATACAGTACTATTGACGCTGCTGTTGTTGAGGCTGGTAGGTGGGTCAGGCTTGTGGTGGACGAGGGTTCGAAGTAGAGTTTTGATTTGAACGGTTGGCAAGTTCCAGGTTATACCAAACTCTGTTTATCTCCATGACTTGTGGAGGTTCCTCGTAGATAGTTTGAGTGGAGGTTTCTTCTATTTGATGGGAAAAGACTTGGTCTCCACCCCAATGGCTTTGTTGTCCTAGCCTTGACCTTGAATGTAGTGAATTTGGTGTATGGGGACAGGGGGTGGAGTTTGTCCAGGTATCTACATCTTAGATACCCTTTCAGCTAGTTCCTCCATTTATTTAGGCAATTTAGCCAATTTCTCCATATCAGATGATTTATGGAGTTCATCAACCTTCTTATAAATTTGTTTGACCATAGTTAGCTTATCAGCTATTATACTTATGTCAGTGCTCTGATCGGTCGTCATATTATTCACCATCTTCTTAGAGCCAACTATGTAAGCCCGACTAGTGGTCTGTGCACGACTGGATTCAACAAGTCTCTAGAATACCTTGTAGACGGTGTCCTCGTGACAACCCATGTAGCTTCCTCCGCAGGATGCATTCACTAGCCCTTGGGTCTCAGGGTTCAGCCCCTAACAAGACTTTAGACTAGCACCATTTTGCTTATCCCGTGTCCTAGGCATTTCAAGATTAGGTCTGTGAACCTTTCCTAGGTTTCATGGAATGGTCCGCTCGGGTGTTAAATGAAGCTCGTGAGCTTGATCCTCATCTGATTGATTCTACTAGTTGGGTAGAATTTATTTAAGAATATAGTCCTGAAGGTGGCCCGTGTAGTGACCACTTCCATTAAATTTTTCAGCTAGTAAGCCACCTTATCAGTCAAGGTGAAGGGGGCAGCTCTCAACCTTATGTAGTCTTTACTAACCCTAGGGTGGAAGAGGTAAGCGCAGACTAGCTCGAAGTCACGGAAGAAGATATATGGTTCTTCATGATTATTCCCTTCGAACTTGGGCAATAATGCAAGGAAGTGTGGTTAATGTTCAAACACATCCTCGGGGGTACCCGCCTCAACCAATTATAGTTTCATCTAATTCAGGGAGGTACGTATCTTCCATAGCAGCCTCACCATGTTGCATTTCTGCTATCTACGCTCTTAAGAGTTCATTGTGTTGTTCGGCAGCAGTAATTCTAGCCAAAAGTGCATGAATAGGGTCATTGTCGTTATTGTCCTTCTTTGGAAGCATTCTGTCTTCTTTTTCACCTTCAGATGCAAACAAATCTGAGTTAGGCTCATGCTTGGAAGGTTTAGGGGTTCTTCCAAAGATAAAAGTTTCTTTGGTGGGAAGGGAGTAATAGAGAGGATCAACCTAGGGTTGACTAATCCCAATAGGTTTGGAGAAAAGGATTATCGCCATACCATGGTGTTTCGAGAAGATGGTCATCTCAAAACCGAGGAGATGAATTACTTGAGGAGCTTGGGGATTTGTTCATAGAATATGAATGAAGAACTTTAGAAGAATCCATCATACAAAGGAATTTCCGTGGAGCGTACAAATGTACAGAAGACCCACTCAAAACAAACGCAATTCAAAACTCGTCAATTTACCCACTCAATACTGATGAAGGCACGTCAGGACTCAGCTGCTTATCTTTTCAATTTTAATTTAATGACAAAACAATCTTGAAAATTAAGCGGAGCTGTTAGGTACCAAAATATTTCACAAATACTGTCCCGAGTTCATACAACTAGTTGCACCTACTTTCAACCAGTATAAGTGTAAGTACGGACCTTTTAAATGGCTAACAGTGTTGCTTGAAGACAAAGCCTTCCACAGTGTCCTCTAAACAACCCACTCCGCTAAGGGATATCAGACCATAAAACGGCCACTCGAAACCCTCAATGAAAAGTAGTCAGTTGTTTTTAAAAATAGTAGTCTTAATGAAAATTTTTCGATTTTTGGATTTGTCCTAAGTGTGCGTTCTGGTCCTTACGAATAATGAATGGGTTAATCTCCACTAGATAAAGGTTATTTATATCAATTTTATTTACATTCGCCTTGATTAGCAGTCCCAATTTTAGATTTAAGGTTATCACTGAAGTTTTATCTGAGCACAAAAAAATATACGCCTAACGAGTAGTCCCAATTCCTTTAATTCCTAAGTTGTAAAACTGAGGAGGGAGAATGGAAAAAGCCAATGCAAGTGTGAATCAATGATGCATGCTTAAGAAGAAGACTTACGGTGATTCCTCGCGTTCTTCATGCGGGATGCAATACAGGGAATTAAAATTACACTAAATGATATGCACGGATGAAAAACTCTCCAATCAGATAGTTCTATTAGCGGGAAGAATTGATTTCAATTTGGCTAATGTTGAACGATCTATAGTGCGCATAATTAGTGAAAGTGTGGTCTACGAGCACAATCAAGAGTAAATAATTAAGCATATATGTGCCTAATTCCTACGCCACTCAAGTTGGGTCCCAACCACACAGAAGGGGTTGAAACAGACCGGACACACACAAAGAAATCCAGTCTGAATTATGACAAGGGTTCAGAGAGAGGGACCTGAGAATAATGCAGGAAAGTAAATCTAGACTACTCTCTCACAGAAATTCAAAATTTAGTCTTCTTTGCAGATCCTTGATTTATATCCCAAAAATTTTCTCCTAGTAGTCTGCGATGAGAGAAATTACGGTTAGTATCAGAAGTGAGAGAAATGCAAAATGCAATGCAGAAAATAAAAAATGACACAGAAATTATTTTCACAAAAATCAATTACAGAAAATAATTTGAAACCCTAACAATTTGCCGTTCCCCGGCAATGGCGCCATTTGAAGCAAAATATGTCTCTTCAATTATTTTGAATTCTAGTATAGGAGGCGAAACACAGTCAATCAGAAACCACAATCTTTGATTGTTGTGGATTATTTTAACTTGGCAAGTGTACCAAGGTCGAACACATATAACAATGATTTTTAGTTGCATAGTTTTAAATTAAATTAAATAATAATTAATTGTTCGATTAATTTCTATGTCGGAAAACTATAATACAACGAAATGAAGATGCGGTGCAATGCGAAGAAAAACAAAGAGAATGAATTACGAACAGGATATGTGAATTATGATTTTTTCATCCAACAATAATAATCAATATCCTTGAGATTGAATCACATACCACAAGATATAGTTTCAAATTAACCCCAGACTACAGGAAAGAAAATTAATAGATCAATGAATAATACTGTAAATTACGAAGATAAAAAATTGATTTTATCAATGAATATTTAATCTCGAACACATCTCTAGTCTAATCCTCAATTAAATAGATTTTTGGTTACGTTAGACAACGAGAGATTAAATTAATCTGTCATGATCATACCCCTGTAAAAATTAATTCCTCAATTTATGTGATCAATAATTATGAGAGGTATAATTAAAAATCGTCTCAAATGGGTCCCTGCAGATATTGATATTTCAAAAATCAATTAATCAACTCGAACTCTTCAATATGATCCCTGCAAAATAGGTCGTCAATTTTCTCAATAGAATAAGACACAAAATGTCAATTTTCAGTCTACACAAATCGAAATGATCCTCAAATAATATCACACATAAACAACCTCAGATGTGTACACAAGATATGTAAGATGAAAGAGCATGAAAAGAGCTTCAAAATGACATATTATGTGCTAAAACCGGAGTTCATATGAGAAAGTTATGACAAAATGAAACTCTAAGGACTAAAGTGTAATAACAATAAATACTTTCTTCTCCCAAAGGTCCCTGGAGGACTTATCTGTAGTTACAGAAACATGGAGGGGCTTTCCTGCAATGTTTCTAAAGGCGCAGCATGCCCGCACGTGACCTAGGCTGGCAGAAGGTCCTTTTGCAAATTCTGTAAACCACAATTGTGTTTGTGTAATTTACCCCCGACAACACGTGCTGCGCTCATGCGTAGGAGGCTCGGTGGGGGAGGAGTTGTTCGGGCATGGGGTTGAGGTTCGGAGTCTCGACCAGAGGCTCAATCGACGGACGGGAGGCTCAGACCGAAGCTAAGGCTCGGATGGACCGAGCCTTGACGTGACAGCGAGAAGCGGTCCGGAATGCCCGAACCTCGAGACTGGGGTCAAGGATTGGCCAGGGACACATGGCGAGACGACAATCATTGGATCATGGCTTGGGCCCGAGTCACTGGAAGGGTAGCGGCCGGTGGCGCTCGTTGGGTGGAGCAGCTCAAACCCTTGGTCGACACACGATGCGAGGGCTTGAGTGAGAGCAGAGGAGCGGTAGGTGCACAGTGGTTCGTGGCCAGGCTGCTCTCAATGGGAGGCTTAACAGGGGCAGAGGCGGAGGGCTAAGTCATAGTGACGGGCGGCGAGGGTGAGAGCATGAGTGATCATCGATGACGAAGTTGATTGTGAGAGGCTTCGGCAGATGGCGGAGCTCATGCCGTGGAGCGCAAGGCAGTGGCAGTGGACCTGCAAGGTTAGTCTGCTCGAAAATGAGAACGAGGGCAGAGCTTCACACAGAGGTGAGAGAAGGAAGATCGAGCTCCGTCCTTAGCGAGGTCGAAGATGGAGGGATCTGGGAGATAGAAGGGAAACGACGGGGAAGGATACGGGCTATGACACAGATCGAGGGCGGAGGAGTACTTGGGACGGGGCTCAACGGGTGTTAAACCGGAGCTAGTGGTAGAACCTCGATGGAGGAGCTGCACGACGAGAGAATCCTCGCCAGATCACGCCAAGATGTCGTCGCTCGAAGGGGCTACTGTTGTCACCGGTAGCTATGATTCTTAAGCTTCTTTCGTTGAAGGCGGATGGAATGTGTGAGGTGAGACCGTTAAGTTTTATAGGATATGGGGGAGATGCGTTACGCGACAGGGAGTTGGCCTCGTAACGGCCGGGGAGAGAGCGGGGGAGGGCAGTCGCCTGGCATTACGAGGAGAACGACTGGCAGTTATGCGATGAAGGAGAAGAGGTGATGGGTTGGATGGCCAAGAAGAAGAAGAACGGGGTCACGTGCTGGGCAAATGACCTGGGGGGCATTGGAGAGAGAAAGTGGGATGCCATGTGGCACATCCAGGAGCTGCCACCTGGCATCCCAAAAAAATTTTCAAAATTCAAAGATAAAGAAAAATAGAAAAGAAATAAGAAGGAGACCTCGAATCGAAAAATTTCCTTCACAAAACTTGTTCGTCTTGATGAGATCTACAATATTATGAAGGGACTTGGAAGAAAAAGAAGTCGTTTATTCGAAGTGGTATTTTTGGTGGTCTCCAAGTTGGAAACTGACTTTTTGGAGTTTTGCAATTTTTGTTGATTTTTAAAGAGGATAAAATTTATAGAAAAAAATGATAAAATACAAGAAAATTAATTACACGCTAATATTTTTTGGATTTTTAGTAAATAAGAAAGTAAGGAAATAAAATAGAGGTATGAAACACAAGACTTTTGTACGGACTCACAACAGACACTCAGATATAGTCAGTTTCTTTGATATCAGTCTTGATATAGATTTGGATTTTTATGCAGTTTAATAAAACTTTCATCAAAGAACATAAATGAAGAAGAAACAAAATTAAAAGGGTTAATTATGTACATGGAAACTTGGGTCAAAAATCGCAAAAAGCTAAAATGCGCAAAAGAGGCCCTAAACCCAACTTTCACATATGAGCTCTGAATTTTACGAAATTGATCTTGTTTTGAATTTGAAAATGGAGCACTTTAAAAGTGAGTATACCAAAATCCGACACTGTATGGGGAAGATATGCGCGGTTTAGTCCGTCAAATGTAAAAATTGGATTTGGGTTTATTTGACACTTATTTGAGTTAGTATTTTTTTGTATTTTTTATTTAATCTTGTTAGTGATATATACACAATGGGGGTGAATTAGGGTCAATTGGAGTTAGGATGGATTAGTTAAAAATATGGGAAGTTACCAGCTTTTTAGGCCAATTTGCACATGGATTTTTGATGCAATTATGCATGATGAAATGTGAATATTATTTACAGATATGAATGCTATTGATGCTCTACTAATTTTTAAATACATGTGAATTTTGAGGAATAGAGCTTAATTGACCAATTTTGGTATGACGAATATGAGATTCATCACTCGTTCATGGATCTATACTGATAGGGAGATGGAGGGAGATATGGAGTGCAATATTGATGAAGGAATCGAGGTGATCCGAGGTGTGGATTGCACTCTAAACTTCAACGATAATGGCAAGGTTGGTGGATCTGACAAGGGTCAAAGGGGGTGAGGTACAGTTGACCTAGGTCAACAAATACTTATACCCGGTTGGTCCACGTGGCCCAACCAAAAAATTCCAACTCAAAAATACTTGGGAAATGAATATAAAATTGTATATTATTTAATTATTTTTTTATTAAAACATAAAATATATTCCTGATTTTATGTAGTATTTATTACCTATTTTTATTTATTTTTTCGAGGTATTTTATTATATGTTATTTTTTACAAGTATACATATAAGTATATCCATTTATGTTTTATGTATTTTAGTTTTATTTTATGTTTTATATTTTATTATTTTATACACATATTTTATATATGTATAAATTATATATATACATAAAATGTATTTTTGTTATATTTTTTGGTATAATATGCACAGTTAAATAAATGTAGGTATATAACATATATGTATAAGTATTTCATCTATGTGTTTTATATACTTATGTCATTTTTATGTTTTCTTTATGGCTTTATTCTATTTTAAATATGTACACATATCATAAATAATATTTGCAAAATTATAAAAATATAAAATTATACAGATAATAAATAATAAATAAAATGAATATTTTATTCATGTAAACTATACAATAGGGGTCCAAACCTAAATTTAACACATTAACTCCAAATTAAGTGAAACAACCTTCATTAAATAACTTATTAAAAGTTATGTACAATCAAAGATTATTTTAAAGTATTTTGAGTTTTTATTGAGGAGATATGGGTCTGGGAAGTTTGGGTTTGGGCTTTTTATTTTGAGTATAAAAGGTACACTGTATATTATTATCCTATGAAATCAATTTTGTATTTTTGTTTGTATTTTTATCTACAAATTTCGTGTACAAAGCCTATTTATTTGATGAATAAATAATTAAGAATAAAATAAGTCACAAAAGGTCTATTGGCCTAATTTTTAGGGTTTTCCGATTGTGTTTTCTGTACTATTCGTCGCCCTACTTCCCCCTACTTTATTCCTTGTCGACTAAGTCATCGTGATGACTGAGTCTCGAGGGCTAAGGTCACTCAACACCTATGGTGTCTCATTTCTTTTTTCTTTTCGTTTCTTTTCTTTTCTTTATTCTTTAATTTTGGCAATAAATGTCATATTTATACAATATTTTCTATAGTATCTTGTACAATTTATAGAGTATTTATTTTGACAAATTAATACTATATACATGTATTTAGATAAGGCTTGAAGGCCAAAATCAAAGAATAAAGGTGATGAAATGAGGATTCATCGCAATCGGTACTTGCCTTTGTTAGTCCCTAGAAAACAATTATGCCTATAAGTGAAGAAAAGAAAATAAAGAAAAGAAATAACTTGGAATAATTTTCAACTTATAAACTTGTCTTAATAAGGTCAAAGTTTGGAGCTCAGCGAAGTCCTTTGGATTAATGGTGTGTTTGGAACCACGTAGAAGTCAGGAAGTGTGACATAACAACCCTTAGCTTCCATAGTCTAATTCCCAGCCAGGTCAAAACCAACCTCTCAGTCACATTCTTTTGCCACCTTGAAATGATAGAACATGTGTGTGAAATTGTTCAGCTCCCCCCAGACAAAACCGTTGAACTGCCAAGGCATCTGCTCTTTGGATAACTCATCCTCGTGGAGACAGATATTCCCTTCTAAGGCAAGGTGCTCCCAATCTTTACAATAGAATGGGGCAAGGAGTTAGCATAATGAGAAGAGAAGCGGGAATGGACCAGTGTAGTCTTAACTCCCATGTGAACTCGGTCAGTGTAAATGATTCTTCACCATGAAGCATGCTTTTTCTGAAGCTCAAATTTTTGTGGAATTTTTGGGTGTACTATTCTTTGGATATTTTCTTTTACTTTGTATAGCCTCTGCATTCTTGTTTGCGCTCCAGTGTATATAGCATATTTTGTTCCACCCAGTTTTTTGGGGTCTTGGAAAAAGTTACGACGGTAGACCTTTCCTCATCCGAAGCATTTTTCAATGCATCTCCAGTCTTTAGTTATTATTGTTATCAAAAGAAGTGGGTAGAGTACCAGTCTTGACAATCCCCAAGAATGGTTGTTCCTGAGCCATCCTTGACGAAGTGGCCTTACATCGTCCAACTTAGACTCCAAGATTTTTCAACAGTCCATCTGAGTTGAGATAAGGTGCTAGGTGTGAGGCTTCCAGTCAAGTCACTGTCTCAAGAGTCTTATGGATGATATGAAGGGTTCTATTTAGGCACATTGAATCGATTGATGAACATAGTCTTTTGGAATCTAAAAAATTAAGTCAAGGTGACCTGAATTGTCTCCACTTCCAGTCCTCAATAGGCTGCTCTGAAACTAAGTGCATTAAGGTCTATTCCAAGCTCCAATCTTCAGACTTTATTTTGACTCACACAATTATCTAAGTTATTCCGAAAAATGCGAATGCTGTGTACAATGCAAGGAAATATTTTTCTAAAGAAATTATCTGATTTTGAACTTTTTATATGCTTTTGAAAAACTTTTTGCAAATGTTTTTGGAATTTTTAGTTTAATGACTTTTTTTAAACACAATTTTAGGCAAAATAAATATGTACAAATATTTACATCGGAGTGAATCTTCTTATGTACACGGATCAGGATTTAGGAATCTACAAAAGGTATTTAATGGTACTTAATTATTATTTACAGGTTAATTGTTAGGTTTGTAGAAGAATTTTTTATTTGCTTGAATTGTGTATATACTTATAAAATAATTTAAAAATATTTTTGCAAATATTTTGGAAAACTTTATTTTTCAAATTTTGACAAATAATTTTTATAAATAGTTTACAAAAGTTGAACATCATTTGCAAAGTTTTTTCGAATAATATATAGATTTTTCAAACTATTTTGGAACCATTTTTCAAAACATTTGGAAATATATTTTCAAAATATTTTATTTAACACAAAGAAAATATTTTTTTACAATCAAAATATTATTACAAAGGTTGAAAATGTTTTACAAAATATTTTTTAAATAGTTTTCAAAAGATTTTTCCAAAAAGATTTTCAAATTGTTTAGCAAAATATTTTTACCCGATTTGTTAATCGATATATACAAAGGATTTTAGTGATTTTTATATAAGTATTTTTTATACTAATTTAAACAGTAATTTTAGCCATACTTATTGAAAATACAAAGTACAAGTTATGGCTAAAATACATATCGACCCCCTATACTTAGATTGAGCTATGTCCTCATAGATGAAAGAGAAAAGGAAGACATAACTCGTATTGACTATAGAAAAGCCTATACTATAAGGACTCAATAAAGAACTAGAAGTCTATCGGCCCCTGTACTTAGGATCAATTAATCCTAAGTATAGAGACTATATTCTACATGAAAGGAGAGTTGAGGGTGGGAATGAATAAACGACTCATATGCTCGGCTTGTCTCCCCCTATACTTAGGTAAGAAAACCCTAAGTAAAGACAGATTATCAAGGGTTGAGGAGACAAGTGAGGGATTAAGAATGAGTAACCCGAGGGCGCTCACCCCTTATACTTAGGATGAAGAATATCCTAAGTATAACATCGATGAATTGGGTAAGGGCAACGCAGAAGAAAGAATTTTGAAGAATGAAACCAAAAAGAAAAAAAAAGATTAATTAATCAAAAATATTTGTGATGGACTCGTCTGATTGTGCTGATGTTGCTGCTGTAAATTCCTCATCATAGATCACATGTACTAAAAATACCATGGACAGACATGTATCATGTTCAAGATAAGGCTTGAGCAGCTATCCATTGATCACAAATGGTCGTGCATCTGCTGACAAACTAGATATAATAATGTTGTCATTGTCACACACATGCTTTACTATAAAAGGCTCGATGCACTTGCTTTTCAACTTCCTTGGGAATTGTTTGAGCTTTCCATCAATCAACCAAACATTTTTGACCTGGTTTGAAAGTCTTGTGATGGATGTGACTGTCGTGTCACTTTTTGACCTTCTCCTTGTACATCGGGTTGTTGTCGCTATGCATACTCATAGAATTTGAGAAGTCGATTCAGATCGAGATTTCTGTTCTTTTCGCCCTTCTTTCGATCCAAATTATAGACGTTAATTGCCCATAAAGATTTGTGAATGAGTTCTACAGGCAAATGGCATGGCTTGTCGTACACTAGGTAGTAGGGAGACATTCCTAACGGTGACTTGTATGCGGTCTGATAGGCCCAAAGTACTGAATCAAGCAACTGTGACCAATTCTTCCTATTAGGGCACACAAGTTTCTATAGAATTATCGCTATCTCCCTGTTTGAATATTCACCCAGGCCATTTGACTGTGGGTGGTATGAAGAGGCAACACGATGTTCGACGTAGAATTCCCCAGTCAGCTTCTTCACCTCTCTATTGATGACATGGATACCCCATCCGATATAAGAATTTTAGCGATCACGAACTATGCAATGGTGTTTTCCCTTAGGAATCGGTAGATGGTGCTACTTTCAGCAGCTCGGGTTGGGTTGGGATAGACTCCACCCAACGACTCACATAATCGACAACAAGTAAAATATACTCAAAACCCTGATTGTTGAGGAACAAGCACATAAAGTCAATTCCTTATGCGGCGAACATATCTGAAACTTGAATGTACTTTAGGGGCATTGTTTCTCTCATTCCAATAAACTGCCCAATCTTTGACAGGAAGTGCATTGTTTAACAAAGTGTTTTGCATCTTTGAATAGAGATGGCCACCAAAGGCCGCATTGGAAAACTTTTGCTGCTGCTCTTCTCCCAAGGTGGTGTCCTCCTGATTCTCTAGCATGGTAATCCTCGAGGAAACTTTGGACTTCCTCATGAGGAATGCATCTCCTCTAGATGCAATCTGCCCCCTCACGAAAGAGATAAGGATCCTCCCACTGATAGAAATGAATGTCCGACATGAATTTGTCGACTTTTAGCTTAGGACAATCATGTGGGATTATCTTGGACATAAGATAATTCACAATATCGACGAACGAGGGAAGTGAGGTGACTGACAGAATGGCTTCTTCTGGGAAAGTTTCTGTAATATGCAAAAAGCTCTGCTCAGGAGTATCTGGCTCTAGTAATCGTGACAAGTTATCTCCCACCACATTTTCAACTCCAGGTTTATCATTGATTTCTAGGTTAAACTCCTAGAGTAGAAGGATCCATATGATGAGTCTCGGGTTGGAATCCTTCTTGGCTTGCAAGTACTTGATGGTAGAATGGTCTGTGTATACTATCACTCAAGATCCAAGCAGGTGGGATCTGGATTTCTCTAGGGTGAAGATGACTGCTAGCAGCACTTTTTAAGTTATAGTGTAATTTTTATTAAACTCATCTAGAGTCCTACTAGCATAGTGAATTGCAAATGGCATATTGCCTCTTCGTTGTCCCGGAACCACTCCAATGTCATAGTCCGATGCATTAGTCATGATCTCAAACGGGAGTGACTAGTCTGATTGTTGAAGGACATGGGCCTGGGTGATCAGTTCTTTCAGGTGATTGAACGCTTGGAAGACTATGATATCAACGATAAAATCTGCCTCCTTGACTAGAAGCTCGGTCAGTGGTTGAGCAATTTTATTGAAATCTTTAATGAATCATCGGTAGAAACCGATGTGCCCTAAAAAGGATATGACTTTCTTTAGATTTTAGGTGGCTTGAGTTTTGAAATAATGTCCACCTTTGCAGGGTCTTCCTGTATGCCACATTTTGAGATGACAAGGCCTAGCACAATACCCTCTATCACCATAAAATGGTTCTTTTCCCACGAGAGCACAAGATTCAGTTCACAACATCTCTTCAAGACTCAGTCTAAATAAGATAGGCATTGATAGAAGATTTCTCCATAAATCAAGAAATCATACATGAAAACCTCAAGAAAACTTCCAACCATATCTGCGAATACGATCAACATGCATCGCTGAAATGTTGCTGGAGCATTGCATAGATCAAACAACATTCTGCAAAAGGTGTATGTCCAAAATGGATAGGTGAAATAGGTGAAGGTTGTTTTCTCTTAATCCTCAGGAGCTATAGCAACTTGGTTCTGACCTAAGTACCTGTCTAAGAAACAGAAATACTCCTTCGTACCAATCACTCAATGATCTAATCGATGAAGGGGAGAGGGAAATGGTCCTTCTTGGTCGTTATATTCAGGCGTTTGTAGTCCCCACAAATGCACCAAGATGTCAGTACTCTGGTTGCGATCTCCTCTCCTTTTTCATTCTTGATCATGGTAATCTCTGACTTCTTTGTCACAACATGCAAGGAGCTCACTCATTTTGAGTCAAAGATGGGATATATGAATATCGCATCATACCACTTTGTGATTTCGTTCATCAAACCCTCCTAAAGATTTTTATTCAATCTTTATTGGAACTACATGATTTGAGTTTCTATTTTTTGATTTATCTACGATTTTATTTTTTTGTTTTGAAGTTTTTAAGTATTTTCTAATTTTCAAGGTTTTAGTTTTGAATTTTTTAGTGGTTTTTGGATTGACACTAATAGATGATGAAACACACAAAATATATTTTTTTTTTTGGAATTTTTCAAAATGTTTTTATAATTTTTATGGATTTTCTAATGCAAACAGTATGAAAAATGCATGTTTTTTGCTTTTTAATAAATATGAAAATGCAATAAAAATGCAATGCAAAATATGGCGTGAATGAACAGGAAGCTATGCTATTTTTTTGGTAATTTTTGGAGTCAATATGATGCGTGAAATAAATAAGACAAAGCATACAAAAATACACAGCCTGGCAAGGGTATAAGTGCAAATATCAAAACATCCAGGGGCACAGTTGCAATTTTTACACAAAATATAACATTGAATATTCAATTTGATGGACCAAATATAAAATACAAGACCCGCAGGGGTACCCCTGCAAATAACCCACCAGGGCGTGTGACTGGCACGCGCTTGGGAAGGACTTAGGTGTAATTTCCAAAAATCTGAGGGCCTTGAAGCAAAATAACCAAAAGTTTTACATGTGATCCACAAGTTCTTGTACTAAATCGAAATAAGTAAACCCTGGAGGGGTCCTGTGCAAAATGCCCTCAGCTCACGTGTACTGGTTACGTGAGGTGACGTGGCCAGGACTAAAATGCAAATAGGAAAAGTTCGGCGGTCTGGTTATAAGTGTTACAAAACTTTTTAAACTACCTATGAAAGTTTCTGGACTAAATATTAAATATAAAAATGTGTGGGGTAAAAGTTGCAAAATACCCCAAGCACGCTATCCAACGGCCGAAGATGATTCACTTGACACGTGGCGGGCGTTGGACGGTCGATGACGCTTCGAGGATGAAGGACCACGATTAGATCTGCGATGATGATCGGACGGCTGGTGACGAGGCGAATCCAACGGTGTCTGTGCGAACTAGGGCTCCTCCTCGATCCGACGGCTGCAAAGATCGGAGCAAGAACCGCGGAGGAACGCCAGCGAGGCGAGGTTCTCCGAGGTCCTGTTCCTTCTCCGGTGGACTTCTAGGCTTAAAAATGAGGCTGGAGCCTCCTCTGATCTTCCTCTATCTCCTGAGGGCTTCAAAATACCTCAGCGAAGGCCGAGGCTCGCTGTGGAGGGCGGCGGAGCTGGGAAGCTCCCCTGAGCTCCGGCGAGACGCAAAATGAGCCCCAGGCTCGAGTCAGAGTCCGTTGACCTGCAAAAAGGCGTGAAAGAATCCATGGCAAAGTACTTGGGGTCCCGCAGAGGCGGAGTGGTGGCGCAAAGCGACAGGGTGGAGCTCGGCCGGAGGAGCACTCCGGCGAGGGGGTCCGATTGGTTGATTTGATCGATGGAACGCAAAATTTATAGAGGGCTTTTGATCCTAAAGCTATGGCAAACAAAATGCAACAAAAATAGAGGGGATTAGTGGCTACCTTGACGGTGCAGACTGGAGGGAAAGGAGTGCCTCGATGCCGGCGAAGGCAGAGGTCGTGGAGCCTCCTCAGGCAACGCTCGACCCACCCGAAGGGCTCGCGAGGAAGTTGTCACCTTCCTGAAGCCTTAGGGCACGATGAGGGGAGCTAACCTATGGAATGAGGAGTTCAAATTTCAAAGGAAGGTCGGGTGTTCATTATATGTGGTTTGACACGGCGATTGGGGTGCTTCAAAGATCGAGGGACGAAGCCTCACACAACGATCCAAAGCCCAAGACCATCACCGGGCGAGCAAGGTGGATGAACGAGGAGGAGATTTCCAGAAGGAATCATCCCAAGAAGATGCAAGATGCATCCTCGAAAAAGGCGAGAACATGGGTCAAAACCTAGTTCTGACAGGGATACAGGGGACAGGACACCTAGTTGACCGGGGTCAACTAGGGTTTTCACCTGGTTGGTCCACGTGGATCAACCAGAAAAAACGCTGGAAAAATGTTTTGTAAATTCAATAAAAAATAGAAAGTGAACACGAATTAAATTTCGATTATTAAATAAAAATTATTTATTATTTTATAATATATTTTATGGTGATTTTTAATTATTTTTATGAGGTATGTTTTTAAAAGCTCCCTTTTATACCCCTTGTAGGTACATATACCTATATATTCAATTAATTTATTTTTATTTTGTGATTTTAATTCCTTTATTTATGTGTATTTATTTTATAAAATTATAGCATACTTCTATACACTTAATTATATTTTTATTTTATTTTTCTGATATATTTTATATACTTAATAAAATAAAGGTATATAATGTACAGGTATAAGTATAGGTATTATACCTATGTATAGTATATACAAGTATTTTTATTTTGTATTTCTTTTATGTTTTTATTCTGATTTTAATGTACATATATATTATAAATAATATTTACAAAATTATAAAAATATAAATTACAAAAATAATGAATAAATAATAAATTGAATATTTTAATCTGTACAAGTATACTACAAGGATCCAAAACTCAAATTTCAAACCGTAACTCTGAGAAATATGAAACCGCCTCTATTAAATAGATTATTTTATGCTATATACAATTAAAGGTGAATTTGGTACATTTCGAGTTTTTATTTGCAAGATACGGGTCTGGGAAGTTGGAGTTTTGGAATCTTATTCAGACCATAACTTTTTATCTGTACATTATTTTTCAGTGAAAACAATTTTGTATTTTTATTTATTAAATTATCTACAACTTTTATGTACAAAGTTTCTTTATTTGAGGTATAAAAACTGGAACCAAAAATAGGTCCCAAAATGAATAAAGAATGAATTGAATAAAAGGTATTTTCATTGTATTTTGACCCTTATCTCCCCCTACTTTATTCCTTGTCGACCTATTCATCAAGATGCCTAGGTCTCGGGATTTTGGATCATAAAATATTTACAATATATTATTCTTTTTCTTTTCTTTTATTTATTCTATAATTTTGGCTTTAATTACAGTATTTTATACACTATTTGGATGCACATGCATGAATGCTAAGGTGATGGATTTAATGCTATTTACACGCATTTGCTAGGGTTTTTGATGCCAAAATGATAGAATAAAGATGATGAAATGTGGCTTCATCATCCCCCTATACTTTACCTTTGCTAGTCCCTAGCAAACACTTATGCAGTAAGTGCAGAAAGAAAAGAAAGAAAAGAAAAAGAAGAAAGATGGATTAAATTTAACTATCAAACTTGTCTTCACAAAATCAAAGTTTGGAGCTTAAGTTAGACCTTTGAAATTTTAGTATGGGCGGAACCTTAATGAGAACCGGATTTGAAATCCAACAGTCCCTGAGAATCCCAAAACTCTGCTCAAGTCTCCTCAATAGCCAGGTCAGAAATATTTCAACTCATACGCAAACCCTTACGACTATGAATCTGACTCGTACAATGTAAGTGATGGTGGCTCTCCCCAACTGAAATGACAAAGAGACTGACTTCTCCAATATGACAACCCAGTGATTCCCCAATCCAACAACTCATCCCTCAAGGAGCAGGGTATTCCCTTCTAAGTTCAAGTGGCAACTAGCCCAAGAGGAGGGGGTGAAGAGAAGAATGGACAGTAGCCAGTGTAGCTACCTATCCTAGGATGCAAGACCAGTGTAGTCAAGTCATCCAGCTGCAGGCTCACATGATTTGACTTTGAATCTCAAGCTTGCTTATTTGACTTTACAACATATGTACACTCCGGCATGCAATTTTATTTTTGTACGGGCCTGTCCACTTTTTTGGAGTTTTTGCTTTTGCATTTTTTTAATACTATACAACAGCATTTACATAGGGAGTTTTTCCTCTTGAACCAGTAGACTATCCCTCTTTTGAAGCTTTATTGCAACCCACAATCTCCTATCCTCGAAACTCATCATTACTGGACGGGTTGGGGCGTATTTCCCTCCCTAGAGGAGGACAAATGTTTCCACCTGTGTGCGTCTCATACCGGCAAATCCAACCTCCTCACCACTCCAACTGAGTTGAGCCATGTGAAAGGTGCAGGTGTCCAAGTTAGGTCATTATCAACAAGAGTCGTGCGTGTGCTCCGATACTCTACTTAGGCAGTCAAGAATCCATTGACCCAAGTCCCGTGATCCTCAAAGAATTAAGTCAACTAGACCTGAAGTACCTCAATCCCAGTTCCTATAGGGTTCCAGTTAATTAGGTAGATTTTAAGGTCCAACCAAGCTCCAATCTTCGGATTTTACTTAGACTTGTTCAATTATCAAACTCAATCCGAAAAATGCGAATGCCATGCAAATATTATGCAGAAAATATTTTTGTGATGCAATTTTCAAAGATTTTGAATTTTTTATAGATTTTTGAAAAGATGATGCATATGCATTTTTTTAGATTTTTCAATAAGATTTTTCAAATGTTTTTTGATTTTAATTTTGCAAATGTTTTTGGGATTTTTGAAAACAAAAAGATTTTGGCTGAAAACTAGGTAAAAATATTTACACGGGAGTGCTTCTTATATATACAAGAAGTGGATTTTAAGAATTTACAGGGAAAGTGGTCAATTTTGTAGGTATATATATAGTGGATTTTTGGTGTGATGTATGTATTCCTCAAACTTATTTGACACAGGTTTTTCAAACAATTTTGAAAATTATAGTCCAAAATAATTCTTACAAACAGTTTTTACAAACATGTACACACATTTGAAAATCATTTTGCAAAGTTCTTCCAAACAGTATGTATAGATTTTTCAAATATTTTTGCAACCATTTTTCAAACCATTTACAAATCATTTTTCAAACATTTTATTTCACACAAAGAAAATAAACTTTACAATCAAAATATTTTTACAAAGGTTGAAAACATGTAACAAAACATTTTCCAAATAGTTTTCAAAAGATTTTTCACAAAGATTTTCAAACTATTTTTCAAACCTTTTGCAAAAAACATTTTCACCTGATTTATTAATCAGTATATACACAAAGAACTTGAGGAATGGTAAAATCTTTTTATTAAAATAATCCTAAGTATAGCAGACTGTACACAAAGCAGGGAGGGTCAAGGGTGGGAATGAATAGATCGTACTCAGATTGTCTCCCCCTATACTTAGGGTAAGATATCCCTATGTATAAACAAGAAGAGGAGACAATGGAGAGGATCGAAAAGAATAGAGAACTCAGGGTACACACCCCCTGTACTTAGGATAAAGTACGTCCTAAGTATAGAAAACTGTCTACAAGGGGCGACACCTTTTTGATAGATACAGGAGATAGAAGAGGAAAAGAAGAAAAGAAGAAAAGATATCAACAGATGGATCTATACAGCGGAAGATGGAAGTGATAACCATGTATGAGATGCAACTGATCCGAGTCAAAGAACACATCTCATACCAGAAGAATGGGGGAAACGTCAAGATCGCCTCGTCTGGAAATGTCTCTGTGATAGGTGCGCTGGGCTCAGATTCCTCAAGATTCTCCAAACGGGAGAGATGATCCGCCACCACATTTTTAACTCCAGGCTTATCCTTAATCTCAATACAAACTCCTGGAGCAGAAGGATCCATCTGGTAAGGTGAGCTTTGGCATCCTTCTTGGCCATTAAGTACCGGATGGCGGTGTGATCTGTGTAGATAGTCACTCTAGATCCGAGAATATATGATCTATACTTATCCAAAGCAAAGACTACGGCCAGCATCTCCTTCTCTGTCACAGTATAATTCCGCTGAGCGGCATCCAAAGTCCGACTGGCGTAGTGAATGGCATACGGCAATCCATCCCTCCTCTATCCAAGCACAACCCCTACGGAAAAATCAGAAGCATCCGTCATGATCTCGAATGGGAGAGACCAATCGGGTGGCTGAAGGACAGGAGCCGTGACAACCATACTCTTGAGAGTCTCAAAAGACGCAAGACACTTATCATCTACAATGAACTCGGTGTCTTTCGTCAGCAAATCAGTGAACGGTCGGGAATTCGACTGAAGTCCTGAATGAACCGTCGGTAGAAACCGACATGCCCTAGAAAAGACTGTAATTGACGCATATTGGATGGTGGATTGAGTTTTCTAATGATATCCACCTTGGCCGGATCAACCTCCATGCCCCTGTCGGAGATGATATGACCAAGGACTGTCCCTTGAGCCACCATGAAGTGACTCTTCTCCCAAGACAAGATAAGATTGACCTCTATGCAGCACTGAAGCACGCGGTCTAGGCAGTCAAGACAAGCATCAAACCCATTGCCATAGACCAAGAAGTCATCCATGAAGACCTCTAAGAAATCACCCACCATGTCCGAGAAAATGGACAACATGCACCTTTGGAATGTCGCGGGGGCGTTACACAGACCAAAGGGCATTCGTCTGAAAGCATAAGTCCCAAACGGAATAGGTGAATGTCATTTTTTCTTGGTCTTTGGGCACAATGGCCACTTGATTATAACCTGAGTACCCGTCAAGAAAGTAGTAGTGACTCTTCCCAGCTAGCCTCTCGATAATCTGATCAATGAATGGCAGCGACAAATGATCCTTCTTGGTGGCCTGATTCAATCGTCTGTAGTCCACACAGACCCTCCAAGAAGTTGGTACCCGGGTAGCTATCTCCTCTCCAGACTCATTCACAATTGTAGTGATACCCGTCTTCTTAGGCACCACATGTAATGGACTAATCCACTTGGAGTCGGAGATGGGGTAGATAAAATCGGCGCTCCACCACCTTGATATTTCTTTCATGACCACATCTCGAAGATTCGGGTTCACCCGTCGCTGGAACTCACGCGAAGGCCTAGAGTCCTCCTCAAGATAAATGTGGTGGGAGCACAGAGCCGGACTAATCCCCTGGAGATCAGCTATACTCCATCCTATCACCTTGCGGTTTCTTTCAAGAACCTCCATCAGACGAGATTCTTGTTCTCCAGTCAAACCTGCTGAGATAATGACTGGGTGCATATCTGGATCACCCGCGAGAAATCTATACTTCAACGACTGCGGCAAGGGTTTCAGTTCTGGACAACTGGGAGGTGGCAGATCTGGCTTCTGATATGTCTGTGCAAAAGCTACCAGGTCTGCATGTGAGAACTCTCGCTTTGCATTAACATCTGACGAAGGGAGTCCTGCTCAATCTACGAACTGTACTGGCTCGCACTCCGTCCTAGCTGTCGGCTTAGAAGGAATCAGACACGGCAAATATTCATCAAAATCATCCCAATCAATGTCTGAATCCGAGGGATCTAAGCTAGAAGAACAAGACTGAAAATCATCACCACCACTCGTCCCAATACTGTCAGCCTCAATTGTATCCTCATCCAGGGGTGTGCTCTCCAGGCTCTTGATGAAGGAGATTTATCAAGGGTCGTGTTAATCCACAAGGCGGATCAACAGTCGATGCGATGACCGCTCAATAATCCTCAAATCAATCAACAATTAACCCACAAGCAAGAATGTATCAATTAAGTCCAAAAATAAATGTGAATTAATTTTTATTACTCTACAACAAAATGTATAGTGACAAGCATGTAGAGGTCGAACACTGGGAGGCGAATGGTTGTATGTAATGTATCGTTCAATTATTCAATCAATTGTGCATGTCCTTTTATTGTTTTTGTGGGTTTTGGGTTTTGAAATTTTTTTTTATATTTTTGTTTTTATAATTTTTATTTTGATTTTTATATTTTATACTTTTTTTTTATTTTTTTATTTTCTTTTCTTTTTATATTATTAATTATATACATCTATATACTATATGTATATATATATAGAGAGATATATATATATATAAGAAGAGAGAGAGAAGTGATGTAGAATATATACATATATTTATAAACATAAAAACTTAATATATAGACTTATATTTTTAACTTTTTTTTATTTTTTATTTTTTTTTTATATTTCTAATTTTTATGTATTTTTCAATTCAAAAATGTCCACAATATAGGACTAAATACATAGCCGTATATAATTTGGGTTTTAAAAATATCAAATAATACCCAAAATTGCCCAAATTAATTTTTACATATTAATAATAATATATAGATAATTATAAAAGAGAAAAATGTATTTTTTTGGGTTTTTAAAGAGTTTTTCTAATTTTTATGTTGCTTTTGGGGTTTTATGATTTTTTTAATTTTCTTTTTCATATTTTTAGGGTTTTTCATTTTCTGGACTCAATCTATATATAAATATATCATATATCATTTTTTTGGAATTTTTCAAAAACATTTTCTAATTTTTTTGTATTTTCTAATTTAGACAGTACAAAAATGGCTTTTTTTTCATTTTTAATAATTAGGAAAAATGCAAAAAAATGCAAACTAAAATATGGGCGTGAACAAGCATGGCATGGAGCATCTACCCTAATTTTTGTGAATTTTTAGAAGCCTTCTAAGTATTTTTAATAAATAGATAAAAGACATAAAATATAAACAGCCTGGCAGGGGCATTTTTGCAATTAAAATAACATCCAGGGGCACAAGTGCAAAAATACTTACTGAAATAAACGTTTATTTAAAGTTTTGGCATCAATTTACAATTACAAAAACCCGCCAGGGTATACTTGCAAAATATCCGCGCCTCACGTGGGACTACACGTGAGGTGCGGAAGGACCTAAACGTAAATACGACAAACGCAGGGGTCCTACTGCAAATTTCACTATTTATTTACAACGTGCAAATTTATTTACAATATTAAAAATTAAATATACAAAATAGCGGGGGTATATGTGAAAATTACCCCCTAAGTGCGCGCGATCCAACGGTTCTTCGTTCGCCACTGGACACGCGTCGCAGATCCATCGGTCGATACCGTTTCGCCATCTGACGTCTGGGATTAGATCATCTGGCATGATCCAACGGTTGAAGCGCGGGAAGATCCGACGGTTGAGGCTCGACCTGGGGAGGACTCCTTGATCCGACGGCAGAGAGGCGAGGTGGAAGAACAGGGAAGAAGGTCGGAATGGCCGATCTTCCCCGCCCTCAAGCTCGCTCCTCCGGCGTCCTTCGAGGCTTACGGAGGTCCTAGGAGCTTCCTGGCAGGTGGCTGAAGGTTCTGGAGTGGTTGGATCGAGCGGAGACACACCGGAGCGCCACCACGAAGTCGGAGAAGACGTGGGGCTCCAGATGCCTCCGGCGACTTCTGGATGTGTCTCCTGGAGCCACATTAGGCTCCTAACCTGCAAAGAAAACTCACTCGGCTCGAGGCGATTCTCCTCGGCCCACAAACTGAAGCTGTTAGCATGGAAATGGGTGAGGTGGCGATGCTCCGGCGAGGTGGCGGAGGAGGGCATCGATTCGCGAATCCAGGAGAGGATCCGGTTGGCCAAGGTGATTAGGGAGTGGAGAACGCGTTGGGGAGTGAAATGGAGGTGAAAGCGGGTTGGAGAACAGTCGGGAATACGGTGAAAAGCTCGCCGGAGCGGAGCTCCGGCGAACTACGAATCGGCTAAACTACGCTACACTAGTGATCTAAACGCATAATAAAATACAGAAATAAAACGACGGGAATAAAAATTACCTAAGAAAAGTAAAGTGCGCAGCTCGACTTGGCCGGAGGGCCAAGGAGCAGGACGGATGCCGGAGCTCCGCCGTGGGCGCACCTCCCTCCTCCACGAACCTTCTCGACGCTTCAGGGGACCTCCTGCTGTCACCAGGATGCACGCTAGGCCGAAGGCGAGGGTTCTAGGGCTTAGGAAATGGCCAAAAAGCTCGGAGGAGAAAGATGGTGTTATTTATAGACAAGGAGAGCCGCCCTTATTGATCGGCGATTAACAATGAATCGGGGCTATGTACATGGGATCTTAGATCTCGGCGAGGATCACGGTTGATCAGAGAAGAAATCTTGTGAAGAGATGGATGTCAAAGAAGCGACGTAGCGACCGGGAAAAGTGGAGGAAAACAAGGGAAAAGATGGTTCTGACGGGCGTCAGAGGCGCAGGGGGAGTTGACCGGAGGTCAACCTTCCCTGGCCCCTGATTGGTCCACGTCAGGCCGATCTTGACCCACTTATTACACGTAGGAAATGATTTATTTAGAATTTATGTATAAAATAAAAAATGTTTATAAATTAATGTAGTATTTATTTATGATTTTTATTTATTTTTTTGAAGTATTTTATTATGGTTTTATTAAAATAATGTGTATATGTATGTATTTTATATGTATTTTTGTATATTTTATTTTTAGTTTATTTATTTGATTTTATTATTTTAGTTTCTTATTTTATGATTTTATAACTTATTTTTGTGAGTATAAATATATTTTTATTTTATTTTTATGAGTTTATTTATATTTTTAAACGAATAGGTGTATGTGTATGTATGTATACTTATAGGTATTTTACCTATATATTATATACATTTTATTTATTTCATGAATTTTATTTGTTTTTATTTTGGATTTGTATTTTTAATAAGTTATGTGTAATATGTACATGATTACAAAAGTATAAATGAATAAAGAATAAAAATCCCTTTTATTTATGTACATGAGGTAACATAGGTATTTTGTCTATGTATTACATATAGACTTATTTTTATTTTACAAATTCTTTTTGGGTTTCCTTTGAATGTTAATATGCACATGAATTATATACATTATTTACAAAATTCTAAAAATATGAATTTATAAAAGTAATGGATATTGAATAAAATGAATATTCTAATCAGGTATTATGTACAAGAAGGGCCAAAAACCTAACTTTCACAGATGGACTCCAAAAATTATGGAACTAATTTTATAAAATAGTTTATGAAATGCTATATACAATTAAAGGTGAGTTTGGGTGATTTGGAGTTTTTATTTGCCAGATATGGGTCTGTGAAGTTGAGATTTTTGGTTTTTATTTTGTGTATAAAATGTACACTGAGTCTTGTTTTTATACAAACTCAATTTTGTATTTTTATTTACATTATTATCTACAACTTTCATGAACGAAGTTTCTTTATTTGAGGAATAAATAGTTATGTACAAAATAGGTGTAAAAAATGCATAAATGGATGAATGAATAAATAAGATATTTATTGTATTATTGGCCCTTATCTCCCCCTACTTTATTCCTTGTCGACCAAGTCCATGCTGGCCTTGGTCTCGGGGTTAGGGTCATAAAATATTTGCAATATTTTATTCCTTTTTCTTTTCTTCTCTTTATTCTATAATTTTGGCATTAAAAACCTTATTTTATGTATAATTAATACAATAAATAATAGATGCTAATATGTACAAATTAATGTTATTTACATGCATTTGCTGGGGTTTTTAAGGCCAAAATGATAGAATAAAGGTGATGAAATGGAGATTCATCACCCCCCTATACTTGCCTTTGCTAGTCCCTAGCAAACACTTATGCAATAAGTACAAAAGAACAAAGAATAAGAAGAAAAGAAAAAGTAAAAATAATGAATTTAAAGAATAAATTGGATTGATCATGATTATTAGACTCATCTGTTCAAAATCAAAGTTTGGAGCTCAAGTTAGACCTTGGTGTGAGAATGTGTGAGGAACCTAGTCGGAGACCAAATTTAAAACACAACAGCCTTTGATAGTCACAGAACTTGGTTCAAATCACCTCAATAGCCAGGTCAGAACTAGCCTACATCATACGCAAACCCTTATGACTATGAAGCTGACTTGTACTGTGTAAGTGATGGTGGCTCTCCCCAACTGAAATGACAAAGGAACTGACTTCTCCAGAATGACAACCCAATGATTCCCTAATCCAGCCCTCTACCGTCAAGGAGCGGGGTATTCCCTTCTAAGTTCAAGTGGCATCCGACTCAAGAGGAGGGGGTAGAGAAAAGAATGGACGGTAGCCAGTGTAGCTACCTATCCTAGGATGCAAGACCAGTGTAGTCAAGTCATCCAGCTGCATGCTCACATGGTGTAACTTTGATGCTCAAGCTTGCTTATTTTCTATACAACATATGTACATACTCCGGCAGGCATTTAATTTTAATTTTTTTTTTTTTACAAGCCTGTCCACTTTTTTTTTTTCAACATACTATGTACAGCAGCATTTACATAAGGACTTTTTCCTCTTGAGCCAGAAGACTATCCCTCTTTTGAAGCTTTATTGCAACCCACACTCTCCTGTCATTCGACATCATTGAAACTGGACCAGGTTGGGGTGCACTTCCCTCCCTAGACGAGGACGAATGTTTCCACCCGTGTGCGTCTTAGACTGGCAAATCCAACCCCCTCACCACTCCAACTGAGTTGAGCCAAGTGAAAGGTGCAAGTGTCCAAGTTAGGTCACGGCCGACAAGAGTCATACGTGTGTTTCGAAAAGTTCTAGTTAGTCCACTGAGGTGACTTGAACTCAGCCCAGCTTTCTCAAAGAATTAAGTCTGAATAGACCTGAAGTACCTTAAACCTAGTTCCCATAAGGTTCCAGTGTAGTTAGGTGCAGTAAGGTCCAACCAAGCTCCAATCTTCGACTTTATTGGACTAGTTCAATCATCAAGCTCAATCAAAGAATATGAATGCTATGCAAATGCTATTTACAAAAATGCAATTTCTCCAAGAATTTGAAAACAAAGAGAAGAATTTTTACATAAAGAAAAGTTTGCAAATAATTTTGGCACTCAAAGTATGAAATATGTACAGCTATTTACACGGGCGTGCCGCTTTATTTTTAAAGAATTTATGGGTTCTAACAAAGTGATTTATTTAGGTGTATACATAATTGATAAAGAATTTTATGTATATATTGATATCATATTTTATTTTATTTTATTCATTATAATGCTTTTATTCCTCAGATTTATTTGAAAATCATTTTGAAAGCTATAGTACAAAATATCTTTTGCAAATATTTACAAACATTTGAAATCCATTTTGCAAAGATTTTGCAAACACTATATATACATTTTCACAATAGTTTTACAAAATATTTTTACAATCATTTGCAAACAAATCCTTTATTTCACACAAATAGAAAATTTTGCAATCAAAAATGTTTTTACAAAGGTTGAAAATATTTCACAAAAAGTTTTCCAAACAGTTGACACCATTCTTCAAATCATTTTGCAAATGTATTTTTAACCTGATTTATTAATCAGTATATATACAAAAAGAATCTGAGGAGTAAGAAGCATTTATTAATGAATTATATCTTCTTTTATATTTATTAAAAATTACACGAAAGTACGAGTTATGGATATAGTATATACAGAGTATATACGACCCCCCTATACTTAGCATGAGCTATGTCCTCATAGATCGGAAAAGAGAAAGAGAAGACATAACTCGTACTGAGTATAGGAAAGTCTATAGTACAACGACTGAACGAATGAAAGAATAACGAGATAAATGAATAAGAAGATGACCATCCCCCCTATACTTAGGACAAAGTATGTCCTAAGTACAGAAAACTGACACAAAGGGGTGACACCTTTTATTTAGATACATAAGATAGAAAAGAAGAAAAGAAGAGATATATACAGATATATACAGATATATACAGATATATACAAACAGATCTAGGAGAATAAACACATCACTCCCCCTATACTTAGGGTGAGATATCCCTAAGTAGAGGAAAGAAAAGGAGTGACGAAAAATGTGTGAGGAAAGAACAACTCAGTGTGTGCCCCCTACGCTTAGGACAAGGTACGTCCTAAGTGTCGATACAAAGAAAAGGCGATAGATCTAGGGCACACGTATATACAAATGGTGAAGAACCGGTGAAGTACAGGGCGGTGTCTGATAAGCGACAACCGTGCTCTCGTCGTCGTCTCCCTGTGAGAATGAGGACGCGGTTAGAAGGTGAAAATACACCCGAATATGCAATCAAGTGGGTGTCAGCTACCGGGGTAAACAGATCGAAAGGATAGATATCGGGTCCGGTAGCATGAAGCAGTCAATCGGCTCATATGGTCAACATGAGGGAACAGAGCCGATACCGTAAGACCGGGAGGAAGAAAGAGCAGTACAGATTCCTCCGGTCAATCACGGTCTCAAATAGATATGAAATAAAGCATATGAGACTGTGTGATGCACGGTGGTGATATAATCTGAAAGTCACAAGAATACACCGATCAACACAATATGTGGCTCACTCCTGCGAGGGTCCTCAAGGTGAGCAAAATCAGAGAGTAATTAGAGTACTCGGCTCCGTGCTCCAACAGACAGGAGACACAACCAGGGAGGAGACCGAGTACACAAGTCAGAAGACTCGGCTTCGTGCTCCACCAACGGGGAGACACCAGAAATGAAGCCGCGTACCTAGAAAATGATGTACCCTCCCGCGGATAACCCTCGGAGAGTGGTACATGCTAAGCAATGAATAATCAGAACAGAAGCTCACCCTTCCGAGGGTCATCAAGGTGAGCGGGCTCAAAGGAGCCTGATCCATCAGACGGATCATAGAAATGGTCTTGGTAGGCGACAGATCGGCTACCAGTAGAAGAGACCGGCATATCAAGAAATTGTGGCAGCGTCCCGCAAATAACCCTCGGGGAGCGGGCTGCCAACTAGTCATGGGAATAGTAGATACCATAAGCTCAACCCTGCGAGGACCGTCAAGGCGAGCAGACTCAAAGGAGTCTAATCAGATAGGTCCAATGATCCGCAGATCGGATAGGCAACTTAGGATGGGACCAAAAGTTTTGCATATCAGACGATCCGGCTTCGTGCTCCAACAGAGAGGAGACACAGTCAGCAGTGGAAACCGAGCGTAAAGAGAGTGTCGCAGTCTCTCGCAGATAGTCCTCGGAGAGTACTGCGATCTAGGCAGGGAATAGTCAGAATGTGCCTCTACCTTGCGAGGGTCGTCAAGGAGAGCGGGCTCAAAGGAGCCGGGTCCATCAGACGGATCCACATAGTGGTCTCAGTAGTCGACAAGGCGGCTACCAACAGAAGAGACCAATCGGCTCTGAAATATGTCATAGTCTCCCGCAGATAACCCTCGGGGAGCTATGAACTATGCATGGAATAATCAGAAAAGTGGAGCTCTACCTTGCGAGGACCGTCAAGGAGAGCGTACTCAGAGGAGTCAAATACATTGGCCTCGTGTACCAACAGGTCAAGTACACAATCACAGGGGGAGGCCAATCAAACATATCGTATGACTCGGTTTCGGATCCCATCACAATGGCGACCCAAGCAGTGAATGAAACCGCAGCCCTAGAAATTGTCGCATTCTCCCGCAGATAGTCCTCGGGGAGCAATGCGAGCTATATCAATGAAGGTCATGGGAATGCTGGCAAGTCATCTCAGGTCCTCAAAAGCAATAAATCATTCCATCATTCGGAGGGCATAAGATCATGTAAGGGAGCGAATAATCATGTCATTCACCAAACATCCCTGGGTCAATCCAGTCAGGCTGAGATGGCACAATAGATAATCATAAATCCTCAAAGTGCCATGGTGGATCAAAGAGTCAGGAGATCAAGGACGACTTAATCAGGAAGATGAGAGATCATGTAGGATCCGCACACACTTATCAAGAAATCCAAAGTAGAATAATCCGTTAATCCTCAAAGATCAAGATGGGTGCAACCTCAAATAGATAGATCAATCAATGCTCATGATATCATCATCAACTCATCGCAGCACATCACATCCTTAATCCGGTGTGCGAGAACTAAAATTCCTCAATAATGCATTACACCTATGCTCTATGCATCAGCAAAAATCCTCAAGAAATCCATATGCATGTATCAAAGACAAATCCACCAGATCGATCTCAGCAACCTCAACATCATGGGCCCGGCTTACACAAATAATCTTGTATAACTAATCCTCGATGCGGGCTTCATCAATATGCACAACATTCCCGGATAAAGAGAGAGATGATACAGAGGGTACGAGGAGGGCGGGTGAGAAAGATCGAGACATCGACAAAATTGGGTGTTCCACACAAGGCGGGAACACCGTCAAAATTGCGGTCCGAAGAGGTCTCTCCTCGGACCAGAGAAGATGGTACGATGGATACATAGAAGATGGTGAAGAATGCGGGAAACAAAGGACTTGGCGAAGAATGATTGAGCTCAAGCGCCAATATCATGACTCGATGCAAAATGAAGAGGTCTATTTATAAGAGAGATAGAGAGACTCAAAGATGAAAAATGCATGACTCATACGGACGGGACCGATGACTCTAATAATGAATGCAAAACACAACGAATTCCACGTCACAATCAATACAAAGCAAACCCTAAATTCACCTACTCGACACAGTGAAGACCGTCAGATGACGGTCATTTATCTTTTCGGTTTTAGAGTTAGGTGAGAATCACAAAGTTGTACAAACACTTAGGAGGGCTGATAGGATTTGGGCTCTACTCCTTAGCGTGTACGTGAGCACTAAAAACGCAGACAATGAGGGGGTTGCTCTCCCCAAGACAAGGAATCCATTACGTTTTATTTTCAAGTCCAATAGAGTGAGCAGTCCCGATTTTATTTAAGTTATCACTTTTTTGGGTATTTTCAATGCACGTGCCTATCGAGGTTCCAATTTCCATTAAGCATCCTAAGTTGGCAAAATCAGAGGGAGAAGATCGGAAAAGCCATGCAAGTCGGAAATCGATGATGCATGCTAAGTAAGAAGACTTACAGTGCCTCCCAGCTCTCTCCATGCGGGATGCATAACAGAATTTGAAACCTATGCTATATGCAAATGCAAGCCGAAGAAATCGCCCTAGGATAGTAACTGCTATTATCGTGAAGCACCACAAGTCGGTCACTTATCCCTAACCTAAGGGTCCGGTCTTGGCTCACCCCTCCTCTTCTCGACACGCTCGAGTTCAGGAGTAGCGCTTGATGGGGCTCGCTCACGGCACAGGGGTTAAGAGATAGATGAACCGACTGTTTAGATTTGACTAGGTCCAAAACGCACTATAGGTACATGCAAATATAATTAGGGTGTTTGGACCTAATCTATCGGCAAGCAACTCCTAAGCTAGGGCTCATTCACACAAAATAATAAGAATAAAAATAGAAAGCAAAAGGCGTCAAAACCGTCGAGGCCCCCAAGGGAACAATCCCTCGGGCAATGGACCTCGGGAGTCGGAGTGTACCTGTGAGAGTCCTGTATTATTACAATATTCTAAGTGTCACTCTCTCACCTAAATATACATAATAAAATAAAGGAACTAAAATTCATGAGATAGAGACTGTCTTCAAAAATTCTCCTTCATCTGCTATCGATGCTCTCTCCTGTTGGCTTGGCATAGAAGAGCCAACACCGCCTCGCTTGGGTGCATAGGGCCTCCTAGGAGGTCCTCCTTCGCTTAGCGGTCCCTCGCATCAAAGACAAAAGAAAGAGATGGTTAGAGCAGTCAATCAATAATATCAAATAAAAATAAAAATAAAAATCGCACAGATAAATAAATGAAGGACATGAACAAGGAATCAAACAAATGAACAAATAAGCACTCAAAATCATACAAAATCCGTTGCCTCCCCGGCAACGGCGCCATTTGATGAAGGAGATTTATCAAGGGTCGTGTTAATCCACAAGGCGGATCAACAGTCGATGCGATGACCGCTCAATAATCCTCAAATCAATCAACAATTAACCCACAAGCAAGAATGTATCAATTAAGTCCAAAAATAAATGTGAATTAATTTTTATTACTCTACAACAAAATGTATAGTGACAAGCATGTAGAGGTCGAACACTGGGAGGCGAATGGTTGTATGTAATGTATCGTTCAATTATTCAATCAATTGTGCATGTCCTTTTATTGTTTTTGTGGGTTTTGGGTTTTGAAATTTTTTTTTATATTTTTGTTTTTATAATTTTTATTTTGATTTTTATATTTTATACTTTTTTTTTTATTTTTTTATTTTCTTTTCTTTTTATATTATTAATTATATACATCTATATACTATATGTATATATATATAGAGAGATATATATATATATAAGAAGAGAGAGAGAAGTGATGTAGAATATATACATATATTTATAAACATAAAAACTTAATATATAGAATTATATTTTTAACTTTTTTTATTTTTTATTTTTTTTTTATATTTCTAATTTTTATGTATTTTTCAATTCAAAAATGTCCACAATATAGGACTAAATACATAGCCGTATATAATTTGGGTTTTAAAAATATCAAATAATACCCAAAATTGCCCAAATTAATTTTTACATATTAATAATAATATATAGATAATTATAAAAGAGAAAAATGTATTTTTTTGGGTTTTTAAAGAGTTTTTCTAATTTTTATGTTGCTTTTGGGGTTTTATGATTTTTTTAATTTTCTTTTTCATATTTTTAGGGTTTTTCATTTTCTGGACTCAATCTATATATAAATATATCATATATCATTTTTTTGGAATTTTTCAAAAACATTTTCTAATTTTTTTGTATTTTCTAATTTAGACAGTACAAAAATGGCTTTTTTTTCATTTTTAATAATTAGGAAAAATGCAAAAAATGCAAACTAAAATATGGGCGTGAACAAGCATGGCATGGAGCATCTACCCTAATTTTTGTGAATTTTTAGAAGCCTTCTAAGTATTTTTAATAAATAGATAAAAGACATAAAATATAAACAGCCTGGCAGGGGCATTTTTGCAATTAAAATAACATCCAGGGGCACAAGTGCAAAAATACTTACTGAAATAAACGTTTATTTAAAGTTTTGGCATCAATTTACAATTACAAAAACCCGCCAGGGTATACTTGCAAAATATCCGCGCCTCACGTGGGACTACACGTGAGGTGCGGAAGGACCTAAACGTAAATACGACAAACGCAGGGGTCCTACTGCAAATTTCACTATTTATTTACAACGTGCAAATTTATTTACAATATTAAAAATTAAATATACAAAATAGCGGGGGTATATGTGAAAATTACCCCCTAAGTGCGCGCGATCCAACGGTTCTTCGTTCGCCACTGGACACGCGTCGCAGATCCATCGGTCGATACCGTTTCGCCATCTGACGTCTGGGATTAGATCATCTGGCATGATCCAACGGTTGAAGCGCGGGAAGATCCGACGGTTGAGGCTCGACCTGGGGAGGACTCCTTGATCCGACGGCAGAGAGGCGAGGTGGAAGAACAGGGAAGAAGGTCGGAATGGCCGATCTTCCCCGCCCTCAAGCTCGCTCCTCCGGCGTCCTTCGAGGCTTACGGAGGTCCTAGGAGCTTCCTGGCAGGTGGCTGAAGGTTCTGGAGTGGTTGGATCGAGCGGAGACACACCGGAGCGCCACCACGAAGTCGGAGAAGACGTGGGGCTCCAGATGCCTCCGGCGACTTCTGGATGTGTCTCCTGGAGCCACATTAGGCTCCTAACCTGCAAAGAAAACTCACTCGGCTCGAGGCGATTCTCCTCGGCCCACAAACTGAAGCTGTTAGCATGGAAATGGGTGAGGTGGCGATGCTCCGGCGAGGTGGCGGAGGAGGGCATCGATTCGCGAATCCAGGAGAGGATCCGGTTGGCCAAGGTGATTAGGGAGTGGAGAACGCGTTGGGGAGTGAAATGGAGGTGAAAGCGGGTTGGAGAACAGTCGGGAATACGGTGAAAAGCTCGCTGGAGCGGAGCTCCGGCGAACTACGAATCGGCTAAACTACGCTACACTAGTGATCTAAACGCATAATAAAATACAGAAATAAAACGACGGGAATAAAAATTACCTAAGAAAAGTAAAGTGCGCAGCTCGACTTGGCCGGAGGGCCAAGGAGCAGGACGGATGCCGGAGCTCCGCCGTGGGCGCACCTCCCTCCTCCACGAACCTTCTCGACGCTTCAGGGGACCTCCTGCTGTCACCAGGATGCACGCTAGGCCGAAGGCGAGGGTTCTAGGGCTTAGGAAATGGCCAAAAAGCTCGGAGGAGAAAGATGGTGTTATTTATAGACAAGGAGAGCCGCCCTTATTGATCGGCGATTAACAATGAATCGGGGCTATGTACATGGGATCTTAGATCTCGGCGAGGATCACGGTTGATCAGAGAAGAAATCTTGTGAAGAGATGGATGTCAAAGAAGCGACGTAGCGACCGGGAAAAGTGGAGGAAAACAAGGGAAAAGATGGTTCTGACGGGCGTCAGAGGCGCAGGGGGAGTTGACCGGAGGTCAACCTTCCCTGGCCCCTGATTGGTCCACGTCAGGCCGATCTTGACCCACTTATTACACGTAGGAAATGATTTATTTAGAATTTATGTATAAAATAAAAAATGTTTATAAATTAATGTAGTATTTATTTATGATTTTTATTTATTTTTTTGAAGTATTTTATTATGGTTTTATTAAAATAATGTGTATATGTATGTATTTTATATGTATTTTTGTATATTTTATTTTTAGTTTATTTATTTGATTTTATTATTTTAGTTTCTTATTTTATGATTTTATAACTTATTTTTATGAGTATAAATATATTTTTATTTTATTTTTATGAGTTTATTTATATTTTTAAACGAATAGGTGTATGTGTATGTATGTATACTTATAGGTATTTTACCTATATATTATATACATTTTATTTATTTCATGAATTTTATTTGTTTTTATTTTGGATTTGTATTTTTAATAAGTTATGTGTAATATGTACATGATTACAAAAGTATAAATGAATAAAGAATAAAAATCCCTTTTATTTATGTACATGAGGTAACATAGGTATTTTGTCTATGTATTACATATAGACTTATTTTTATTTTACAAATTCTTTTTGGGTTTCCTTTGAATGTTAATATGCACATGAATTATATACATTATTTACAAAATTCTAAAAATATGAATTTATAAAAGTAATGGATATTGAATAAAATGAATATTCTAATCAGGTATTATGTACAAGAAGGGCCAAAAACCTAACTTTCACAGATGGACTCCAAAAATTATGGAACTAATTTTATAAAATAGTTTATGAAATGCTATATACAATTAAAGGTGAGTTTGGGTGATTTGGAGTTTTTATTTGCCAGATATGGGTCTGTGAAGTTGAGATTTTTGGTTTTTATTTTGTGTATAAAATGTACACTGAGTCTTGTTTTTATACAAACTCAATTTTGTATTTTTATTTACATTATTATCTACAACTTTCATGAACGAAGTTTCTTTATTTGAGGAATAAATAGTTATGTACAAAATAGGTGTAAAAAATGCATAAATGGATGAATGAATAAATAAGATATTTATTGTATTATTGGCCCTTATCTCCCCCTACTTTATTCCTTGTCGACCAAGTCCATGCTGGCCTTGGTCTCGGGGTTAGGGTCATAAAATATTTGCAATATTTTATTCCTTTTTCTTTTCTTCTCTTTATTCTATAATTTTGGCATTAAAAACCTTATTTTATGTATAATTAATACAATAAATAATAGATGCTAATATGTACAAATTAATGTTATTTACATGCATTTGCTGGGGTTTTTAAGGCCAAAATGATAGAATAAAGGTGATGAAATGGAGATTCATCAGCTCTCAACTGCCATAAGCTTTAAATACAGGGAATCTTTAGGCAAGGCGAGGGTCTGTGCTACAGGATCTATCCAAATGGATTCATCATCTGTCATCACAAAATTGCACCCCTGGTGGATGTCTAGCTCGTCCTCTGTCATCTACTCAATATCACTGGACTGCTCTGAGCATTCTAGTTCTCTCGCTCTGGTTTCCTCGATCGTCTCTATTTGTATGGTTTCGCCCTCTATGCAAAAACATACCTTCCCACTCTCATGGTCGGATACCGCCTTGGCTGTGGCCAAGAATGGGCGTCCAAGTATGATGGGGGAATCGGTTACCGACTTAGGGATCTCCATGTCCAAAACAACAAAGTCCACAGGGAATTTCAGGACCTGAATGGTAACGACCATGTCTTTTAATAACCCCTTCGGCCTCTTAGTCGATCTATCAGCAAACTGAAGGATTGTCCTGCTCCTAAGAAGAGGACCAAACTCGAATCGGTCAAGTAAGGCTGCCGGAAGAAGGTTAATCGAAGAGCCGCTGTCTAATAGAGTACGGTCAAATTTATGCTCATGAATCTCGCATCTGACATAGGAAGCTCCTGCATCAGGTCTCTTGGCTGGTAATTTGTTCTGAATGGTGCAGCAAGTGTCATGAGTGAGCATATGGACTTGATCTCCATACCTCTTCTTCCTGCGGACTGTACTTATCTCTTTCAAGTTCTTTTTGAAGAGGGGGATATACTCAAATGCTTCCCGTAGAGTCAGCTGAATGTGGAATCTATCAATCATCTGATTGCTGAACTCCACCTGCTGGGTCTTTTTTGGATTTTCTTTTTTATTCCCCTTCGCTAAGCGGAGTGCTTCAGGGAAGGGGATGGTAGGGGCCTCCTCAGATGGAGGACTAGGAATAGGTTCCTGTGCATGTGAAGGAATGGAATCCATACAATCATCATCATGCAACACATATGGATCTGGAGTATACACAGAAGCCTTTCCTTTATTCATATTCTTGTTTTTTTTCTTGTTACCACAGTCCTGAGTTACAAAAGGTGGTAACACCACAGAGGGAAGCTCAACAAAAGTAGATGTGGTGGCCTCAGTACCACCACCGGTACCTGTCTTTGCGACATCAGCACCGCGCTCTGGCTCTTCATCAAAAATGATGGCTTCAGCACCACCGTCTGCATCGGGTATCACGACGGCCTCAGTACCATCGTCTGGATCTCCATCATTGGTGGCATCAGCACCACCATTTTCAACATCATCATTAGTGGCATCAGTACCGCTACTCTGCTCATCTGGCGCTCTGGATTCCTCGTGTTATTGTCGCTCAGATGAGGCACCGTTGGCTGGCATCCTACCGCTCCTAGTAGTCACAAAATCAGCAGCATACAAAGAAGAAGACATGTCACTCAAATAATCACTAGGAGAGGTATCCTCAGTGAACTGTACCTGCTCGGACTTTCTTTTCAGACTGTTCGGATTTGGTTCAATCTGAGCTGGTATGGCGGCTTTGCCCTCGATCAAATCTCTCACCTCCTGCCGGAACTCATCCATGTCTCACCGGTAGGAATCTCGATGCTCGGTAAGCAATCGGGCGAGGTCATCTAATGCTGGGTTATCGAAGGCAGGCGCTCGAGAACCGGATGTATTCCCCTACTGGAAATGAGGTTGCTGCTGGAAGGAGAAATGCTCACGAGGCTGGGGATATGACTGTTGAGGCTGCTGACGCTGCCTCCACTGCTGTCCCTGATAGGCGGGACGAGGACCGTGCTGATATTGTTGCTGGGCATACTGGGGTTGTTGTTGCTGCTGCTGGCTGTTTTGCTGTCCTTGAGCGGGAGATTGCTGTTGGGACGCGGAGCCACCATTACCCCAACGGAATCCGGGGTGATCACGACGAATCCTAGGTTGCGGGTACCGGTCGTACCAAATCCCATTGAATTCCATCAATGGTTCCTGCTCGAAGGATGGAGGGGGTAGAACTGTCAGTGGTTGATCCGGCTGATAGACCACCATCTGAGTGTCTTGAGATGGTGGCTGCGATGGGTAGTACGGTAGCTGCTGCACCGGCTCTGCCTGGATGTGGTTGACCTAGCGATGTGAGGCAGAGGGATGGGTAGAGCTGCTACTGCTCAGATCGGCTCGTGACCTGGGAGGCTGCTGAGTGTATGTTTGTGCCTCCTAAATGTAGAGAATTTGAGTCTTCAGGTCACTCATGGTTTTGGTAAGAAGGTCCATCTGGGCAAGACCTTGGTTCTGCTTCTTCTCGAGGATCTCCATACGGCCCAACTTCTCACTAATGATGCCCATATCGGTTGCGGTGGATTCGGCTTGAGCTGCGGCTGCCGATGGAGTGTGAGGACCAGCATCGATGCGGGCGATCCTCTGAAATGATCCTGCTCCTTGGGGTGGCTTCTGTTGCATGTAGACTCTGGCTTGGGTCATCACAGTTGAGTTTTCTGCCATGCCTTCATAGATGGCCCAGACGTCGTCTTCACTCTTGGAAAAGTATGATCCACCACAAGAGGCATTTACAAGCCCCTGCAGCTCCGGTGTCAGCCCACAGAAGAAACTCTGAACTAGATTGGGCTTTGATATGTCATGGTCTGGACACCGGTCAATGAGCTCTCTGAATCGATCCCAGGCTTCATAGAATTGTTCATTAGGGATCATGGTAAAATTGTTGATCATGGCTCGTGCTGCATTAGTCCGGTCGAGAGGGTAGTATTTCTTTAAGTAAGCGGTCCGGAGTTGTGCCCAAGTGTCGATGAAACTCCCCAAGTGTTCCAGCCAGTAAGCGGCTCTATCAACCAAAGAGAATGGGAAGGCTACCATCTTGATGGTGTCCTCAATCATCAGCCTGTCATGAATAGTACTGCAGATCATCTCGAATTCTTGCAGATGAGGTGCGGTTCTTCGATCGGCAACCCATGGAATTTAGGCAGAAGCTGAATAGTGTGGGGCCGAAGCTCGAAGTCTCCATAGATGGGTGGGATTCGGATCCATCGGTGAGTGAGGGATGCGGCAGGATTGTGCAATTCCCTCATAATCGTCGGTGGTGGTCTCTCAGCTTCATGATCTCCTCCTTCTGCAACGGTTATATCTCCTCCATCACCTGCGGCCCTGTTCTCTCGATCTGCTCTCATCTGTGCCAGCTCTCGCATCACGTCACCCATGAATGTTCCCTGGTCTCTGATCTGCCTCTGCATTGTCTCCAAGGATGCTAGTAGTGAATTGTTGATGGCAGCTTGATCAAATAGAAATTGAGGTTGTTCCTCACACTAAACTTCAAGCCATGATCCAAAAATAGCATGCCTAATCCAACCTATACCTTTGAGAGTGTGAGTTTAGAGTTGGAGATTTTCGTGATGGTCCACCTAAAAATAGAGAAGTTCCCCTTGAGTGTCCACCAAAAATCAAGTGCTTCAAAATTAGCCTTTCAGAATCCTTAAACAAATCGGATAAAATGCTTATCTTTTGGATATACTGCCAGAGATCCAGACTTCACCAGTTTTCAACATCTCCGACCTTTTCATATATCATGGAGATGACCAGTTTGATGGGACCATGTCGATTGATCATGCCTAGCCTTTTGTCCCAATGCTAGACTCTCATCGTTACTGATGCAAATGGGATAGAAGATATTGTAGATATTCGAGATACGACCACTAGACGAAGTCTATTTCAATGTTTACTTAGTCAAATGGTAGGAATGTTTACTGATGGATTGCACATGGATTGACGAGGAAGAATTTCGACAAATCCACCCTAATTTACTCCAGAATTATCATGACGATATCTCGATGGAGCGTGATTCTTCTTAGTAGGTAAGAGTCGATGTAACATAGGAGTTATTTATTTTGGGTCATCTAACGTCCTTATTATTTTTAAGACTATATTATCTAGTCCATCTAACTTATTCTGCAGGTATATTAAGAGGCCCGTTATAAAAGGCTTGTCTTTTTTTATTTTATTGCTTTTATTTATTCTGTCTTTTCTTTTTGTTAGTTATTTATTAGAAGATGCTATGTAAATGCCCCTCAAATAGAAAGAGAAGGCATTGAAATACTATAACAGAACTTCTGTTACTGCAAAGTACAAACTAAGCAAATGGTGTGATAAGGAAAGCTTTGTTCTACAATATAAGTAAAATACGGAATGAATTTTCTTCATATATAGGTACATTTATTTTCATCTAAGATATTATTACTAACTAATTAACAAAGAAATTATTACTAACTAATTAACAAAGAAAGTTATAATAGAATAAAATAAGAGATTGTACAAATAGTTTGAAGAAATATGTTGTAGCGAGGATCTGCGGCATCATATTTTATATTAGCGAAATAAAATTTTTGATTATGAAGGTTCACTACTGTAAACTAGTTTAGAACAACGAATAATTTGAATATTTAATGTCATATGTTTGATGTCGAATATATAACAACCAATATTATTTGTTGCTTGTTGTCTTTTGTTTTTTAATTCGCAAGGATTACAATGGTTGTTATCCATTGATTTCTATTTAAAATTTCGTATTGATCGTTGTTAATTCAATAACGAATGCAAGAAAAAAGTCATCAGTTATGGTTACTATATAACTCAATGTTAACAATATAACAACAAATATGATATTTATTGCAAAGGCTATACCTCTCCATCAAGTTCCAAGACTACATTCTCACCACAGACTACTACCGCCTTCCTTTCCTCGTCATCGTCAGCCGCCTGCCCCGCAATTCCTCGCCATTGGTCAAGAAAGCCATCCATGTAGACCAGCTTCACTTGATATCCAGGAGATGGCTCAGTGCCGATATTATCCAGACCCTTGTATTTACAATATATGTGGTAAAAATTCCATGACCGAGGATTCGCTAATGTTATGCGGTATGTGTAATTGGAACTCTCAAGGGGTTCTACTTTCAGGATGGCAAGCAAGAGAACGTGGCAATTGACAGCAAGGAAGCATTCAGGAGGACGTTGCAGACATGGAAGCAATGGGTTCTTCAGAATCTGGATCCTAAGAAAAGCCGCATCTTATTCCGAAGCTACTGTCCAACACATTTCAAGCAAGTGCAGCCGATCAAAGACACTGAGATTAGGAACAAGAATAGTGAATAAAGTTAGAATTATAACTATCTTTCTGACAATAATCATGCAGGGATGGGTCATGAAATGAAGGTGGATGTGATTATTTTTCTGGGCAGGAAACCAACTACACAATTGAAGAGATCAGGAATGTCTCTGAGATATACGTGAAGCTCCTGAACATAACATATCTCACAGAGTTCAGGAAAGATGACCATCCTTCCATCCACCGTGAACCCTGCATGCCGGTCCCTTCTCAGCAGGACTGCAACCACTGGTGCCTCCCCGGAATACCAGATATCTGGAATGAGCTTCTTGATGTTGATCTCTTATTAGATGGCGTTGACAAGAACCAGAAACCTTAGCAGATGCCAAGACTGTTGAAGAATTCTTAGCTGCAGTGTGCAAAAAAACAAATAGCTGGTGAAGAGTGTTGCTGAGATAGAGCAACTACGAAAGTTTGTAATTAATGTGTAATCTTTGATTTGCATGAACCCAATGAGTGGTCTGGTGGTAGAGCAGTGTGCCTCCACCTTATACGATCCAGGTTCGAATCCTACTAATAAAAAAATATTCGGTTTGTACAACCGAACAGGGAGCAAGATTCTCAGGAATAGCAGAAGTCCTAGGAATTTTGAAGAGTAGATTGCAGGAACCAACATGTCTAAAAAAAAGAAAAAAAGTTGTACACAATTTTCTTTATTGGTTTAGTCTGCACTAACTGTCCTATTCGGTATTGTTTGAATGGTCTCGTTTAATCTCTCCATCCTGCGATTTAAAACTGCTCAGTCAGAAACCTCCTCTCCCTTCCTTGGCTCATCAGATCCACATCATCCCACTTTTCATTATTGTTTCATTTCTCGACTTGCCGAGACCAATACTTTCTCATCCAGCATACTCTCTTCCTTCCTTAGCTCTCTGACATTACTCCATCCAACACCTTTCTCTGTCTTCCTTGGATGAGAGTCCTCCATCTGCATTTGATTTTTGAACACCCGAATAGAATGTTGTAGCAACTCTCAAATGGCATATAAGTGTCAATGCTGCAAACTCGTTGATGGTCATAGTAACACCTCAAGCCCCACGTTGGATGCGTCTTCTCTTTCTAAACTTCAACATTCTGCTCTGAGAAGTGTGTGAATCAGTTTGCTCTGAGACATTCGGAACCTCGACCATCATTTAACGTTTTGAGCAATTTATTGCTATTCGGTGCAGGAGTACTGGCAGAAAAACAGCTCTTCTCGCCACCAGGGCCAAGGCATTCGGTGAGGAAATCTTCAGGCTCTTCTGCGAAAACAAAGTTGCTGTCACCCATTGCTATATTGAAGCGAGGCATGCAGCCACTAGGCATTAAGTATTTGGTTGCCCCGCACATGTGCTGGCATTGCTAATGTCTTTGTAACTTGTTTGAACTTTTTTCACGATGAATGTTCTTGACCTTTTTCAAAAAGAAAATCTGAGGTGTGATACAATTTTACCCGATTCAGTGATGAAGAGGGAAATTTCATCATCGGCACTACAATAATAGGGGCAACCATTAGTTATTCCACCAATACCATGTTACCATGAAAGCACGTAAAGAAGAAAGCACGTAAAACAATGGTGGTAGATCATCTCGCAATACTGCCCAAGGCCAGCTCTGAGGGTTGTTTCGAGGTGCAATGGCCCAGGACCCATCAACATAACCACACCCACAGTGATTGAATTTAGCAAAAAAAAACAGGTCTAACTCTTCTGCAAAATAGGAAATAAGAATAAAGATCATTCATCGCAACTGGATCACGAGGTCACAAATACTTGTCCAACTGCAGGTTCAGTCAATCTGCTGCAATTTTCCATTACACGAAGTCACGAATGAGAAAAGCTGTAAATGCTAGATGGTGTTGCCGCCAGGCAAATTGACTCAAACAGATTGACATCCAGTCCCTATAAACAAGCAAAACCATGCTAACAGTCGAAAATATCTCGGACAACAGTAATTAGTTGAAATTTACTGGTCCATAATATCTGACAACATCCAAAGGACAAGGAACTCAAAAGTCCGAAAAGGCTAACTAGGCATTTGTTAGTCAAGTTGTCAAGTAAGCTCTACCCTCCCTGAGCTTTATCTAAGAGATTCACTATGCGAGAAACGTGTATAGAAACCATATAAGCTATTGAAAAAGGGGCAAAAAAAACAAAAATTAATTTTTAAAAGTAGGCAAAGTGCACATAATGTCAAAACTTCCACAAGTATCTTACCAATATTTTCTAGCTTACTCGCCAAATGGCTACTACACGAGCGCGAGATTTAGCTCATTTAATCAATTCATGATATCATAGTCATCAACCTGCCCGTAATATTGAGAAATTTTCTTCTTTATCTTAGAGGTATCAACCCATGTAACAAAGTCCTCCATTTTTCTTGTAACAAGATATGCAGGGTCAGTGACTGTCTCCGGCCCGACTCGAACATGACCTTGCTCAATATATGTTGTTGCCTCTTTTAGATGCTCTGCAAACTTTAACCGCACAAGCACACCTGCTAACCTTCGCATGTATGGAAACATAAAAAGATGAAAAGAAACTGATAAAGAAAATCTTGTAGCGTAATTCGAATCTTCTAGGAAAGAATTGAAAAAAAAAACACACTTTATAACTGGATCAACAGTTAATGACCCTAATATAATTTATCTTGTTAAGTGCCAAACAAAGAATAAATTTCCATTTGGAAAAGTCTACAAAATGAAAATGAAGGGATGTGATTTGTAGAATTGTTGGCTCGTGCCATTAACCACAGAAGTAGCTGACATGGGATCTTCCATTACATCACTTCCTATAGTTTGATACCGTGCCTAAACAGATGATAATAGAATTCAGGAAGCATAGCGAACTTACATAGAAGTGTAAAACATTTACAACAAAAGTGTGTCATGCCATTCTAGAACTATTAGCTGAATGGGTGTGGCATCCTGTTCAAATGAACTTGTAATATTCAAAGGTAAACGAAAAGAATTGGATCATAAATGTTACATTTTCGGTCAAACCTAATAACTCAACTCAGTGAATAGTTTGACAAAAAGTTTAATCAAACAAGAATTGAAGTCTGATGTCTCAAGCTTTACAAGAGCCGTTCCCAGGATAAACATCTTAATCATGCCTAATCCCCAAAAGACGGATGGCCCTTTCATTAGAAACCAACAACAATAGACACAATCCATGCCTTCAATACAAAAAAATATCAACATGTGGTCGACCTCAAAATCAGGCAAAAGAAAAAGGAAAAGAATGCACAATCTAAAACGGCCATCCTACATCATATAAACACAGAAAAATAAAAGGAAAGCACACAACTCTCCAAAGAAGAAAATCGCAGAACTCCAAGCATGGAGGATAAGATGGACTTAACTATTGCATTAGGCGAGAGAGAAAAGCAACAGTGTGTTACCGTTTTGGCCAAGCAACAGTACAATGAAATCTTCATAAAGTATATAAAACTTTTATACTAGCATTTTCTTACTGAGGCACATCTATGCATACTTTTGAAATGGCATCCATGCCTGCAAAGTAGAATATCTCACCTACAGAACGAAGACACAGAGAGTGTCGCATAATGCCAAACTCTTCCTTGAAGGAATGACCCCCATATCATACCTGCAACGCAAAAACGGTAACTAATAATCAATCACATAAATCATGAGACAAACAGATCCTAACAAACCATAATGATATGACAATTATCTATAATGACTTCAACATTAACATCTGTAAGAACTAAAAAACCCTCATCTGGAGGAGCGGAAAAGCAAGACTCATCACACTATTATCATTCTCACAGACACCAGCACTCAGCAATCGATGCCCAAGCAACCCTCGCCGAGTACTCCTCCCAGTCCGCTCACCAAACCAGTTGAAGGGCATGCAAGCACTAATATTCAGGCGATGCATAAACAGAAAACAGGCCACCGGATTCGGGATAACCATGACTTCTCTCCAATAACATAAAGGATATTCAAGAAAGATGCTTTTTTTATATACATACAATGTTCTCGTGTGATAAGTATTTAATGGCAGAAGTCCTCTCCTTGTTAATTCGACCAAATTTACCATGAAATTTATTCAATCCCATGAAGTCCCGAACTCGAGCCCCCAATGACAGATCCGCATTCATTGCACAGTTGCGCCTCCTCAAGGGCACCCATAGCATCCTCCAACCAGCTTCATCGAGAAAACCACACATTGCCCAACCTTTTTCCACCATTTGTAGTATTCTAAAATATGGAGAAGTGGAGCCCCCTGAACTAGTACAGGTGTTGAGCATTGAGCTTATCACCCAAACGATCAAGATTTAAAACTTACAATTCCATTTTTTAGATAATATACAAGTAGAAAACATGAACAACAACAACAAAGCCTTTTCCCACAATTAAGTAGGGTCGGCTACATGGATTCTTCGCCTCCATTCAGACGTATAGTGGGTCAATCTCGGGCTTATATCTAAAAAACTAAGATCCCTTCTTATAGTCTCTTTCCAACACTTCTTGGGTCGTCCTCGCCCTCTCTTAGACGGCTCAACATCCCAACACTCGCATCTCCTAACTGGTGATGACCAAACCATCTTAAGCGGTTTTCTCGCATCTTATCCTCGATCGGAGCTACACCAACTTTCTTTCTGATTGCATCGTTCCGAATCCGATCTTTACGTGTGTGTGTGTGTGTGTGTGTCCACACATCCACCTTAGCATTTTCATTTCTGCTACAGCCATTCTCTGCACATGTCTATGATTCACATGCCAACATTCAGATCCATAGAGCATAGCAGGTCTCACGGCTGCTTTGTAAAATTTTCCTTTAATTTTTAAAGGATCCTCTCCACTTTAGCCAGCCTGCATTTATTCTATTAGTAACATCTCCATCAATTTCCCCATCATGTTGCAAAATAGATCCCAGATATCTAAAGGAATCTCTCTTCTGAATGTTATCGTCACCAATCTTCACCTCGATTCCTTCACCATTGCTTCCATCAAAGGTGCACTCCATATATTCTGTCTCAGCCCTAAATATACAGAATCCTTTAGTTTCCAATGCATGTCTCCAGACTTCAAGCTTCTCATTTACTCCATCTTTAGTCTCGTCAATCAGCACAATATCAGCAAATAACATACACTAAGGTAACTCATCCTGAATGTGACTTGCCAACTCGTCCATAATCAAAGTAAAAAGAAATGGACTCAAAGATGAGCCTTGATGTAAACCAGTGTTGATGTCAAAATAGTCAGTCTTCCCAGACGAGATCCTTACATAAGATAAGGCCCTATCATACATATCCTTTATGAGGTAAATGTATAGGACAGCCCTTGTCTCTTCTCCAAAACTCTCCACAATATCTCTCGTAGGACAGAATCATAAGCCTTCTCCAAATCAATAAAGATCATATGTAAGTTCTTCCTTTTAGCTCTATAAATCTCCATTGTTCTCCTCGACAAATGGATGGCTTCAATAGTTGAGCGACAAGGCATGAATCCGAATTGGTTTTCTTTAACTTTGGAAACTTGCCTTAACCTTCTTTCGATAGCACGTTCCAAAATTTTCATAGTGTGATTCATCAGCTTGATACCTCTGTAATTCGAACCAAGGTTCATGAAAGCGGTATGCGTATGCGTTCGGACAAGTCACTGAATAGCGATTAAGCGGTATGCAGGGGCATATACGAGGTATATACGGTTATACGTGGTTTCCTAATTTTTTATTTAAAAATAAATAAATATGTACGAATTTGACTACAACTGAATTAAACTTATGCATAATTGTGGTCCAACATAAGGTCTAAAAAAGATGACTTTCATTTATCTATCAATCAAATATCAATACTTCGATAGAACAGTTAGCAAACATTAGCAAAAGTACTGATTAAGATATGAAAGAAAACTGAAATTCAAAACAAATAACATTAGCAAAAGTACTGATTAAGATAGCATACAAAAAATGAAATGTTCAAACAATAATGAGGTACAAAGTAAAAAGCAATTCTAATCTAGTCATCATCAAATTCCACTATGATATTATCTTCATCTTCATCTCCACTTTCTTCCTCGGATAAGAGTTCTTCCTCATTCAAAGTCCGCAATGAGGTTGAACCAGTAGCATGCCTTTGGCTTCTTTTATGTTGCACGAGATCTTCTGCACCAGTTGCATCAGCCATTAAGTTACACATCAGCCCCGATCCTTGGAAAACTTCATCATCTCCTTCATCTTCTTCACCAATTCAATCTCTCAAATGAGTTCTATCATTTGTGGCAAATGGATCATTTCATTTTTTAAGATGACGATCTCTCAATTTGGCGTTGAATCTGACATACACCAAGTCATTTAGTCGTTTAAATTCAAGTCTATTCCTTTTCTTCGTGTGGATCTACAAAATAACCATAAATATATCATCTGCCACATTATTAATAAGACACAACATATAACATGTGGCACCAATTTTTTCACTTTACAGCCACAAAAGTGCTCCAATTCCTTTCACAACCCAAGGAAGAAGCTGTCAACTTCAAAACTTTCATTGCCATTTCCTTTAAATGTGGTGTTTCCATGCCATGCAATTCCCACCAACGGGTTATTTCACGAAAAAATAGTTAATCATCGTCAAACATATAATTTTATTAATTCTAATGAGAAATTATACCTGGATTGAAATCATCATCAATGATTGACCGCTGTCTGATAGCCAAAGATTTGCCAAATGATCCTTCTGCCCTTTCATATAAAGGCAACTCCTTCCTGGTGATGATATCTTGGATCTTTAAATCAGGATAGAAAATATCCATACAATCTAAGAATCCCTTCAAAGTGAGGCCTTCCCTCTGAATTTGAGCATTATCCCTATAAAAGAAATAGGGATTCAAAAAAATACGCAGCAAGGTGGAGGGGGCTATCCAGTCTTCCTTTTGACTTTGAGTCAATGGCATCAACAAAATGTTTGTAAGATGCTTCGACATCTTTGAAAATGCTCATGATCTCTTCTCTAGCATCTTGCAATTCACCATATACAAATCCCATGGCTGGCCTCCTATCTCCATCAACAATCCGCAGAATATGTACCAACGGAGAAAAGACCTTCAATGTCAAAGACACTTAAGACCAAAATGGACTCAAAACTATGGCTGAAGCCATTTCTTCCTTCTTGGTTTTGTACCATTTACAAGCTCTCCATTCATCAGAAGCATACATAAGTCTCAACTTATCTTTCATCTCCATCACAGATTGCAAAGTGATATATGCGGTAGCAAATCTTGTTGTTCCCAGGCTCACTATCTCGCCCTTTTGCGTAAATTGTCTCATCAAGCTCAATGTTTTGGCATGGTCGTATATGAATACAGTCAATGTCCTTGCCTTTGTGATGGCAGTTTTCACCTTTGATTCTTTGTCAATCTCTTCTAGCATAAGGTCGATGCAATGTGCTGCACAAGAATTCTGGAATATCCATGGGTACTTGGTTCTCAAAATTCTACCAGCAGCCATGTTAGCAGATGCACTGTCTGTCATTACTTGGACTACATTATCGGGCCCAACTTCCTCAATGGACTTATCCACTAAGGAAGCAATGTACTCCGCGATATGAGAATCTACAGACGAGTCAATTGAATTCAGAAAACTAGTTTCCAACTCGCAGTTGACGCAAATATTCATTATGCTCCTTCCTCTCCTATCCATCCATGCATCCGTCATAATGGAACATCCAGAAGTCTTCCATGTATCACGATGCGCTTGTAAGAATCATGTTGTTTCCTTAACATGTTCCTTCAAAAGAGTTTTTGAAAGCTCATAACACGTTGGAGGCTTATATGACCTTCCATATTGCCTAATTGCTTCACACATTCGGAGAAAGGAGTCACTTTTGACAACATTGAAAGGAATGTCATTGTCATAGAAATACTTTGCCACGAAAGAATTCACACATGCACGTTCCTCCTTGGCAAAGGTATCTTTGATGGTGGATTGGCGGAGATTCCCCGCAGGCACATCTTATGCTGAAGTTCGGGGCCTTTTCCCATCCCTCTCTTCATCAACCAAGGGTTGATTCATCTTGATGGAGACTTTCTCTTGAATGTCTTTCATCCTCATGGTCTTCTCATTCCTTTTCACTTTAATTTCCTCCATGTTGTCCATGATTTCTTTCTTCACCTCAGGAGTAACCTTGGGACAAGATGTTGTATTACCTTTAATATGAGTCAAATGTTGCTTCATGCGATTGATCCCTCCTGTCACAACCTTCCGACATAATCGGCAAGTGACCATGCTAGGAGTAGTCGGGTTCGCTAGAAAAGCATACTTCCATCCATGATCATTGGATCTAGGAGGAACAAAAAATTCCGAGGTATCGCTCCTATGAATAGGAGGCTTACTTCCGCTTTCAGCTACAGGCGTAGGAGAAGAAGCGCTATCATATGGTAGTTTGGAGGTCATAATTGCCTAACATTCAATCATAATTACAAAATATCAACAAAAAAGGTTTAATAAGCATATACAAATAAGAGTTTTAGGAAAATATTTGTTTAAATAATTATATTCTCATATTTTGGATACATGCTCAAATGTGCATTAACAATCCAAATTCTTCGCGAGAACATTCCATTAATGAATACATGTAAAATCTAGAATTAATAATCTAGCATTCCATCAATGAATACTTGTATTTCTCAAATTCTATAAGCATATCATATCATCTAAACATTCAATCAATAAATACATGTAAAATCATATCATCTAACATTCTATAATTAACACTCCATCAATGAATACTTGTATTTCTTAAATTAAAAATAAAGTATGCGAAAATCTAACATTCCATCATCAAATATGGTAAAAAATATTCAATAAGTTACCTTTGCACGGCCGGTAGTCGAAGGAATCTTGCACGGTCGGAGGCGGAGGAGGCGTTGTTGGAAGGAGGCGGCACCGCAGCTAGGAGGAGGTGGTGCCGCAATGGAGCTAGGAGGAGGAAGCAGAGCCGGGAGGAAGCGGAGGAGGTAGAGGAGTTGGGAGGAGGAGGCGGAGATGGGTGGAGGCGGAGGAGCTTGGAGGAGGATCGTGGAGACGTGGACTCGCGCAGGGGAAAGGATTAGGGTATCGGGGGAGAGGGGGTTAGGGTAACCGGGTATCGTGGGTAATCAGGTGTGGGACTAGGGGTAATCAGTTAACAGGGGGCTACAGGTAATCGGATCTAATGATCCGATCCGACATCACGTCAAAGCACGAAGCGGGCGCACGGTCCGCATATGCGGCCGCACAACCAGCATATGCGGGTCGCATATGCGCAATAACCGCATATTGAGGGGCTTCACGAATGCGGCGCGCCTAACGATCCGCACACGCATATGCGGCCGCTTCAACCGATTTCGTGAACACTGTGAACAATTTTGAATGTCTACTTTAATCTTATAAAGAGGCACCATGATACTCCTCCAATCTTCAGGCATTTTCTTACTTCGCCGAATAACATTGAATATATTCGTAAGACAGGTCAAACCACGCTCACCTAAAACTCTCCATTCTTCTATAGGGATGTCATCTGGTCCTACACCTTTCCCAGGTCTCATAACCTTCAAAGCCTCCTCTACTTCCTTTCTTTGTATTCGTCTATAGCATGCACGATTCAAGTAACTTTCATTACTAGCTAGATCACCCAAAGTGATCTCTCTATTTCCTTCCCCAAAGAAAAGTTTATGGAAGTATTGTTCTCATCATGTTGAAGTAGAAAACATGAAGTGATGAAAAAATTGAAAGGCGTGGTGATGAAAATATAGGAATCTTCAAAAGAAATTGATACGTGAACCAAATCATATAACATAAAAAAGGTCGACCAAAATTTCAATGGCTGTAAAACAATGTCAATTCAGATCAGATGCAATTGCAGTCGACACAACGAAAATGTTAGTTAGCAATGATGATTCTAATCAATTAGCTCTTTCTCTGAAATTAGAAATATATGTTCCATTACCACCTTATATTAAAATAAAAACAAAATCAAACCAACAATTCATAAGAATGTGTGCATACATGTAAGGTCATGCCTAATCCTAAACCGCCTTTTGCCCAACAAATTATATTGCATCCATCTTGCAATCCGTCCTCTTCTTCCCACTTCCTCAAAGTTTCCACCCCCTCCTAAATACTCAAGTCTCACACAGTTTATACTGTCCAAGATGACGGTAGAGGGCAACGAGGGTCTAGGAAATAAGTCAATGACTGTGGCCGAAGACCTACGTATTGTGAAGTTGCATAGTCGTGGGGGAGTAACTTCAAAAGAGCAATAATGGTGATGTAATTATGAAAACCTCAACTACCCTCAAGTCAATATGCACACTTGATAGTCATAATAGAAGGCCCTCGAACAATAGAAGATACCACCAACCAACAAGTCAGCATTCTATTTTCCTATCTTTTATGTTTGAGTTCTCATTGCTACCAAATCTCCAATGCTCTAAACTGAAATTGCATGTCTTTTTTATCTTATCTATTATATAATAGAAATGAGCATGAATATCTCCCTGATTATGCATTAAAAGAGTTTGCAGTTTTAGATTTGCCATTCATTTTTTTCCAAAAAAAAGAGTGATCATGACACTCACCCAAATATTTATATAATCACAACTTTAAGTATAACAATAACCAGGACTCGAAGAGCCCTAGCATGCTCTACCATATTTTCTACATAAAATCTCTCATCGTGAAACACAGTATTGTTCCAGGCCGATCACATAGCCCACACAATAACTGCAGTCGTCCTCCTACCACTCATCAAGCTGAACAAAATAATTCTCTCAATTTGAAATTCCAATCTTCTTCCTTAACATCAAGTAATTCTCAACAATCAATAGTTAAGAGTTTTGGTTATTGATTGAATTAATCAATATTAAAATAAAAAAGCGGGTATAGCACTCCAAAGGACGAAATCAATATAATATTCGGAACTGTTTGTGAACATCACAGCAAATATGATTAAAACATGTATAGCACCTACATAAATAAGATGCTGTGCAGCAGCTAAAAAATAGGACTTTGATAAAATGTACAACAAGGATATACAAACAAGAAACAATACCGATGAAAAGGCAGTCACACATCCCCCCTATCCCCTGTGTAACAAGGGCAAGTCACAACACTAATATAAAACATCTTGGTGCAATGAGCCAGTCAGTAGACGGAAGTTTAGGTATAACAAAGACCGCGACTTGGTAAGAGCCCCAACATGCTCTAAGCCTCTACCACATTTTCTACGTAAAATCTCTCGTCGTGAAACATAACACTCTTTCAAGCCGATAACAGAGCCCATGCAGTAGCCACGGTCTTCCTCCTGCAACTCAACAAGCCAACCATCACCAGATGTAATGGAGCTCCAAAAGCTCGAATAAGTATAGTCCAACCAGGCGCAATGACAGCCGAACATCATGTATTATTCGAACTCTCACGTGAACAAAAGGTAGTCTACATCCTCCCTGTCCCCTATCTAACAAGGGCAAGTCACATCAATATGAAACAGCTTGGCGCAATGACCCACAGTCAGCACATACCCTCAACTTAGCAACCGCAGAAAATACTCACATAAAGGAACCGTCCAACCCCAGATAATCATATTGTCTAGCTGAATAATGCCATGAAGAAACAAAAATGAGGCAGTTATCCCATAGGCAATCCAGTACTGAGAAAATCACTTATGAATGGGTTTAGTGGTCCCGACCAATTGAAGAAACCTCTAATGTAACGAGAACCTCAACCTCACGAGCTACTTCCATAAAAAAAGAACTTCACAGACTGCTCTATCCTTTGAGCCAAGAACCTTGATACAAAAAATGATGCACAAAAACCATTAAACCAAGCACGTCGCCTGCAAATCCAGACCGTCAAACAAATGTGGGAATATGTTGCAGAAAGCCCCCACCTTGGACCAGTCTTCCAGTTCGAATTCAAAACTCCTTCCATCCCCCAAAAACCAACAGTAAAAGGCAAAATCTCTGGTAACGTAGAGCAAATCTCCTTCCAGAAGACACGCGACAAGCTGACTGCTCCCACTGCAGCAGACATACATGTAGAAATTAGATTTGTCATTCATGTCTTGTAATAAGCCAACTTTTTTATTTATCTGTTTGCTAATGAACCAATATAAAGCACAGATAAACTTATGGAGCGGTGTTGAAATGAAAATCTTTTAAAATATATTTTAAAGTAAAAAACACACTAATACCTGGAGGATAGTGGATGCTAAACCAGTAAAGGGTGGTTTCTCCACAGGTCACGCAATCAATGGGTGTTCCATTCCAATTTTGCAATATGTTGAGAATACTTTGATCTTCATGGATGGCGGGACCCATGAGATCGGTGGGCTCACGATGTTGAACGAGATCTTTAGTAGATTTTCAAACATGCAGATAAACAAGGTGAAGTTGACTTTTATACCTTGAGTAGTTGTATGAGGACAACGATGAGGTGCGGGAGATTTTACACACCCTGACAGCTATTGTCAGTGCAGTATACATTATATAGCTGCGCCTTTGAGAATGGGAATACTCGAAAATAAGGAATGGATTTTGTTGGAGGAAAGCTTGGATCGCAAGCTGGCAGACTGAAGTTGGGTTCTTATCAAAGGGTGTGCATTCAGTTTTTCTCAAATCGATGTAGTCATCGAGCCCATTCTTCTGCACATCTTTATGTCAAACATAGGTGAAGATTATGTAGTTGTTGAAGACATTGATGCAGATATTCTTCTAGACCATGGCCAGGAAATTAGGGAGATGGTGCTAGTGGCCTGGACCTAATCTTAGGGTCATTGAGCAGGATGGGAAGGGGTTATTCAACTATATGATATGAAGAAAGCATTGTTAATGCTATTCTAAATTCAAGGTTGGTTGAGGTGAAATCATGATCTGATTTCCGGAAGGGCATTAGTCAGTGATGCAGGAGGTGGCGCCTAGTTTGTGCCTTGATTGTTGAAGATGGAAGGTTTTTCCAATTTTGACTGAACGATTGGACCGGAATGGGGACCTTGAGACATGATCTTCATGAGCTCTTTGCTTTAGCGGCAAACAAAGAGGCTTTATTTATAGAGTGCTAGTAGCCTGGTCTCCTTCAATTTTTGAGGATGGTGTATAGGTGTTGGTCTTCTTGTCAGATCTCTCAGATGAGCATATCATACAGTTTGGTCAGACAACATTGGTGGCAGAAAAGGGTCATGTCGAGGCATGTGACCATTGAATTTAGCATGAGAATTTCTCGGTAAGAAAACACTACAATGTGTTGGCAATTCTAAAAGTGAAAGTCATTATGTTGTTCCGAAGGAAAATATCAATGATGAGGTCATTTATGCATGTTTTCTCAGACATTGTTGGGCTGCTGTCTGGTTTTCCTATATGAGGAGGTTGATCATCTTTTTTCATTGCAGTGCCATTAAGGAGCTTTGACAATGTGTCAAAGTGGATTGGCTACATGTTTTTTAAAGAAAAAAAGATTTCGAACCACAACATATCAGTCTAAAAGCAAAGCCGCTTCATCCTTTTGCTATGTGTCAGGTCATCTGGCTTGCTGAAAATGCTGAGCTTTTTCCCCGAATGGGCATGGCCCCTCTCAAATTGCCCGGTCAGGGCATGTCAGCGCCAAAATTCCCTATCAGGGCATTGATCGGCGAACGGTTCGCCGATCGGCAACCGTTTGCCGATCAACGCCTGGTCCCCATTCAACGCCTGCCATCCGCGCCCTCCCGAGGCGCACGCGACCCCCACCGCGCCCTCCCGAGACGTCCGCGCGTGCCCGGGATTCCTGGGGGTGGGACCCAGTCGGCGAACGGTTCGCCGACCGGGTTCCCTATAAATAGCGGGCTTCGCCCCCCATTTCCCCCACGCCATTTCTCATTCTCTCTTCTTCCTTCAAGCTTCAAGGCTCCTCCTCTCAAGCCTCAAGCCTCCTCCTCCATTCCTCCCTCCCACATTCAATCTAAGGTATGCGTTATTTAATTTATATAATTTTAGTTGTGTAATTTCAATTAAATTAGTTTAATTGTTTTTGACGAAAAAAATGGATTGGCACATGTTAGATGTGATTATAGTTTCATTTCCCCACATTTTAGATTTAATGAAAATGTCTCATTTTATTTGGTAGAATAATACAACCGCTATGATCTCAAACTTAGACGATCAAATGTTCATGAATTCGGATCGATCATAGAACCGTAGTTAGCAATTAGTAATTAGCAATTTATCAATCATAGAATAATAGTTAATTACTAATAAATAGTAAGTAGTTAATTATTATTAATTACTAATAAATAGTAATTGGTTAATTATTAGGAAATTATTATTAATTTAAAATTAGTTAATTGTAATTATTAATTACCAATAAATAGTAATTAGGAAATTATTATTAATTGCTAATGAATAGTAATTAGTTAATTATCACTAATAAAAGTAATTAGGAATTTATTAATAAGTAAATAGTAATTAGTTAATTATTAGCAAATTATTATTAATTTAAAATTAGTTAATTATTATTATTATTATTACTAATAAATAGAAATTAGGAAATTATTATTAATTACTAATAAATAGTAATTAGTTAATCATTACTAATAAATAGTAATTAGGAATTTATTAATTAGTAAATAGTAATTACTTAGTTATTAGGAAATTATTATTAATTTAAAATTAGTTAATTATAATTATTAATTACCAATAAATAGTAATTAGGATATTATTATTAATTACTAATAAATAATAATTAGTTAATAATTACTAATAAATAGTAATTAGGAATTTATTAATTAGTAAAAAGTAATTACTTAGTTATTAGGATATTATTATTAATTTAAAATTAGTTAATTATAATTATTAATTACCAATAAATAGTAATTAGGAAATTATTATTAATTACTCATAAATAGAAATTAGTTAATTATCACTTATAAAAAGTAATTAGGAATTTATTAATTAGTAAATAGTAATTAGTTAATTATTAGGAAATTATTAATAAGTTAAAATTAGTTAATTATAATTATTAATTACTAATAAATAGTAATTAGGAAATTATTATTAATTACTAATAAATAGTAATTAGTTAATCATTACTAATAAATAGTAAATAGGAATTTATTAATCATTACTATCATCAATATTACGTAGGGCACGTAGAATTCTGCATCCCCAGTAATTTGTACGAACAATATCTTTTTAATTAGTTGATTAATGATGTATTGATCGTTTATGTTAATTTCACTATAATAGCGTGCTTCCTTCGTTATTACAAATTAATGACATAAATAGAGTAATATGCAGATCCGTTAGTACAATCTTAAGTTGACGTATTGCAAATTCGTAAGTACAATCTCATATTGTTATATTTTATTTTAATATTGGGATAAATTCTTTATGCCTTACGATATTTCTATCTTATTAATTTTTTTGATATTGTTTTATTGTAGGAGATGGCGAAAACAAGATTCACAGTGCGTAAGTCGGTACGTCCTCCGACCAACAAAGTCCTGGCAGTACGTACACCGCTCAGGGCGACTCCACCTGCATCACATCAGACTCCGCCTGCTTCAAGTGGCCAACCACAAGGAGGACCTCGTGCTCCTGGCACTCTTTCAGATGCTCCTACAGAGTATCCACTGCAGACTACTTCAGAGTATCCATTGCAGGATACTTCCCTGCCTCAGCTGCTTTATCCTATCGACTCTCCGCTTCCTGACTACTCGCCACAATCCCTGCCTCCATCGATGGATGTCAGTTCTCAGAGCGAGACCTCCCCGCTCACTGACGTCTACGACGAGGAGGAGGAACTGTATGCTGACTTGGCAGATCTACACTACACAATTGCACTTAAGTACGCACGTCTGAGCGTACTTCGACGACAGCGACAGCGTTAGAGGACATGCTTAGTAGTGTTTAGCACATATTTGTCTAATGCAATGCTAGATGTAATCTTCATATTTCGTGTTTGAAACAAATGGATCCTCACTTGCGATATGTTGAATGTGATGTTTATGTCAGTTTTTTTTGACGAAATTGAAGAGTATTGAAGAGTGACACACATGTTTACTTTGCGCAAACATATACCATTATATTTTATATACTTTATGTATTCATTACAAACAATGGAACAATCAATAATAATTATATTATCCATTATTATTATAAATATTTAACAATGGAACATGCCCATGGCCATTCGGGAAAAAAATCTCAATAATAATTATATTATATTTATATACAATGGAACAATCAATAATAATTATATTACTATTATATTTACGTATTATCCATTATTATTATAAAATAGTTATAAATATTTATATACAATGGAACAATCAATAATATTTATACATTATCAATTATAAAATAATAATGTATAAAAAATTTACGTATTATCCATTATTATTATAAAATAATTATAAATATTTATATACAATGGAACAATCTGTAATACTTATACATTATCAATTATAAAATAATAATGTATAAAAAATAGTATTTTATCAATTATAAAATAATAATGTATATACTTTATAATTTATACATTATCAATTATACATTATCAATTATAAGATTTATACATTACCAATTATAAAGTGCGCAGGTGGGGAAGGGTTCTGGGCGCAGATCGGGAGGGTTCTGGATCGGGGAACCGTTCGCCGATCTATGCCCTGACTCGGAAATTCGGAACTGACATGCCCTGACCGGGCAATTCGAGAGGAGCCATGCCCAATCGGGGAAAAATCTCGAAAATGCCTTGATGTTCGAGAGGAAGAGACAGTATGACAAGAATACATGGATGAATGCACCATTTTGTACGGCTGAACTACATCATTAGTATTTTATGAATAAAAAAAGTATTGAGTGAGCACCTACCAAGGGTGTTTCACCCCTCCGTTCTTCAAAAAAATAATCAAAATAAAATTCTGAACCAAATCAAGAATTTAAATTCTAAACTTGAATGGGTTCAATTTTAATTTTTGATAATTAATCGTTTTTAAAAATCAGTTTGGTGCAATCATATAGGACAAACCAAAGGAAAATATTTGGCAATCCTATGCTAAGGGACATGCTCGACTAGAAAGCCTAGTGTACCATACGGAATGGCACCTACAGAACAACCCTCCACCCTACCCTCTCAATCTTCTTTGAACGCCCACTCACATGATGTAAATCCAAGATACATTAGCAAGTATGATCCAAGCCACCTAGCCAAAATTTTCTTCAATTCCAACGCCCCTCTTAAGTGTTCTAAAAACATTAAAAGACCACAACATCTCCAATGTTAGAGCCTAACTAAACATCTGACCTATGACAAATCCAACGTAAAGGGCTATCAAATTACCTTGGTCTTAAAAAATTACCTTGGTACCTTGACGAGTGCTCGATGCGTCTTCAGCAAACTAAGTGTTCAAGTTATTGGCTAATAGAGTTGTATTCCTTTATTTGTTTTTTCCTTTTTCTTATTTGTTTCCTTGTTCTCTATTTCTATTTGCATCCCTTTGGGGCCTCTTGTGTAAGGCTCTAGGATTTCACACTATATAAGAAACTATATACCCATTAATAAAATCATTTCATTGCATTCTCTCTTTTGAGTCTTCCACATGGTATCAGAGCGATGGTCCTATACCAGAGTTCATACCCAACCTCCACTGACTAAGGTTCTGGAAGCTACATCTCCCGTCGAGATACACACCTCCATAGATCCATAAAAACACCCACAAGTGGCAGCACGGTCTAGCCTCTTTTTATTTTTGAAAAACCAAAGAATAACTAGTAGCACATCAAAAAGGAATAAAATACCGTTACACTAGGCTTTGAATATGGGATCTTGTGTTGAAGAAAGATGAGAGAGTGGACTCGAGGTGAGTCACACCCAATGGGATCTTGTCTTGGATTATAAGTATTAACCATTTTACTGTTCGATCAGGTTGAACATTAACTTTATGAGCTTTTACTTAGAACAAATCGCAGGTCACTAATGACACCATCAGCTATTGGAAGCACATTCTGTAAAAAACACAGGTCTCCGCAAAGTCGTAAGACCATGTATGGGGGCTGACGCTTGCCCAGTGCCGGAAGGTCAAGGAAGTCGGTGACCTGATGACAGGGGAACCGGCGACCAAATCCCGGTGAACGATGGTCGTACCTATAATGGTCCTAAGGTAGCGAAATTCCTTGTCGAGTAAGTTCATACCCGCACGAAAGGCGTAACGATCTGGGCACTGTCTTGGAGAGAGGCTCGGTGAAATAGACATGTCTGTGGAGATGCGGACTACCTGCACCAGGACATAAAGACCCTATGAAGCTTTACTGTTCCTTGGGATTGGCTTCGGGCCTTTCCTTCCGGGGGGCGAGCCATCAGTGAGATACCACTCCGGAAGAGCTAGAATTCTAACCTTGTGCCAGGACCTACGGGCCAAGGGACAGTCTCAGGTAAACAGTTTATATGGGGCATAGGCCTCCCAAAAGGTAACAGAGGCGTGCAAAGGTTTCCTCAGGCCGGACGAAGATTGGCCCTCAAGTGCAAAGGCAGAAGGAAGCTTGACTTCTGTTTAATTTTTTTTAAAATGCCAAACGATGACTACTAACACCTGGGATTTATATTCGGATATTATATTAGAATGTACATATTACCGTTTTTTAATTCGAATAGCTTCAGCTCTTAGTTTTACATGATGTGAGTTCAATTTCCCTGTGGTTGGAACAGGACATAATATCTATAAAGACTGCATGTAGGCTGCGTACTTTATATATTTTAAAATTTTAAATTAAATAAATTATATATTTGAAATAGATATGGAACTAAATGGCAGCTGCATACTTTACACATTGAGGCTCACCCGAGCTAATGCCTTGTGTTGCATCTTTGAATGTTGCCTGGGATAACGTAATTTACATCTCCTCTTATGAATTACCGTGTGGTAGTCAAGTGATGCAAAAAAAAATGATCCTATACTTAAATACACAACTACAAGGGGAAATGACTTTTTGCATTTTTTCATGAAATGCACCACATTGCACACAGTAACACGACATGTCATGAATACATCAAGTCACCAACTGATATATCCCTGACAAGCCCTGGGTCAATTTACGATTCTATTTTCTAACAGTAAAAGCTGGGAGAGGCAACTTACAGGGCCACTTTCCAAGGCCATATCATGTTGTAAGGAGCAGTCCCAACTCCCAAAACATGATGGAGCATCCGTCAGCAGATGTTTGCATTACTTATCAATCTATGTAAGAAGCAATACCTGGCCCTTTATGTACTACAATGCCCAGCCACTTTCAATAGGTTGTCTATTAGCATGAATAAATGTTTGCTTTATCTCATTAGCACTCAGTGCCGTCCCTGACATTTCATGGGCCCTAGGCAAAAAAATAAAAAGAGGCCCTTAAAATTTTTTTAATAAGAGCAAATTGTTCCTAGTGTGTTAACCATCAAGTATAAAATAAAACATTCTATTTTCGGGGAACAATCAACCCTTATATAATCTCATTAAATGTTTGACTTTAGCTTGAGTTCACCGAAAATTCGAATTTATAGTAGGGATGAAAACAGATATGAATATATACAAATATGTGCTTACCGTTTTCGAAAATTGCCGGATACAGGTATCCGACTACTAATCGAATATGAATTGAATATGAATATGGGTTGTAAAAATTTTCCAAATACATATGCAGATATGGTAATGGCTTAATATCCAGATATCCGAGTACAACATTTAATATTGGTTTATATATTAATTAATGTAATATATGGTACAACACTATGTTATTATTAGCATTATATATAATATAATATATTATATTAATGGTATCAATAAACTTCTGTTTGTTTGGGAATGGGCACTAACAAAAGTTACGAAACCCTATCCCCCCTTTTGTTTCCGGTCAAGAACACATGCTACTTCGACGCTACCTCTTGTCATGAAGCAGCTTATTTATATTTCGTTGTCATTTTTTTTAAAATCATTTTGAACTTTGATAGAATTTCAATTAGTATTTGTATGTGGTCTTTGTTCTATCCGTATTTGGATTCTATATTTATTGGATCCATATTTGGATTCACTCTTTATTTGATTCATATTCGGATTAGCTATTTATTCGATCCACATTCGGCTCCGCTCTTTATTTGATCCGTACTCGGATTCGAATTCACATCAATATTTTTAAAGATATGGTTTCCTTAATGCATATCCGAATCATATCCGTATCGGTATTCGATAGAGATAAAATAAATATAGATATAAAAATAGACATATCCAATCCATATCCTATCTATTTTCATCCCTAATTTATAGAGGCTTATTTTTCTATAAGTTGTTTCACCGACAAATTCTATTATATTCCTAACCTAAAAATCAGATTATGCAAACTTGGGCCCCTAAAATTAATGGGCCCTGGGCAATTGCACTTCAAAACAATGCCCAGGGCCGGCCCTGTTCGCACTTACGGAACATTTTCTCATAGAAACTAACTAGAGTATAGTTTTTATATATCCTATCAACAAAAAAAACTACAGTAACTAATTTGTAAGGGATGAATGCGCAAGTATCTCGTTCAAACAATCTAAACCAATCATAATTTTTAATTCAATGAATTTCTCACTGGTAAAAGTCTAAAATTTGCTTATAAAATGATAAATCCATATATAAGCATGAATGGAATAAGAGAAAGGGAGTAAAATTGCACAGTGTGTATTTTTTTATCAGATGTAATTTGACTTAATATTGAAAGTAAAAGAGCAAGAAATTCTCACAGCTTCTCAAGCAAGGAGTCTGTCATCTCCTTGCGGAACGTGTCCGTCGCATCCATCTGTTTGAGCATGTTGACCAGTTTCTGCACCATCATGCAGATGCTCGAATACTTTTTGTAGTCATCTCTCTCCAACAGGCGGTACTTCCGTGTGATGAGGGCCTCGCGATGGCCACCCTCCCTCTTCCACTCGAGGAAGTTGGCCTTCTTCAGCAGCTTCTTCTCATGATTCTTGAGCTTTCTCATCCTGCTAATGCCCAGTGGATGAATACTTGATGCAAATGCAAACACAATCAACTTAAACTAATAAAAGAATTGTCATCAAACACAAAACCACACAAAGAAAGAAACAAAGATAAAATGGTAACTTTGTTGTAAATTGGTGGCCTGCCTCAGCCCGGTCAAGGTTTCGAAAGTTGGTGTGCAGTATTCGTTCGGTCAGGTGGTCTAATGCGAGTAAGTGGGCAGGCGGAAGTATATATTGATTATGTGGTTTTTATTATTTCAATATAAAAATAATTTAAAAAATATAATAATAATTTCAAACATTAGATATTTATGTTTCAAAAAATACATGGAAGAAATATGAAGTGAAGAATTAGAAATAAATGGATAAATAAATACTTGAACTGAAATATTCGAAGCAAAGGAAATTTCAAATTCAATTCAAATGCAGCAGCAGCAGATATGCTTAGAGAAAATAGATAGGTTCAGCAGATGTGCAACAGATATGCCTAGAAAATAAATGGATAAATGCAATATATCCTAAAAAATACTTGAACTGTTAAACTAATTTCATTGGATATGAGCAGTAGATGTGGGTAAATGGATAAATGTAGCGGATGAACTAATTAATTGAACTAATTACGTTGGATATAAGCAGCAGATTTGCTTGAACTGAAAGCAATATTTAGGGATAAATGCCACAAAAGGTGTTCAGAAATGTGCATGAGCAGGAGATGTTAATAGAGGTGCATCATGCACGAGCAGGAGATATCCTAAACATCCAATTCAAATTTCGAAATTTTACGCAAATGTTCATAAATTCAGACCTTGGCGAGTAGGTGGAGAAGCAGCTGTGGGGGGAGGAGCAGCCAAATAGGGGTGCAGCCCAAGTCTGGCGGATGAGCAGCGGTTGGCGGAGGAGCACACCAGAGGTGGGGCTGTGGGCGGAGGAGCACACCGAAGGCAGAGGAGCAGCTCTTGGCGGAGCACACCGGCGGCGGAGAGGGCCTGCAGGAGGACTTTAGGGGTTTGGTATTGTCGAGGTTAGGGCGAAGAGCATCTGTGGGAGGAGGAGCACACCGGAGGCGGAGGAGCAGATCTTGGCGGAGCACACCGGAGGCGGAGGAGCAGCTCTTGGCGGAGCACACCGGCGGCGGATGGGGTATGCAGGAGGTTAGTGCTGGGTATTGCTGAGGTTAGGGCTGCGTCCGCGGGAATAGGGTGGGACCATATGGTATTTTGACACTACTCTGAATTTTGACATTGAAAAAATAAAAAAATGACGGTATTTAGGATAATACTAGTAGGGAGCCCGTGCGCTGCACGGGAAATCAAGTTTTATGTATATTTACTATCTTAAAATTATATATATCTAGTAGATAAACTGGACGACCTTTTGCCCAAGCAACTATTATTAAAGTTAAAAGTGTATCATTTAAGATATGAATCAAGAAAATAGATAAGCAGCGATGATAAAATTACAACCGTAAAGTGCATACGCAGATAATGTGTTATAATATTAGATGGACAACTATTAGTAAGCCGAACAACCACTTACAGTTATTACAATTCCAAGTTTTGTGCTACCAACATCTGTAACGATCATATTATTATTTAGCATACACACATCTTCTATCTTTCTCTTAAGGAAGTGATGGCGAAGCTATGTTTACGTAAACTTAGATATGCAAATCAGAAATTATGATGGATGAAAATATGGTTATATTGAAACAAATCCAACTTTGCACATCCTTGTTTGTGATATATGTATCTTCTTTCATGATGGATATGCATGCATAGATATGCATCCTTCAAGACTCCCCGTTGCCCTACCGGCACCCGCTTTCTTTCCACTTTTGCCCTCTTCTCCAAACATATTACCCAACGCAATCCCCACCCTCTCCAAACATATTATGCAACCTAGATAAAAAAATCGTTCACGTCCATTTAAAAACTTATATGAACATGTTCACATACGATTGAATCTCTACGTATATGCTAACGTATTTTATATGCATATTAGTATATACAAAAAGATCGTCTTCAAAAAAGTTAAAGGTTGCATGCATTAGAAAACAACAATAGGCCAAAATAGTGGATTATTTGATTTCTATGATACATCTGAGAAGCAAAATATCGTCGATGGATGGTACATTGATTTGTGAGCTTCGTCTAGAATCTCCTGCCTCAGCTCAACAACTTTTGGAACCCATAATCTATTTTGGTACCTTATAACTTCATCAAATCCAATTGTGAACTCAGAACCTTTTTTCTTAGATGCCTTTATCATTTTAGGAGGATCAACATCAATTTTCTGTGCTGTCGTGATCTTCCCAATGACCTCGGGTTGGAGACCAAGAAACATTTAGTACAAATATGTTAATGCAAATCATTTGACATTGTTCATGAAAATATTCATCGCAATCAAATACAACGATCTAGGTCTCCCTTCGGTGTGTAAGAGCTACAAGTACTCCACTTTTATTCTTAAAAATATCAGTTAAATACTACGGTATCATTTCCTAGTAAACACTTACGTGATAAGTACATGGGGGTTGGGGATTGAGGAAGATCGCGTCGAGGTTCTTGTCGAAGAGCGCCTTCGGAATCCTTCCTACGAATCGATGAGTGGCGGAGCTAGGATTTTTAGTTAAAAAAACTTAAGAAACATAGCTTTTTTTTCTAAAAATAAATGTTAAAAGAACAAAAAAACAAAATTTATAGTATGAGAATCGAGGTATAGTATAGATCCTTTTCTGAGATTTGTCCGAAAATATATTCCCACAAGAAATAAATTACAAAACATAGTTTCCGGACATAACTTAAAATGCATCAATGGTTGAGTCGGATTTCCCATTTTAAATTGAAGGGAAAAAATAAAAGAAAATAAATTCTGGCCTGAGTACCTTTAAAATCTTGTCCAATTGCAATTATCTCTGAAATCTTTGTAATTACACAGTGATCATATAATCTTAACATATAATGCTCCTCCCCTCCTCTCCCCTCGTGGTATAAGATTTAGCAAGATTACAAGGGTCGTGAACAACTTTTTATATATTTATTATTTTATTGAGATGGTCGTGTTATATATTTCATCACGATCTTTCTTAGTATAAAGCTCAGATTTAAAAGATCCACTAAAATATTTTTAGATGTATTTACAGTAAACAAATAATGCACGAAATTCAAACGGAGAGGATGCGCAATCAAATGGAGAGGGTGTGAAACCTTGCCCTCCGATCGTAATCCAACGATGTGGAAGCATCGATGTGATCTCGATCGGATGGCAGGGACTGCATCAGAAGTTTTGGTGGGAAAAACCTCAACCGTCTGTTTGTAATCTAACGACCAGATTTATACCGAACGTACCTTCGAAGTCATTGAAGCGGATGTCAAGGTAGCGGAGTTCGGGGAGGCGGAGGAGGACTTCTGGGAACTTCCCTACGAGCCGGTTGTTGCTGAGGTCGATTTCCGATAACCTTCGGAGCTTGGGGAAGGTCAAAGGGACGGTGCCGCAGAAGCGATTGGAATTGAGGTGGAGCACGGCGAGGTCTTCGAGGAGGGAGAGTTCAGGAGAGAGGGATCTGGCGAGATCGGCGTGGTTGAGGTCGAGGGAGGAGACGACAAGGATCGAGCGATCGGTAGGTGAAGGGGAGCAGAAGACACCGTTGTAGGAGCAGACATCAGGGCCGATCCAGTCGGAGGTGATGTTGTAGGGACCGAGGATGGCGAGCTTGAAGGATTGGAGGGCGATGTAGGCGGAGCGGAGGCGGGGGTTGGGGAAGCGGAGGGAGGGGTCGGGGCGGAAGCGGTCGCAGGTGGGGTTGGAGAGGAGGTGGCGGAGGGGGTGGGGAAAGGCGAAGGAGAGGTGGAGAAGGCGTCGGTGGCGGGGATTGTTGGGTAATATGTTTGTCGGTGGCGGGGATTGTTGGGTAATATGTTTGTCGGTGGCGGGGATTGTTGGGTAATATGTTTGGAGAAGAGGGCAAAAATGGAAAGAAAGCGGGTGGCGGTAGGGCAAAACGGGGATTTTTCCGCAAAAATTTAATGCCTTGACGCCTTTTATATATATATATATATATATATATATATATATATATATATATATAATGGATGGGACTGAAGGAAACTTAAACTATAAAATCAAATCCCTGTGCAAAAACTAAATGAGTGGTTGTATACTCGTGCAAATATAGGTTATTGGTATTTGACGGGATGCAGCTTCCAGAAATACCCCAAACTAAAATATCAAGCAACATACAGTTCGAGATAAACATTGCCATCATCTCAGGAAATAAAATAGGGACATGACAGTAAATATTCATGCCACGATAATCATACCAGACCTCTTTAGAATAGTTACAATGGAAGAAATGAACGGGAAGACAGATGGAGATGTTTAATGAGAATTATCGTCGAGTACATCACGGACTCCGTGAATAGGAAATGTTTTCTTCGTTTAAAATATACTGAAATAGAGTCAGGATCTCAACAGAATTGGGAGCCCAAATTTAAAAAAAATAATTGAAGAAGGAAAAAAACTTACTCTCTGAACTCAGAGACTGTAGAGAAGAACACAGCACCAAAAATGTAGACTATCGCGACTGCGAGTGTGGCCAGCAGAACTCGATCGTCACGGGAGGCTGGGCGGTGGTGGGCATTGTCAGCGAGGCAGGCTGATGGTTGGGAACTTGGGAGTGCGGAGTGCGGTGTTGGTGGTGGCAGGGGAGTTGAGTTGCCGCGGCAATGGCGAAAGGTAATGAGATGGGAGATGGAATGATGGTAGTGGAGAACGAAGGCAGCCATGATGGAGATGGGGCGTTGGGATTTCCGTGGTAATGAGGAGGGGAAGTAGGGTGGGGTTCTTGTAAGAGTAAGAAGGACCTAAAGCAGGGTTTCGGGGGAAGAAATATAGGTTGTAATTGAGGAAGAAAAGGGAACAGGGGAGAGGGGTTTGCATCGTGAAAGTACTATTTAATTTAACTACTGAATAAAATATGCTAATGGGTGCGATTGGTTCTTGAGTTACTTTCGGCTAACATGGGGGAGGGTAACTCGTTCCGTATGTTGGTGTTTAGATATAGGTTTTGGGTTGAGAGGATTTGTTCTGATGTGGTTGCTTTGAAGTTTGGAAAAGTGATTAGTTGTCGTGATGTGATTGTATTGAAGTTTTGGAAAAGTGAGTAGAAGTTGAGTATTTTGTAATTTTAGATGATATGATGTTATAATATATTATTTTTAATGGAATAGATAAAAGAAAAATGATTTATTTAATGTATTAAAAAAGAGAGGAAGAGTGGATCCCACACAAGAGATAAAGTACGGGTTTTGAAGGTAACCCCCCTAAGAAGGGGTTAACCGCCTACCGAAACATGAAAGTTTCAATCATAACTGACATATACTCAAAACTCTCTAACTTTTCAATTCACAATACTTAATTTAGATCATACCATCTCTCATGTCACCAAACTAATTAGGGTGTGTTTGGTTCGTGGGTTATCCGGGAGAGGATAACTCGTTTTTGTGTTTGTGTGTTTGGATGGTGGGTTAAGGGTTGAGAGGGTTTGTATGATGTGATTGTATTAGAATTGAAAAAGTTGGTAGTTATTATTATATGATTGTATTGAAATTTGAAAAAGTGGATAGTTGTTGTGATGTGATTGTATTGAAGTTTGGAATAGTGAGTAGAAGTTGAGCATTTTATTATTTTTAGATGATATGATGGTATAATATATAATTTTTTTGATGGGAAGGGAGTGGACCTCACTAGTGGGTTAGGAATGTGGCATTTGGGGGGTAACCCTCTCAAATTGGGGGTAACCCCCAACCGAACGGGCTCTTAAGATTAAAGCTTATTATACTCATAGTGGCACCCCCTCCTTGTGGTACATACCTTCATGGATTGTATGATTCTCAAATCTTTTGCTGAGTATGTTTCGTTCAAATAAGATTTCTTTTGTTGTATTTTTATCTATAATTTGTTTGAAAAAAACTTAGGAAATAAAAAAATTGCAGTGTTCCTAATATCACAATCAGTGATACATGTAATTAGATACATGTGAATCCATATCTGTGTCTTCGTATTCGTTTTTAAGTGAGTATGAATAAATCTTTTATTTTGACGAATATTAATTTCATTTTTTACGGATATGGATACGTATAAAGTTATATATTTCTTCTGGATATGTGTGTTTCTATGTGCCTGCCATGACATCCGATTTTAAGAAAAAAATATGTATATCTTTTCTGTAGATATAGAAATATATGTGGATATTTATTTATTTTCGAATATGGATATTGATACATATACCATTTTCATTGCTTTTTTCTAGAGAAATGGATACGGATAAAGTTACATGTATTGTTTTCATATGTGGATATGTTTATATGCGTATGTAATCTTGTTCTTTTTTAAACAAATATGGATATTTATTTTGTTTTGATAGATGTGCGTGTGTGTGGAAGGACATGAATTTTGTATTTTTTTTCATGGATATGGATATGGATGTCATTTTCATTATTTTGTTAAGATATGAATGCATAGATGGTTGCATATTTTGTCGACGGATAAGGATATAAATAAAGAATATATGTGTTATTGGATCTACATGTGCATATTTTATAGACATATATCTCCATTGTATTATTATTTTAAACATTCTCCATAACCAGATATAAAGCATTATTTTCTACCATGTGAATGGAATGAGAAACAAATTTTGCAAGTATTCATCATGAGGATAGCGTGTAAATTTGAATATAATTTGTTTTAGTTGTAATTAGTTTGATGATATGGGTGATGGTATGATTTAAATTCCACATGAAACCATTGAAAGTTGGTTGGTTGGTGTATGCTCACTTAAGATTGTAACTTAAAAAGTTGGTGGGACAATCAGAGGATAAGAAAGGAGGATTAGGGTTGAAGGAGAATGGTGGGACATATACTCTTCCACATTCCTCATTTTATAACATCGGGAGGCATAGATGAATACATAAGAAAACAAAAGCAAAGTATGTGGAGACCCTCAATTAGCTATTTTATCCATTGAAATATTTAATTCGACCCCTCAGTTTGACCCTAATCTACATCATCTTATCGATACAAATTTAATGTTAACCAAACAATTAGCAACACCGAACAAAATTTTAAATATTGAGTATTGAAAATCATGTAGACCATAATAACTCCACCAACGAACTTCATGTTTGCTTGTGGCGAAATTGGGGGGAGAGGGCAAGGAGCAACCTCTGCATAGAAAATTCTAGAGTCATGATGGCCAGTGAGACAAGTGATTAAATTCATGATGGTTTAAACAGGGATACTTTAGAGAAGCTAGTACATGGCAAAGAAGGTCGCTAGGGTGTAGGGGTGGAGGCGATCATAGGGAAGATGTGTGTTTTGGTGAAGCCAGAATTGCATGTAGAGGGGCTATGATCGGTGGTGGATATAGAGGGTGATAGTCACTTGAGAATGTAGGTTTTAGGCCTAGCAAAGAGTAAGGTGTGTAGGAGATGGTCCACATGGTTTTTTTCTCGCATGTGTAGGGATACTAATTGAACTGAACTTTAATGATCGAACCCATTGATGACACTCAGAGATCATCCTTTTAATTTTGATCTGTTGTTGTAGTTGGGTAATTCAGAGATAATTCATAAATTGATCACTTCGAGAAATGATACAAAGACTCAGGTCTTGATGCAATCAAAGTTATTTCGAACCAGGAGGTAATGTGAGGGTCTAAAATTAAGTTTAAACAATCTAGAAAATTAGGTTTTTCAGAGGAGAAGATTATTTTGGTGATTTTGTATTTTTCAGCTTTTTATGGATTTTAAGAAGAGATGTAATTAAATGCAAAAGGAAATATGATATGTGAATTTTCAACTAATTTTTAATGTGAGAGAAAATGATGTTATGTTGTGTTATACAATAAATGATTAAATGCAATGTTTTTCATGAATTTTTAGATGATGCAATAATATGGTGATGCAAAATGATGATGAAATGCAGAGCTAAGTCCCACAAAGCCAAGATAAGAACAAGAAGCGTGCCAAGCAAATTAATTAGTTCAATGAATCCTCAAGCCCCAATGATCAATTACAGAGTTATACAATCAACTTCAAATAATTACCTCAGGCGAATCACAAATTATTGAGCGATAATAATTCCATTAGTGAAAGTAGATGTGTTCAATATAATAAATATTCTTCTCAAATTAATTGATGTTTGATAAACGTGTAGTTCTCCTCTTTAATACATGCTAGTTGAAGTATAGGAGATGAAAAGCGATTCGTCAAAAATTATAATTCTTGAATATTAGAGAATTATTTTTACTTGGCAAGTCTACCAAGGTCGAACACATAAACAATAATTTTTAATTACGCAGTTTTAAATTAATTAATCATAGTGTTAATATTTATATTAGAAAATAAAATGAAAATGAAATGTAATGAAAGAGATATAATGAGAATAAAATAAACAAAGAGGAAAAATAAGCTCAGGATATGCAATTTTGTTTAATGTTAACTAATAGAAATAATCAACATCCTCAAATTTTTATCAAAGATCAAAAGAAATAAGTGTTCAATTCAAATCCAAGTTGCAGGTAAGAATGTCAATGGATCTAATAATCATACAATTAATGATATCACCCAGTAATTTTATCGAAGAATATTTTATCTCGATATCCCCTGTAAATTGCTCCTCGCAGAATTTAATCTCATAAACTATCAGAGAAATAAATTGATTCTTCTTCCTATATTGAGCCCCTGTAGATAAAGTCGGATGTTCTCAATAAAAATATGGCACAAATATATCAATAAATTAACTTGAATAAATCAAATTGAACCTCAATTAATATTAATAAAAAAGAGCTCCCGATCATTTATAAAATATATAAAATGAAAGAGCACAAAATAGGCTTCAAAATGACACATTGTATGCTAAAAACAGAGTTTGTGTGAGAAAGTTATGCTAAAATGAAATTCTAGGGACTAAAATGCAGCAAAAATTTAAAGTTATTTCTTCAAAGATACCCCTGGAGGGACTTATATGCAAATCTGAAAAGTTAGAGGGACCTTCCTGCAATTTGCCTATGCATGTACATGTGATTAGTCTGGCATGGGGCCTTTTTGTAATTTCTGGAACTTGCGTGGGTGAGGATGCAATGTTCCCCTTATGGGTGTGCATCACACTTGATGCAAGAAGTTTGGGGTGGAGCCAAGGCTCAGGGCGCCGAGGCTTATGCTCGGGAATCCGAGCCTCTAGAAGGAAGGCGACGGAGACTCGGTGGCAGCCTCGGGTCTGCGGTTGAAGGGTGGCACCCGAGGCGCCACATAGTGGGCGAAGGGTGTTGAAATGCTTTTAGCGAGGTTTTAAGTATCCTCACAAGGAGAGAACACTGTCGTTGTAGTGGTTGCTAACTAAAGATGAATCAAACAATAATTAACCCACAATGTTGATCAAGCAACGCAAAAAATTATGGAGTTAAAAATTATTACAACTCTACAAAATGTGTGTATAGGTGTAAGTATGTAGAATGTCGAACACATGGAAAAAACGTGATAGACTGTGCAATAATATGTAAAACTATCCTTCTTCTTATCTTTCTATTGTATTTTTGTGTGTGTTTTTAGTTATATAATTTTTTGTGGATTTTTTTTATATTATTTATTTGTTTTAAATTTTATAATTTTATTTTTATAATTATCTAATTTTTATTTTCCATTTTCTTTTCAATATATAATAAATGTTTGTATATAATGATATAAACAATTTAATATATAATAAATGTTTGTATATAATGATATAAATAATACAGGGCAATATGTTTATAAATTCAACTAAAAATAAAAAAATTACAGAATAAAATGTTGTGTGTTTTTTTATCTTTTTCTACAGTTTTGTGATTTTTGGGAATTTTTTTCTAATTTTTAAGGTTTTAAACTCCAAACTATCCCAAAACAAGGATTAAATAAATAGTCAGTTGAAATTTGAAAAGATAAATAGAGCCAAAATTTTCAAAACTATTTTTAATAGATAATATATAATATAAATAAAAGTTATAAAAACATAAAGAAGTGTTTTTAGGATTTTTGAGAATTTTTAATGACTTTTATGCAGATTTTGGAGCTTTTTAATTTTAAGGTTTTCATTTTACTATTTTAGTGATTTTTAGTCTGTAAGCACAAAATACTATAATAAACAAACATTGAGTTTTTTTAGAATTTTTAAACATGGTTATATTTTTGGAATTTTTAAACCTAACAGAGAATAAAACATACTATTTTGATTTTTAATAAATAAGAAAAATACCTAAAATGTAAAATTAAAGATATAACATGAAAGAGAATTCAATCATGCACTTAACCCTATTTTTTATAATTTTTGGAGCTTGTTTAATATTTTTAGAAAATAAAAAATAAACATAAAAATAAATGAAATAATAATGGTATATTTGGATAACATGCCCTAGAGGATTTGGATAATGTATGATTTATTTTCCAACTAGTCTAGAGAATACCCCTACAGTGAAAGAATTTTCTGAAGTATTTTCGAAGGAGCTATCAAGACTTCCACCTAACAGAGATTGAATTTAATATAGAATTAATACTGAGCACCACTCAAATTACTTTAACACCTTATCATCAGTTGAATATTAAAGCTGAAGATGTCCCCGAGGCTGCCTTCCAACCTCGATATGGGCATTATAATTTTTTGGTGATGCTAGCTTTTGGATTAACAAATAACCTTGCCACTTTTATGGATTTGATGAATCGAGTATTTCATCATCTCTTGGACAAATTTATGATTGTGTTTATTGATGGTATTTTGGTATGCTCGCAATCAGAGGAGGAGAAAAAAGACATTTGAGGATTGTGGTACAAACTCTATAGAAGGAGAAATTATATGCAAAGTTTGATCGAGTTTTGGTTGGAAATGGTTGCATTCCTTGGAAATGTTATTTCAGAATAGGGTATTTCTATAGATCCAAGCAAATTTGGGGCAATTCTAAACTGGAAGCAACCGACTAGTGTAACAACGATTTGTAGTTTTCTCGGATTAGCAAGATATTATAGGAGATTCGTTGAGAACTTCTCTTGAATGGCATACCCATTGACAAGATTGACTATGAAGGAGGTGAGGTTTGCCTGAGATGATGAATGTGAAATGGCTTAAGAATTGCCTAACCTCAACACTAATCCTAACCTTTCATATGGGAAAGATGGATTTATGGTATATAGTAATGCATTAAGTCAAGGGTTAGGATGTTTCTTGATGTAAAATAGAAAACTCATTGCATATGCCTCTAGACAACTTAAATCACATGAACTAAATTATGCCGCGTATGATTTGGAATTAGATATATGGTGAGACATGCCAAAATTTCACATGCCATAAGAGTCTGGAATATATGGTGATTGCCTTGAAATTTTGAATGTACTATTTATATGGTGAGACATGCCAAATCTTCACATACCATAAGAGTTTGGAATATATTTTCTCCTAGAAGGAGCTGAATTTGAGACAAAGAAAATGGTTGGAATTGATTAAGACTATGATCTCACCATTGAGTACCATCCCGAAAAAACTAATATATGGTATATCGAGGTATGCATCAACATGGATAAATCCCGCTCAACAATAGGCCAACATGGACAAAGGAGATGATTTGATGTACCTTAAGACCATCATGCATGCATCATAATGAGCTGAAGTCGGTGAGTCCATGAACTAGCTAAGTTTTCCGACTGCAATAGAGATATCTGGTCGGGTGATGGTAAGATATAGTAGCTTACCCACTAGAAGTATGTATCTACCACTATCCTCAACATCACCTGCCTCATAGATGCGTCCCTTGGGATCCATGGGTATCTGAGCTGGCTTGGATCCTAGCATCCCGGTTTCTTGGAGGAGGTCAGTAGCGTACTTTCATTGAGACATGACAATTCCTCTCTTGGATCTTGCTATTTCAATCCCTAGGAAATATATTAAAGGTCCCAAGTCCTTGATCACAAATTGTTTCGTCAGTTGTTTCTTTACTTCTACAATACCATCATGGTCATCTCTTGTGAGAATGATGTCATCCGCATATACCAGCATAGCCACAGTTCCTTTTCTATTCTTTCGTATGAATAAAGAATGATCTGTTGAAGATCGGATGAGGCCCAGATTCTCTAATGTTTCTGATAATTTTTGAAACCATACGCGAGGGCTCTGTTTGAGACCATATATGGCCTTGTGTAGTAGACAAACCTTCTAACACTCCCCTTGAATCTCGAACCCGGGTGGTTGTTGCATATACACAATTTCTTGGAGGTCATCATAAAGGAATGCATTTTTCACATCTAGTTGATGCAAGGGCCAATCAAGATGTACTGCAACTGCCATGAAAATTCGTATGGTGGATAGACGAGCTACTGGCAAGAAGGTATCAAAGAAATCAACAACATAAGTTTGCATAAACCCTTTGGCCACAAACCGGGCTTTATAGTGAGAAATCGACCCATCTGGATTGTATTTCACCGTGAAGACCCATTTGGACCCAACAAATTTATTATCTCCGGGTGGATCCACAAGTGTCCAGGTGTTCTGAGAGATCAAGGCAGACATCTCTTCTTCCATTGCTAGGCACCATTTTGAGTCTCGAATGGCCTCCGTATGAGTACGAGGAATAATGGTACTCAAGATGGCTTGGGCAAACTGTCTGTATGTAGAGTCGAGTTCGGTGAAGGTTACAACAACAGAAATTGGGTGCTTTGTACTGTATCGTGATGGGCATTGTCTGGTCCCCTTTCGAAGAGCTATAGGTATGTCACTTGGAGCTTCCCTTGGGTTGGTGGAGACACCTGTATCTGCATCTGTGTCTATAGTTTGTAAAAACTTAGTCGAGGGACATACTTGAGTAGATGGTGCAGGAGCAGAAGGGGGGTAGTCATGCTGAGGAAGAGGAATAGGAAGAGGAGAGGTGGTGATTGGGGGAGGCGATACATGTGTGCCAGATGGGGAGTAGTAAGTGAGAGACTCAAAGAAAGTGACATCAGCACTTATGTAGTGTCTCTTGGAACATGGGTCGTAGCACCGATAACCTTTATGATTTCGAGCATATCCCAGGAAAATACATTTGATTGCTCTAGCCGATAGTTTATCCTGACCGGGATCAAGAATATGAACGAAGGCGACACAACCAAAGATTTTTGGAGGTACAAGAAATATGGCTTTTCCTGGGAAAAGAACCTCAATGGGTATCTGCTCGTCAATGGGAGTAGAAGGCATGCGGTTAATAAGATATGTGGCAGTTAGTACATCATCACCCCAATATGTAGATGGCACATGATAGTCAATGAGTATTGTGCGAGCGATATCAAGAATATGTCTATGTTTACGCTCCGCTACTCCATTCTACTGGGATGTATGAGAACAGGTGGCTTAATGCAGAATGCCTTGAGATGCTAAGAATGATTGCATGTCATGCGAGACCAATTCCTTAGCATTGTCAGATCTTAGGATTTTATGGTGGTACTAAACTGATTCTTTATTTCATGTACGAAATGAACAATGATTTGAAAGACACCAGACTTATTTTTCATTAAGAAAGACCAAGACCCATGAGAAAAATCGTCTATTTCCCCAGTCGATCATGATAACGACTGGGTCCCCATATGTCAAGATGAACAAGTTCAAATAGACTACTAGAATGAATGGTACCCGACGAAGGAAAAGAACTCCAGCGATGTTTCCCCAGTTGGCAGGCCTCACACTCTAGGTTGACAGTGGGAGGGTGTTGGGGAAGAACTCGTCGAAGCTTGTGAACGGAAGGATGACCCGGACGTTGGTGCCAAAGAGCACCGGAGGATGCAAAGAAAGTGGTCCCAGAGAAAGCGATAGTGTCAGAGGAGTGGACCAGGTGATATACTCACCCTTCTTCACGACCCGCACCAATCGTCCTCCCAGTTAGTATGTCTTGAAACACACAAGATATAGCGTCAAATATTGCTCTACAGTTGAGTTCTTTGCAAATCTAGCTAACTGAGAGAAGAATGATGGGAAAATCTGGAACAAATAAAACATTGTTGAGTCTATTATTAGGAGTTAGATGGACGTCGCCTTTTCCTTTTATTTGGGAAAATCGCCCATCAGCAACCTGTACAGTCTGTCCAGGGGGGACATTACGCATCTGTTGTATGAGAGTTTATTCGCCACATAGATGAGTGGAAGCACCTGTATCAATCAACCATTCTGATTTTGTAATTCTATTGGCAGACGTGATAAAGATACCTGATCGTGCCATTGCTGCAGTGTCTGTAGTATTGTCCTGATATGAGGTAAAGGACTCAGTCGATTGCAACCTGTTGAGACGCTGCATCAGATCATCGAAGTCACGTCTAGGGACCTCTACGAGAGAACTAACTCCTTCATTGGCCATTCGAGCACTAGGAGTAGGGTACCCCTTTTTGCTGTAGAGTACAACTTCTGTGTGACCAAATTTATGACAGTATGAGCATTGAATGGTGCTACGACCTCGCCCTGGAGTGAAGCGTCCTCGACCATGGCTTCTGAAAGAGCCTCCACTTCCTCATCCAGATGGGGCAGTGAGAGCAGAAATTTGCCCTTGATCAGTGCCTTTAGCACTTATAGGAGGAATAGTAAGGCGACTCAGAGTACTGTAGGCTTCTTAAATGGTGGGGAGAGTGGTTGTTGTAATCATTTGATAACGAGCAGCCGAGTAGCCTGAATCGAGTCCATCAAGAAATACAAGGACTGCCATCTGCTGGCAATGTTGTTTATGAGTTGGACATGTGCAGCCTGAAATACAAGCATTATATCGCTCAAAAAGGGATTTTAAGAGAGAGAAATACTCAGGTAGTGAGCGTCCTGCTTGCTTCATGTTGAGCATGTCAAAGTACATCTGATACATCCTGGTTGAATTCTTATCCTGACCAGATGTGGCTTGAAGAGAGGTCCACATATCATGGGCAGTGTTGTAATATACGAGTTCATCAGCAATCCTGTCAATGACACTGACCATAATCCAAGAACTGACCATTCCATCGTCTTTGTCCCAAGTTGCATTTTTGCCTATCTTTTCAGCAGGTTCTGACTCCAAAAGAATGTATTCCTTATCATATCCTCGTACGATCATGAGGAATATGCGGGACCACTTGGGGTAGTTGGTGTCATCCAATTTAGGGATTGACCCAAATGAGGGTAGTCGGGTGCTCCCTCCATCATATTCCGGTGATGTCACATCTGATTGTAACAAAGTGACAGAAGAAATCAGACATGCTGTATTAAAAAATAAAGTAGGAAAAACAACTCGTCCCTAAATCATGGCAGACGAAGGTTGAATGACGGCATGCATGAATGCCGGAGGAGGAGCTGGAGGAGACGAGAGCCGCAAGAAATCTATGATGGAGTCGATGCCGAAGAGTCGATAAAGACTGGACCCGCAAGAGCTGCGAGCACCCCGTATGCCATTATAATTTACATGCATAGCTAGGATGTATGATTAATCCAGGATATTTTCTGTCTAGAGAATACCCCTACAGTGAAAGAATTTTCTGAAGTATTTTCGAAGGAGCTATCGGGACTTCCACCTAACAGAGATTGAATTTAATATAGAATTAATACTGAGCACCACTCAAATTACTTTAACACCTTATCATCAGTTGAATATTAAAGCTGAAAATGTCCCCGAGGCTGCCTTCCAACCTCGATATGGGCATTATAATTTTTTGGTGATGCTAGCTTTTGGATTAACAAATACCCTTGCCACTTTTATGGATTTGATGAATCGAGTATTTCATCATCTCTTGGACAAATTTATGATTATGTTTATTGATGATATTTTGGTATGCTCGCAATCAGAGGAGGAGAAAAAAGGCATTTGAGGATTGTGGTACAAACTCTATAGAAGGAGAAATTATATGCAAAGTTTGATCGAGTTTTGGTTGGAAAAGGTTGCATTCCTTGGATATGTTATTTCAGAATAGGGTATTTCTATAGGTCCAAGCAAATTTGGGGCAATTCTAAACTGGAAGCAACCGACTAGTGTAACAACGATTTGTAGTTTTCTTGGATTATCAAGATATTATAGGAGATTCGTTGAGAACTTCTCTTGAATGGCATACCCATTGACAAGATTGACTATGAAGGAGGTGAGGTTTGCCTGAGATGATGAATGTGAAATGGCTTAAGAATTGCCTAACCTCAACAATAATCCTAGCCTTTCATATGGGAAAGATGGATTTATGGTATATAGTAATGCATAAAGTCAAGGTTTAGGATGTTTCTTGATGTAAAATAGAAAACTCATAGCATATGCCTCTAGACAACTTAAATCACATGAACTAAATTATGCCGCGTATGATTTGGAATTAGATATATGGTGAGACATGCCAAATTTTAACATGCCATAAGAGTATGGAATATATGGTGATTGCCTTGAAATTTTGAATGTACTATTTATATGGTGAGACATGCCAAATCTTCACATACCATAAGAGTTTGGAATATATTTTCTCCTAGAAGGAGCTGAATTTGAGACAAAGAAGATGGTTGGAATTGATTAAGACTATGATCTCACCATTGAGTACCATCCCGAAAAAGCTAATATAGTAGCAGACGCTTTTAGTCAAAAGTCAGGTGGTGGATTGTCATGCATAAAAGCTGAAAGACACCACAATTAAGGGGAATGCATGCAAATTTGGTCACATATGATTATGGAGTTTTATTAGCCACTTTCTAGTCAGGCCTGTACTATATGATAGAATTTTGGAAGTCCAAACACATGATCACATGAAATTAGAAGAATAGAAATGAAAGTAGAGGAAGAAGGACCATTAGATTTTAAAATAAATGAACATGGGTTTTTATTTTTCAAGCAAAGATTGTGTTCCAAAATCTCCAGAAATCTAAGCTGAGATTTTAGAAGAAACACATAACTCGATATATGCAATACACCCAAGTAGTACAAATATGCATATAACATTGATGATATATTATTGGTGGTCAAGAATGAAAAGAGAGATTTTTTAATATGTTTCTAGATGCCTAATTTGCTAGCAAATTAAACTAGAGCATGTGTGACCAGTTGGTGCATTGCAGTCACTTCTTATACTTGAGTGGAAGTGGGAACATATTATTATGAACTTTGTTACCTAATTGCCTAAGGCCCATCGAGGTCATGATGCCATCTGGGTAATTGTTGATAGGATGACCAAATCCTCTCACTTCATAGCAATTCACATGATGTACACATTAGACCACCTGGGAAAGATTTTTGTAGATGAAATAGTAAGACTGCATGGAGCATCGACGTCGATTGTATCTTATAGAGATCCTCGCTTAATTTCTAAATTTTAGCCTAGTTTACACAAAGCTATAGATACAAAATTAGCATTTCTCCATGGCTTTTCACCCATAAATAGATGACCAATCTGAACATATATTCAAACTATAGAGGACATGATGCGGTCATGTGTATTAAGCTTCAAGGACAGTTGGGATGAGCATTTATCACTCATAGAATTCTATTACAATAATAGTTATCAAGCTATTATTCGAATGGCCCCATATGAAGCGGTGTATGATAGAGCATGTAGAACTCCCGCCTGCTAGAATGAAGCAGAAGAATGTAAGTTGATTGGACCAAAATTGATACGAAATTCAATAGAAGAAGTTGAAGAATAAGGAAGCATTTGAAGATCGCACGTTATAGACAAAAGTTATGCAGATAAGAGAACGAAACATCTTGAGATTACAAAGAGATGAGGCAATGTGGCATATCGCCTTCGATTGCCATCTAAATTGGCAAGGATACATGATATTTTTCATATTTCTACCATTCGAATGTACATCCCAAATCCACCTCATGTTATCAAACCGTAAGAAGTACAATGAAGGAGGGCATTTCATATGAAGAACTTCCGATATAAATTTTAGATGCCAAAGTTCAAGAACTATAAATGAAGAAGATACCTTTGGTAAAAGTCCTAGAAGCCACTTGGGAAAGAGAATATGAAATACGATCTAAATACCCACACTTATTGCTAAGCTGATTGAGGCATGTAAATTTTGAGGATGAAATTTATTCTAAGTTGGGGAGTATTGTGACATTGTCACACTTAAGATGTACTAAAATTAAGAATGTTTGATCAATAGAAACATGACTTTTATTTATAATGCTATAATTATAGAAGTTCTACATTGACGTTCCTTAGATCCCAACTTAGATATTATTATGTTATCCATCTTGATGAAACGATTCCAACAGATCTTGATTCATATCAATCAGTTGTTGACCTGAACTTTCCAATTTAGGATAGTTGATGTTTCTTATGCTCAAAATCAATCCTCAATCATTATCATTAGGAAGAGTTAATCATTATTAAGGAGATTAATGATTATTAATGTGCTTAACCATGGATTAATGTAGGCTAAATATAACTAAAGAGTATTAATTTTGATTGGGACTAAATAATCGTAATTAGTGCTAATTAAATATCATTAGAAAATCCATGGTTTAAATGAGCTAAAATCATATGCATAGAAACCGTGGTATTAGGAAAAATCATGGTATTCATAAAATCATGGCTAGAAACCATGGGTGCTAAATCATGGTTTTTTCCGTTTAGAGGACTATAAATACCCCTGCCTCCTCATTCTCTACTATCCATTCCATAACCAAGTTCCTCAAACTTTCATAGAGAGATTGAGAGAAGGTGAGAGAGGTAGTGAATCTCTTCCGACAAGTAAAGGAAGGATCATAGTGTAAGTAGGGTATGACAAATTTCGAGAAAGGGTTAGTAGATCTAAGCCGTCTTTTCACATTTTATTAGCATATAAGGAGAATCTATGTCAAAATTTCATTATGAAATGTGACCTTTTAAGGGGAACCTATGTCAAAGTTTTCTTTAGAAACATCACCTTTTAAGGGAAACCTCTACCGAGAATCTCTTAAGAAAAATCACTTTTACAAGAGGAAATTTTGCCGAAATATTCTTAACATTACCTTTTAAGGAGAGAAGAGATCGTATCTTTAGATAAGCCAGCACATGCATGCATAACCATTGGTTAACATATTCCACACATTACTTTTCTTTCTACTACATAGGAAAGTGAATCCATTTTGGTTGGTGGATCGAGATGCCCTTGTTAAGAGACACAAATATCAAATTGAAAGTGAATGATCTCTCACTCCATATTTTCAGTATTTACACATATTTTGACTACTAAAAATAATGTTAAAGCTTATATATTTCCTTAGATTATACAATTATACATGTTTTAATTAAGTGGAAATTGGACAAGTAATAGTCATGGTACATGAAGCATAGTATTCAGATCTTATTTTTGCAATAATATGATGTTCAAGTTCTATGTATGCTAGAAAAATCTTAATTTACAACTTTTAATATAGTGAAGGTTACAATACAACTTCAGAATTTTCAGTACTCAACTATTTTGTAATAGTCCAACAAAAGCTTCATAAACAAGAAATAGAATTTTTATTCGTTGATATAATCCAGATAGCATATACTTTTAGCTTGTAGTTATGTTTCAGAAAGAAGAATTATATGAATGTTGAACATCATAGTTGCTCTCAAACAGGTCATGAACTAGCAATTAGATATGGTAATGTTATTAGACATGACCTTGAGAAACGTCATTAGATATGATGAAGCCATTAGATATGGTGACCACTAGATATGGTTTAGAGGAATTTAGGTCTATATTCTATATACATAAAGGCTTTGGATCATATGCAGGGTGTTATTTGAACTTTGGCGTTGTATACGCATATGACTCAGTTTGTTTCAAAGTCCATGGACTTAGTACAGTTAGCTAATGGTGTTAATGCAATGGTTATGATAAGTAACTATAGAGTTGCAATATTTTTACATATAGAATTAGATTATGTGCAATTATTTCTTGTTGAAAGTTGAATGTTTTTTTAATGACAACATTTTGGAAAAAAATTCAACTTTTGTTTATTAAAGTACTTTCTTTTTACCTAACGTTTCTATGTTTTATGCAAAGGTACTTTATAAATAGCATTTATTTTTCTTACAGAAATGATTGAGACCCATTCACTGGGTCTAAGCTCATATTGAGTTTGGACTAAACCCTCCTTTGTTAATTATTGTTTACAGACATACCTGAGCAAGAATCTTAGAAGGATCGAGGATACTACATAGTAGCTGGAGGTTGTGTTATCTTATACCATAATTTGGATCTTTTGATATTTTTTTGTACTTGGCTATGTAGTGGGAAGATAGTTTACTCTTGTAAGTGATAGTTTGTGAACATAGCAATTGTTATATGTTAAAGAGGTTTTTGCTATGGATGATCATTTTGGATTTCTTTGTCATTAATGAAGAATATATTTTGATGATGATTTCGAGGAATATTTGATGAAGAAATTTATGTTTACATTTTGTGCACACTTTGTTAGGAGTTAGAAGAAAAGATTAGTTTTTTGTTGTGTTCGTTTCAACTAGCGAGACAGGTCGTGACATATTGAGGTCAAATAAAGTTTCTAAAATATTTTTTTAGAAATACAATCCATGTTTAAAACATTATAGGAAAAATCCATTGATCGACCAATCAAGTATAGTCTCTCAATCAGAATAGTGAAGTGATAAATCAGTTAAAGCCAGTAATTATTCAATTAAGATCACAAATAAAAATAGTAACATGAGTTGACTGATCAAGAAAAACTTCTAACTAAATTAATCAAATGACTATTAAAGAATTAAATGTCAATGAAAATTAATCGATTTCAACGAAATATAAAGGTTGACAAAATTGACCGATTAAGGTCCAAGGGAGATTAAACAGAAAAAACATTATCCGATCTTAGTTGAGCAACACAAGTTAGAGTGATCATAAAATCTCGTAATAATATATACAAGTAATCAACTACTTACTAATGAATGATTGACCGGGTTCTCAAATAGAAAGCTTGGTTGATTGGGCATAACAAAAAGGGTGGCCAACCAATTCAGAGAGAGTAAGAAGGGTTGATTAATCAAATCACAAGGAGTGATCGACCTGTCATGTTGTGATATGTAAAGGCAATTTGAGGGCAAACTTTAATGTTGTTGACATGTAAACAAATATATGCATATATGTGTGTGAGAGAGGGAGAGATAATTTTACAAGCCTTTTCACTTTGTTTGGTCATTTAATATAATAAGAAGATTAAGTGCAACTGCCTCTCTATAATTATGTCATTATTAAAATAGTTACTCTAAGTGAATTTTCTTAATAACATAATCATGTTTCTTCATCATCTTATCTTATGAAAACACATTTGTTAATCTTGTTAAACTTGTCCAAACGTACCTCTTATGGGGGCATAATCGAAATGGGGGCTCAGAAACAAACGCACGGATAAGCAGGTACGAAATCAACCACAATACAAGATTTACAAGGTGAGCCAATAACAAGGCTATGTCCTCAACAACAATGACATATCTTTTTCTAAAAAGTGTAAAACTGAAGTACATAGGATGATTTGAAACACTAACCCTATAGTGATTTTAACCCATATAGAAATAAACCTCCATAAGTGGGAAGATTCCCAAATCTCTCTAAACATGTAGATTTCTAAAACTCATTAAACGCAGTAATATCTAAATCTTTGTACTTGAAAGAATGAGCTATTAGAAAATAATCAATATCAATATGAATCCTCTCATTAATCATGATTAGGATGGACTCTCTAGTCACAAATTAATCAAAATTCGCGTAGATACTCTGATCACTCATAATCTATAGAATCTTCACATCTTAAGAGATTGGAATGATATCAATCAATTTAGATTCAAACCATATAAATTACCTCCACCTTGAATTGAATCCTTAGATAAAAGAACAACAACTACTAGACTCCACCACTTCATTTGTAGCCATGGCGTTACTAGCAACATTTGACATTGCACAAGTTCAAACAATTCTTCAACATGAAGTGCTTTAGTGAACATATCGACTAGATTATATGATGTATTGCACGTCTCCATCTTAATGTTCTTCTCAAAACGAATGAGGTGATATCTCACATAAGTATGCTTAGTCCTTTCATGATGCACCTAATCCTTGGCTACACAGATTACACCAACACCATCATCATATGTAATAACTTGATATTGTTGCAGAGAGAAATCCCCAATCAAGTCGTTCAACCAGATACCTTCATTTCCAGCTTCTATAAACACCATATATTATGTCTCTATGGTAACCAAAGTACCTGAAGATAACAGAAGTCCTCGAAGTGAATACATAGCACATCATTGATCTCATTCTATCAACATCCGTAGCGTAGTATTAGTTTAAATATTCAACAACCAAACATTGTGAATTACTTTCATAGGTGAGACCAATATCAAATTCTCCTCTCATATACCAAAATATCCTCTAACTACCTACATATGCTCTTTCCCAGATTCCCCATGAATTTGTTAACAATGCTACAACATGATCGATATCTTGTCTTGTGCATATAAAATAATTTCAATTGAACTACCATATGGGACTTGCGACATGTGTTCTTTCTATACATTTAATTGGGGTACAAATGTTAAAGAAAGATAAACTTTGCATCAAATGGAGTACTCATGGGTTTTCCAATGGACATAGAAAATCTCACCAAGATCTTCTCAATGTAGTTCTTTTAAGATAAAAGAGTTTTTCTTCTCCACAATCCATGATGACCTTCATCCTAAAATCTTCTTTATTGTACCAAAATCTTCATGTCCAACTTAGGAGCTTCTTCATGGGATCAATGTTACTTTTCTTCTTAGTAGTAATTAACAAAATGTTTATATAAAGCAACATATATATATATATATGCCTTGATCAACACAAAAATCAAATCAATCACGAAATTGTCAAGTTTTATGTACCATTACTTGGGAGATCATTTTAGTCCATGTACTAACTTCTTCAATCTAGATCCATGATTTTCCTTGCTTAGAAATACAAATCCTTATGGTTGATTCATCAGAATGTCTTCTTAGACTTCACCATACATAAAAGTTGTCACATCTAACTAAACCTACTCCAAGTCTTGATGTGTTAAAAGATCTAGTAACACCTTGATGCATGTGTGTCTCATAACGGGAGGCAATATGTAGTTATAATCAATAGCTTCTGTATGACTATACCCTTTTGTAACTAATATACATGTTTTTTATATGATGATTCTTATCTTTTTTGTGGACTCATTTGCAACGAACTACTTTCCTCCCCTTTGGTAACTTGACAAGCTCCCATATTTGGTTCTTATGAAGAGACTATGAATGCAGCATGTGTGGGGAAATTGTTAGTAGATAAACATGCATATTTTGATGATAAAAAATCTCGTGTGCAAAGCTTGTAGCTAGATCAAGACTATGAAAGCTACCAGACCAGGAACAGGCTCAAGCTGAGGAGCTCAAACTTAAGTGAAGAAGAAGCTAAGAAGTTAAAAGGAGTTCAAGGATATGGAACTATAGCTCAAGATCAAGGAGAAATCTCAAGCTCAAGAAGAAGATGAGGTCTTGCTTTTTTATAATTGCATTAGAATGTCAAATCATGCATATTGCATTTTTGGTCATACGACTTTCACTTTGACTTTCAGGTCAAAGAGTAAAGCTGAATGACTAACCACTTTAGACTGGTCGATCACACATGATCAATCAACCTTGATTTTATACATGATCGATCAACCTTGCTTTATGATCAATCATTGTTTAAATTGCAACGACTATATTTCTGATTGATCAATTTTGATATTTGATCGATCATTTCTTATTCTAATCGATCACTGTTTAACCACTCGAATTGGAAGGAGAGAGTCAAAGGCTCCACACAAGGCGGGAGTGAAGTCACTGAGGTGACTCCTACTGGAGACCAAGTGATCAAAACAACAATCAACCCACACGACAGATATCAATCAATGAAGAAACAAATGTGAATCAAAATTTATTATAAATCCTACAAATAAATGTGTATAGTGACATGTAGAGTAGTGTGTCAAACACATGAAGCAACACGTCGTAGCACTCAATATTATATGTAAATAAATAATTAATAAACAATATATGTATTGTTTGTATATATGTATGCACACTATTAACCAAAGAATACGGGATTAAATAATTTTTAAATTTTAAATTCTATTTTTTAAATTTAATATATTCCTTAAAAATTATATTTTTAAATAATAATAAAATATTTATAACAATAAATAATATGATAGCTTATATATTAATATATGTTTATATATGTAATACACTATAGGGTAATTACCATGTAAATATAAGTAAAAATAACAACAAATAACAAAATCAAAAATTTTTGGGATTTTAAATATTTTTTTTACTTTTTTATGATTTTCAAGTAATTATGCTAATTTTTAGGTATTTTAAAAGTCCAAAATAAAGCAAAATAGGGACTTTTTAAATGAGACAAATTTTTTTTGAAATTAAAATTAGAAAATAAATCCAAAATTTCCTAAAACTAATTTTTATATAATCTAATATATAAGTAAAAAGATAGTACATAAACACATATTTTTGGATTCTAAGTTGGGGTAATAATTTCTATAGGATTTTGGAGCTTTTAATTTTTTTATCTTTTTCCTTTTCTATTTTTATGAATTTTTTGTCTGAAATTAGAAAATACAATAATAATTAAAATATATTTTTTGAGGAATTTTTCAGAACATTTTATATTTTTTGGTATTTTATACTGCAAACAAGGAATATCTGAACTCTTTTTTATTATTATAAAAGAGGGAAAAGTCCTAAAATGATACACTAAAAATATTACATACAACTACAATCAAAGAGAAACCTAACCCTATTTTTTTTGGAATTTTTGGAGCGTAGATGTTATTTTAATAAATAGAAAACTACACAAAAATAATGAACTAGCAGAGATATATTTGTAATCAAAAGTAAACTCAGGGGAAAGGGTAAATAAACCAAAAGTTTACGACTAAAATCTATAGTTCATATATTAAATAATAATTAAAATAACCCACAAGGGTTTACATGAAATTCGCCCTAGCACGTGGGCCGTCACGTGAGGTTACGCAGCCAAGGACTATAGTTCAATATGAAATAGTTCAGGGGATTACATGCAAATTATCCATTACTTTTTTAAAGAACATGAAATATTTACAAGGATGCTTATCAATTACAAAAGGGGAGGAATCCTAAAAAATTTACCCCTTTCAAGTGGGTGAATCGCATCGTCGTCTTGCTACCATGTGGCTGATCGTGCAGTGTAGATGGGGTAGATGTTCATTTTAACTCAGCAACCCATATTAGGTCTCGACCCTCCTTCTTGATCCGATGGTGTTGGGTACCTCACGAAAGACCAAAAAGAACATGTCACCGATGAACTTCGATCCTTCGTTTCTTTGTGCTTTGGCAGTGGAATACTCCTCCAACGTGTCCAGTAGGGAGTTGAACATCCTCCGCGTGCAAGAACAAGTTCCAAAGAAGGAGACGAGGCTCGAGGTGCTCAGATGAGGTCAAAGCACCGGGAGCTGCTCTAGATGATTGTCAGGGCTCCAGACGTGACCTGACACCTGCACACATGCACCAAAGTGTTTCTAGACACGGGGGCTTCTTCCTCAACCAGAAGTTGAAGCTGCGGTAACAAGGGGAGATGAATTGAGGCGAGATATGGTGAGGAGGTCAGAGAGGTGCTCAGGTGGCTTGATTCAAAGCGCGAATCAAAATGAAAATGGAGTGTTCTTGCAGAGAGCGCGTAAAGGAACGAAGAGGGGATGAAAATGGGGCGGATAACAAGGTCGACTACGGTGAATCAGACTTGGAGCATGAGCTCTAGGTGTTCCAAGTCAACGAAGAGATTCAATTTTTCCTAAAATATCAAAGTAAAACCTAAAAATAGGATCGAGAATCAATAATGTGTTATGATTATCACCTAAATAGAAAGAAAGGGGGCCTCGATCGATAGGGGGCCGAGAAGCAGAACCTTGCATCAGAGGTTTGTCATAGGTGTCTTGGACCTTCTCTCCGCACCTCTAGAGCCTCGCCTCCGCTTCCTGTCACCAAGAGGAGGATGATGGTGGTGGTTTGAGGGGTTAAGAAGTGACGAAGATCGATCAAAAATCAAAAGGAGATCTGGGTGGTGTTTTATAGACATGTGTAGTGGTAGGTGGAGATCAAGGTTGGTGATCGATTGAGTGCTCGTTGATGAACGTAAAATCTGACTCTTTAATTTATTATGAATTTTAATATAGGAGGTGAAAAATGATCGATCAAAAACTACAATCTTTGAATATTGTGGATTATTTTTAACTTGGCAAGTGTACCAAGGTGGAACACATGGAACAATGATTTTTAGTTGCATAGTTTTAAATTAAATTAAATAATTAATTAATTGTTAGATTAATTTCCATGTCGGAAAACTATAATACAATGAAATGAAGATGCGGTGTAATGCGAAGAAAAACAAAGAGAATTAATTCAGAACAAGATCTGTGAATTATGTTTTTTTCATCCAACAACAATAATCAATATCCTTGATATTGAATCATAGACCACAAGATATAGTTTCAAATTAATCCCAGACTGCATGCAAGAAAATTAATAGATCAATGAATAATCATGCAAATTACGGAGAAAAAAATATTATTTTATCAATGAATATTTAATCTTGAAGACATCTCTAATATAATCCTCAATTAAATAGATTTTTGGTCACGTAAGACAATGAGAAATTAAATTAATCCATCATGATCATACCATTGCAAAAATTAATTACTCAATTTATATGATCAGTAATTATGAGAGGTATATTTAAAAATCTCTTCAAAAGGGGTCCCTCCACATATCGATCTTTCAAAAATCAATTAATTAACTCGAACTCTTTAATAGGATCCCTCCAAAATAGGTCGTCAATTTTCTTAGTAGAATACGACACAAAATGTCAATTTTCAGCCTGCACAAATCAAAATGATCCTCAAATAATTATCATCCAGAAGCATCCTCGATGTGTCCACAAGATATGTAAGATGAAAGAGCATGAAAAGAGCTTCAAAATGACATATTATGTGCTAAAAACGGAGTTCATATGAGAAAGTTATGACAAAATGAAGCTCCATGGACTAAAGTGTAATAATAATAAATACTTTCTTCTCATAAAGGTCCTTGGAGGACTTATCTGTAGTTACGGAAACTCAGAGGGGCTTTCCTGCAATTTTTCCATAGTGACCTGGGCTGGCGGAGGGTTCTTTTGGAAATTCTAGAAAGCACAAGGGTATTTATGCAATTTACCCCCGACAGCACGTGCTACTCACGTGCATAGGAGGCTCAGTAGGGGAGGAGATGTGGTTTAGGCACGGGGCTAAGGTTCAGAGTCCCGACCAAAGGCTCGGTCGACAGAGCAGGAGCTCAGACCAAAGCTAAGGCTCGGATGGATCGAGCCTTGATGTGGTTGCGAGAAGCAGTTTGGAATTCCCGAGCCTCGAGTCTAGGGCTGAGGCTCGGCCTAGGACACATGTCGAGATGACAATCGTTGGATCAAGATTGGGCCCGATCCAACGGTCACTGGAAGGGTAGCGGGCAGCGGTGCTTGTCGAGCGGAGCGCGACGCAAACCCTCGACTGATAAATGACACAACGGCTGGAGTGATGGAGGAGGAGCGGTAGGTGAGCGATGGTTCATGGGCAGGCTGCCCATGGTGGGAGGCGCAGCAGGGGCAGAGGTGGAGGGCCAAGTCGCGATGACGGGCAGAGAGGTTGAGGGCGTCAGTGATCGTCGAAGACGAAGTTGACCATGGGAGGCTTCAGCGGAGGGTGGAGCTCGCACCGTGGATAGCGAGGCGGTGGCGGTAGACCTGCAAGGTTAGTATGCTCAAAAAGGACAATGAGGGCGGAGCTTCGCGCGGAGTTGAGGGAAGGAAGCTCGAGCTCCGACCTTAGAGAGGTTGGAGATGGAGGGGTCTGGGAGAGAGAAGGGAAATATAGAGGAAGGATACGGGATATGGCGCAGATCGAGAGATGGAGGAGGGCGAAGTACTTAGGACGGGGCTCGACGGGTGTTCAATCGAAGCCAGGGGCAGAACCTCGATGGAGGAGTTGCATGGTGGGAGAATCCTCGCTGGATCACGCCAAGATGTCGTCGCTCGAAGGGGATACTACTATCACTGGTAGCTATGGTTCTTGAGCTTCTTTCGTTGAAGGCGGATGAAATGTGTGAGGCGATAACGTGAAGTTTTATAGGAGAGGGGGGATATGTGTTATGTGGTAAGGAGCCAGCCTCGTAATGGCCGGGGAGAGAGCAGGGGAGGGCGGTCGCCTAGTGTTACGATGAGGAGGATCGGCTGGCGGTTATGCGATGAAGGAGGAGATGCGATGGGTTGGATGGACAAGAAGAAGAAGGGGGTCACGTGCTCTGCGGGGGCACTGGAGAGAGAAGGTGGGATGCCATGTGGCACGCCCAGGAGCTACCACGTGGCATCCCAAAAAAATTTCAAAATTCAAAGACAAAGAAAAATAGCAAAGAAATAGAAGGAGATGTCATATCAAAAAATTTCCTTCACGAAAGTTGTTCGTCTCAACGAGATCTACAACTTTCATGCTTGGGAGCAAAAGAGGTCATTTAAGCGAAGTGGTATTTTCGGTGGTCTCCAAGTGTATAAGGAAATCGATTTTTTGGAGTTTTACAATTTTTTGGTGGTTTTTAAAGAGGATAAATTTATAGAAAAATATGATAAAATAAAAGAAAATTAATTAATTACACACTAATCTAAATTTTTGGATTTTTAGAAAATAAGAAAATAAGGAAATAAAATAGAGGCGCGAAACGTAAGACTTTTGTACAGACGCTTAACGGATACTCAGACACAATCAATTCCTTTGATTTCAGTCTTGATATAGATTTGGATTTTTATGCAGTTTAATAAAAATTTCATCAAAGAACATAAATGAATAAGAAACAAAATTAAAAGGTTTAACTATGTACATAGAAACTCGGTCGAAAATCGCAAAAAGCTAAAATGCGCAAAAGAGGCCCAAAACCTAACTTTGACATGTGAGCTCCGAATTTTACGAAATTGATCTTGTTTTGAAGGTATTTGAAAATGGAGTACTTTAAAATGAGTAGACAAAAAAGGAGACTATATGGGGAATATATGTGCATTTTAGTCAGTTAAATGTGAAAATTAGATTTGGGTTTATTTGACAGTTATTTGAGTCAGTAATTTTTTTATTTTTTATTTATCTTGTTAGTGATATATACACGATGGGGTGAATTGGGGTCAATTGGAGTTAGTATGAATTAATTAAAAATATAAAAAGTTAGCAGCTTTTTAGGCTAATTTACACTTGGATTTTTGATGCAATTATCCATGATGAAATGCAAATATTATTTATATACGTATGAATGCTAATGATGCTCTATTAATTATTAAATGCATGTGAATTTTGGGGAATAGAGCCTAATTGTCCAATTTTAGCATGATGAATACGAGATTCATCATGCCCCTATACTTAAACCATGCTCGTCCTTGAGCATCAATGAATGAATGACTTAGTTGAATACATCCCTAACTGTGCATGTGAATTTTCAAGGCTCAACTTTTAGAAAATCCTTAATTTGAGTGATCCTAAAATTCTGGGCTCAATCATGCTTTAATCAAAAGGAATCCAACTTCTCTATTTTATCAGACTCTCTGTTTGTACATATAATATAAGGATATGAATTTTAGTGTACTGCATTCATGAGAGTCGAGTCAAGACATCACCCAAAATTCTAGTCCAGGAGACTCTCCTCTAGACCTAATCCTCAACACTAGGGAATACGTCTATTCTTGCTTTAGTTAACCGTCTCATTAGTTTGTTAGACTTGAAATGTAGATGGACGACCATATGATGAAGGATATAGGATAGCATCTAATTTTATCTCCCTCACATTGGAACAAGGGGCCTCTCGAGTGCCTTATTACTCAACACTTAGATATTTTTGTTGTTGATCAATGTGACCGTCAAGAGAATTCGGATTCGTCTGCGCTTGTTTTTCTAGGTTTACACCTGGGTGTGTCTCTTTTGAGTATCTAAGATACCTTCGATACCCAGACTTGTATCGCTAATGATGCAGAGCCCTTTTATGGTGCTAGACCGACTTCTTGGTCCTAAGAGCATTTGGTCCAAGTGGACACTTTGAAAATATTTAGAATCGCTCGCCTTTGGTGTAATCTCTTTGTATTTTGACTCTGAAGGATAGAGCTTTTCTTTGAATTTATTTCTTTTCTTTTTTTGGCTATCTCCACTACTTTTACCAAGAGTTGGCGCACACTTATCAACAATTAAATTGATTTCATCACACCCTGGCACATAGGTAAATATCAAAGATAGTATATGAACTTGTTCACATTCTAGCTACGGTTTTGCTGACACTTAGGTTTCTTGAAGCCTTCATTAACTTTATCCCATCTTCGAGCATCATTAGATTGGTTCTAGACACAATTCTCCAGTTCTAGTTCCTCAAGTGATAACTCAACTCATCTCATCAATAATGCAATTGTGAAAGTAAAGTGTTGATCATTTTCTTTAGAGGGTAGAGATGAAGAGTGCAATATAGCACTCAAATCTTTCAAACTAGGGAAGTGTGGATTATTAAGTTCAAAAATTCTAATGACTAAGGCATGTTAACTCAGACTCTCAAGATCACAGAAATCGAGTGTCCTCAAATTCTCAAGCCTTGAGTGATAGTGAATTTGTCAGGAATATATCAACAAAGGAATGCATGAGATGCTTGATGAAATGCAAGACCATGAGTGATTTTTTTCCTTTTTCTTTTATGCCATTTTCTGGTTTTCTTATTTTGTTTGTTTGTTTTTATTTTTTGAAAAAAGATAATATTTTTTACAGAAAGCATTTAGTATTATATACATAATATACACTACTTGTATCCAATCTCGATGTTAGATGAAAACAATTAAAGTACGAGCTATGGATAAAGTAGGTAGAACATATACAAACACACCCCTTGTAATTAGCAATTCTATGTCCTCATGGCACAAAGTGAAATGCAGACATCGCTCGTACTAAATATAGTTGAGTGAAAAATATAAAGAAGTCGACATGCCTCCCTATACTTAGACCTCTAAGGGACTAAGTATAACAGAAAAATAAGAAACGAGGCAGTCGAGGGTACGGAGAAAAGAATAGAAGTGATGTATACACAATGGTACGAATCCACCTATACTATGTATTGGGGGACCGAGAGTGGGTTGATGGATATACATAACAGTGTTGGATTCGAAGAGGTGGTTTATCCGAGCAGTTCGAGTCTTTCATCAAGTGTCGTACCCTGAGTGAAGGAGATCTGTTCTACTTGCACTAACTGCTCATTGGATTCGACAAAGTGTTTAAGTAGGTAACCATTGACTATAGATATTTACGTGCTATCTACGGTCTCTGAGATCACAACACTTCATTATTGTGCACCTCTCTTATGATGAAGGGTCCCGTCCATTTTGATTTCAATCTACCTTGGAAAATTTTTAATATTGCATTTAATAACCACATTTTCTACCCTGGGACAAAGGTCTTTGGTCGAATGTTCTTGTCGTGCCATTTCTTTACTTTGTCCTTGTAAATGGTGATGTTTTCATAGGTATGATTTTGGATTTCGAATAGTTCATTCAAATCCATCTCTCTATTCTTCTTTCCTTAAAAACAGTTCAATTGATCTTTTTGATAGCCCATTCTGATTTATGCACAAGTTCTGCAAGCAAATGACACGGCTTTCCATATACCATTCAAAATGGGGAGGTGCCCAATGGGGTTTTATAAGCAGTCTGGTAAGCCCATAGAGCCTAGTCCAGGAGTTGGGACCGGTTCTTCCTGTCAGGACGGACTAGCTTCTGTAAAATTCCTTTGACATCCTTGTTTGACACCTCGGCCATGCCATTAGATTGTGGATGGTAAGGACTAGGAGACAGTACTCGATGACGTATTCCTTAGTCAACTTCTTCACCTCCATGTTAATAAAGTGGCTACCATCATCATATATTAATAAATCAGGGATTCCAAATCTCAAAATCATATGGCCTTTCAAAAACTTGCATACAGTCTTGCTATCTGTTACTCGAGTAGGGATAGCCTCCACCCACCTAGATAAATAATCTACTGCGAGAAGTATATATTCAAATCATAGACTATTAGGGAATGGGCCCATAAAGTCAATACCCCATGCATCGAATACATCACAAATGATCACTGGTTGCATAGGCATGGCATCTTTGGGACCAATGGGCCCTCCAATTCTCTAACATACAGGGAATGGTCTGACAAAGTTGTAGGCATCTTTAAACAAGGTTGCCTAGTAAAATCCACACTGAAGTATCTTCTTGGTGGTCCTCTTTCCAAAAAGATGTCCTCCTACCTACAAGGTATGGCAGAGGATAAGGATGCTTTGGTATTCCTCCTGAGGAATACATCTTCTCCATATGCAATCCGGTCCTTCAAAGAAAAGGAACGGATCCTCCCAATGGCAGTGTCTGGCTTCTGACATGAGTCGGTCGATTCTATTCTTGGGACAACCCTAAGGGCCTGTTTGGTTGCTGGGTTGGACTGGGTTGGGTTGGGATACACCAGTGTACCCCTCCTTCCAACCCTCTCAATCCTCCTCACAGTTTACTATTCATAAGGATACATTTTACTATTCACAGGGGTACCCCAACCCAACCCAACCTAGCAACCAAACATACCCTAAGGAACTTTCTTTATGAGATAGTTCACCATGTCGGCATACCATGGAAGAGAGTCAATAGCAGAAATTGACTCGTATGGGATGGTTTCACGGATGGATTCAGACTAAGGGATTTTGTTATGTTCGATCCATGATAAATGATTAGCCACGATATTCTTAACCCCAGGTTTGTCTTTAATCTCCAAATCAAATTCCTAAAGCAATAGTATCCATTTAAGGAGTCGTGCTTTTGCATCTTTTTTCGCCATTAAGTATCAAATAGCAGAATGATCTGTGTAAACTATCATCTTAGATCCTAGAAGTATAGATCGAAAATTTTCCAAGGGAAAGACTATTGTAAGCATTTCCTTTTCGATCACAGTGTAATTTTTCTGAGCTGGGTCTAAAACTTTGCTTGCATAGTGAATAGCATACGTGATTCCATCTTTTCTTTGTCCTAACACTCCCCCTACTGTGACGTCTGAAGCGTCTGTCATGATCTCGAAGGGAAGAGACCAGTCGGGGGCTTATAGGACGGGAGTCTCAATGATCCTCTTTTTGAGAAGCTCGAAGGCTTCAAGACACTTATGATCTACAACAAACTCGATGTATTTCCCTAAGAGGGCATCCAATGGTCGGGCAATTATTGAAAAATCATTAATAAATCTCCTATAAAATCCCACATACCCCAAAAAAGACAGCACTTGTTTCACATTGGTTGGTGGCTTGAGTTTCTAGATCACATCCACCTTGACAGGGTCAACTTCTATTCCCTTCTTGGAGATGACATGCCCCAATACAATGCCCTCTTTTACCATGAAATGACTTTTCTCCCAAGAGAGAACCAGATTTACTTCCCTACACTATTGAAGGACTCGATCCAGGTGCGCTAGGCAATTATCGAATGAATCACTATAAATCGAGAAGTCATCCATACTGCAATCATGCACCGCTGAAAAGTGTTGGGGGCATTGCAAAACCCAAAAGGCATGCGCTTGAATATGTAAGTGTCGAAGGGACATGTAAAAGCCATCTTTTCCTAGTCTTCATGTGCGATGGCTACCTGATTGTAGACCGAGTACCTGTCCAAGAGACAGATGTATTCTCTCCCTGCCAATCTCTTCAAGATTTGATCAACAAAAGGCAGTGGAAAGTAGTCCTTCTTCATTGCGGCATTTAGACACCTATAATCCACACAAACATGTCACGACGTGGGTACCCGTGTCGTGATCTCCTCTCCCTCCTTGTTGGTGATAATATGAAGTCCTGGCCTTTCGGGACGACATGAAAGGGCTACACCCACTTGGAGTCATAGATGGGATATATGAAACCAACCTTACACCATTTTCCGATCTCAATCTTAACCACTTCCCATAAGTTTGGATTCAACCTACGTTGGCATTCATGGGAGGGTTTAGCATTATCCTCAAGGTAAATATGATTTGAACAGAGGGCATGGTTAATCCCTGGAAGATCAGACAATCTCCAACCTATTGCCTTGCAATTTGTTTATAAAGCTTTAAGCTGGCGGATCTCCTGCCCTTTGGTCAAATGTGAACTGATGATGATCGGAAGCTGTCCCTTATTTCCTACAAGGAAGGAATACTTAAGAGTAGGGGGCAATGGTTTAATCTCGGGTAAGTCTTTATCATCTACATAATCTGGCTCTCTCATTGCTAATTCTAGTTATGATGTGGATGTTTGTAGTGTATCAATATCGACCACCATCTTGGTTGTTTTGGGGATCGGATGACTAGAGATGTAATGTGGTGAGGCAAGCACCGCGTCCGATCTGTGTACCTCACTCTAGGATTATCCATAAGGAGAATGGACTGAGTTGTCAATAGGGGCCTCTGAGTCTCTGAGAGTATATGTAGATGCATGGATGAGTCGATAGACTAAATCATCAACGATGTCCTCTCCAGATGAGGGTGATTCTATCATTGCGGTTGGGTTTTGTCTCCAGGGCCCAACAATTGCTTCCATATTTTCTGCCTCGGGTTCTGATTTTTCAGATTCAGTGCTTGACTCAGTATCAGGTCTTTAAAAACCTAGTTTGCTTCATTTTAAGTTCTACTTTTCCAAACTGGATTCTCCCAGATGTGTGATAGAATATAGCTCCTACGATCCTAAGGAAGGGTCGCCCTAGTATCATTTGGGAGTCTTTCCAATTTCCAAGGACATCCATGTTAAGTATGGCAAAATCTACTGGGTAATTTCGTCCCTCTATTTTGATGACAACATTACGAATCTCCCCCTTAGGTCTCTTACTTGATGTATCTGGAAATTGAAGTACGGTTGTAGACTTCTTAAGAGGACCTAGATTTAGATGCTCGAATAGAGTTGTGGGCATGAGATTGATGGAGGAGCCGTTGTCTAATAATGATCGGGCAAACTTGATTTCGTTGATCTGGCTAGCGACAAAGTGCGTGCCCATGTCTCTTTTCTTCCTTGGTAGCTCATTTTTTATCAGGCGAGATGTAGCAATAGAGAGTATGTGCTTATTTGTTCAGCTAGGATTCTTTTTGCTAGCCCTTGTCGGTGTGCACCTCACCTTAAGGTATTTTCAAAAAATCAGGTCTCTTTCTATCATCTCATCTAGGGACAGAGTGATCATAACGTTTTCTCTACAGATACATGCCATCTCTTCATCATTTTTTTGTTTTTTTTATGATTTTCTTTTTTCCTTACGTAAGAGCACGGGGAAAGGGATGGACCCATTGTGATAAAAAACATAACTTTTATTGAATGAGTAATTAAAATTATTTACAGGACTCGGAGAAACCGATCTAAAAGCAGGGAAATTGGTGGTCATCTATTGTGGATGTCTTGGTGGTGCTTTTTCGTCAGACTCAGATTCACACTCTCCATGGCCTTCAGTGGTGTAGTGTATGATGGGTGGTGTGGGTGGGTCTTCTTCTTTCTCATCATCATGCCTCTCCTCCTCAATTCACCTAGGATTGTGTGAACTTGCGAACACTGGGGCTATGTCACCGTGTTCATTCGCTCAATCAAGCATGGTTACGGTCCTTCCGCTCCTAAGAGAAATATGATAAGCGATCATGCGAAAAGATCTCGTATTCAGGTAAGGAATATTCAGAGATTAATACCTGATTCTATCCGAGGCTATTTGAATTAGCATGGACTTGAGTTGGAATCATGGTTTGGGGTGCAATTACCTCATCTCTCCATCGAGAGATTCGATTTATGTCGACTCTCAAATCATGAAGTTCGTCCAGCACTCGTTAGAGTTTCAGAGAAATAGAAGAAGAGGAGGACCCCTGGCCCTGCTTGGCCTGAGGTTGTTGATACTCTTTGAGTTGGCCCTATTGGCCTTGGCGTTGATACTGCTGCCGCTGTGGTTGCAGGTTCTGATAACCCATACAGTACTACTGACGCTGCTGTTGTTGAGGCTGGTAGGTGGGTCAGGCTTGTGGTGGACGAGGGTTCGAAGTAGAGTTTTGATTTGAACGGTTGGCAAGTTCCAGGTTATACCAAACTCTGTTTATCTCCATGACTTGTGGAGGTTCCTCGTAGATAGTTTGAGTGGAGGTTTCTTCTATTTGATGGGAAAAGACTTGGTCTCCACCCCAATGGCTTTGTTGTCCTAGCCTTGACCTTGAATGTAGTGAATTTGGTGTATGGGGACAGGGGGTGGAGTTTGTCCAGGTATCTACATCTTAGATACCCTTTCAGCTAGTTCCTCCATTTATTTAGGCAATTTAGCCAATTTCTCCATATCAGATGATTTATGGAGTTCGTCAACCTTCTTATAAATTTTTTTGACCATAGTTAGCTTATCAGCTATTATACTTATGTCAGTGCTCTGATCGGTCGTCATATTATTCACCATCTTCTTAGAGCCAACTATGTAAGCCCGACTAGTGGTCTGTGCACGACTGGATTCAACAAGTCTCTAGAATACCTTGTAGACGGTGTCCTCGTGACGACCCATGTAGCTTCCTCCGCAGGATGCATTCACTAGCCCTTGGGTCTCAGGGTTCAGCCCCTAACAAGACTTTAGACTAGCACCATTTTGCTTATCCCGTGTCCTAGGCATTTCAAGATTAGGTCTGTGAACCTTTCCTAGGTTTCATGGAATGGTCCGCTCGGGTGTTAAATGAAGCTCGTGAGCTTGATCCTCATCTGATTGATTCTACTAGTTGGGTAGAATTTATTTAAGAATATAGTCCTGAAGGTGGCCCGTGTAGTGACCATTTCCATTAAATTTTTCAGCTAGTAAGCCACCTTATCAGTCAAGGTGAAGGGGGCAGCTCTCAACCTTATGTAGTCTTTACTAACCCTAGGGTGGAAGAGGTAAGCGCAGACTAGCTCGAAGTCACGGAAGAAGATATATGGTTCTTCATGATTATTCCCTTCGAACTTGGGCAATAATGCAAGGAAGTGTGGTTAATGTTCAAACACATCCTCGGGGGTACCCGCCTCAACCAATTATAGTTTCATCTAATTCAGGGAGGTACGTATCTTCCATAGCAGCCTCACCATGTTGCATTTCTGCTATCTACGCTCTTAAGAGTTCATTGTGTTGTTCGGCAGCAGTAATTCTAGCCAAAAGTGCATGAATAGGGTCATTGTCGTTATTGTCCTTCTTTGGAAGCATTCTGTCTTCTTTTTCACCTTCAGATGCAAACAAATCTGAGTTAGGCTCATGCTTGGAAGGTTTAGGGGTTCTTCCAAAGATAAAAGTTTCTTTGGCGGGAAGGGAGTAATAGAGAGGATCAACCTAGGGTTGACTAATCCCAATAGGTTTGGAGAAAAGGATTATCGCCATACCATGGTGTTTCGAGAAGATGGTCATCTCAAAACCGAGGAGATGAATTACTTGAGGAGCTTGGGGATTTGTTCATAGAGTATGAATGAAGAACTTTAGAAGAATCCATCATACAAAGGAATTTCCGTGGAGCGTACAAATGTACAGAAGACCCACTCAAAACAAACGCAATTCAAAACTCGTCAATTTACCCACTCAATACTGATGAAGGCACGTCAGGACTCAGCTGCTTATCTTTTCAATTTTAATTTAATGACAAAACAATCTTGAAAATTAAGCGGAGCTGTTAGGTACCAAAATATTTCACAAATACTGTCCCGAGTTCATACAACTAGTTGCACCTACTTTCAACCAGTATAAGTGTAAGTACGGACCTTTTAAATGGCTAACAGTGTTGCTTGAAGACAAAGCCTTCCACAGTGTCCTCTAAACAACCCACTCCGCTAAGGGATATCAGACCATAAAACGGCCACTCGAAACCCTCAATGAAAAGTAGTCAGTTGTTTTTAAAAATAGTAGTCTTAATGAAAATTTTTCGATTTTTGGCTTTGTCCTAAGTGTGCGTTCTGGTCCTTACGAATAATGAATGGGTTAATCTCCACTAGATAAAGGTTATTTATATCAATTTTATTTACATTCGCCTTGATTAGCAGTCCCAATTTTAGATTTAAGGTTATCACTGAAGTTTTATCTGAGCACAAAAAAATATACGCCTAACGAGTAGTCCCAATTCCTTTAATTCCTAAGTTGTAAAACTGAGGAGGGAGAATGGAAAAAGCCAATGCAAGTGTGAATCAATGATGCATGCTTAAGAAGAAGAATTACGGTGATTCCTCGCGTTCTTCATGCGGGATGCAATACAGGGAATTAAAATTACACTAAATGATATGCACGGATGAAAAACTCTCCAATCAGATAGTTCTATTAGCGGGAAGAATTGATTTCAATTTGGCTAATGTTGAACGATCTATAGTGCGCATAATTAGTGAAAGTGTGGTCTACGAGCACAATCAAGAGTAAATAATTAAGCATATATGTGCCTAATTCCTACGCCACTCAAGTTGGGTCCCAACCACACAGAAGGGGTTGAAACAGACCGGACACACACAAAGAAATCCAGTCTGAATTATGACAAGGGTTCAGAGAGAGGGACCTGAGAATAATGCAGGAAAGTAAATCTAGACTACTCTCTCACAGAAATTCAAAATTTAGTCTTCTTTGCAGATCCTTGATTTATATCCCAAAAATTTTCTCCTAGTAGTCTGCGATGAGAGAAATTACGGTTAGTATCAGAAGTGAGAGAAATGCAAAATGCAATGCAGAAAATAAAAAATGACACAGAAATTATTTTCACAAAAATCAATTACAGAAAATAATTTGAAACCCTAACAATTCGCCGTTCCCCGGCAATGGCGCCATTTGAAGCAAAATATGTCTCTTCAATTATTTTGAATTCTAGTATAGGAGGCGAAACACAGTCAATCAGAAACTACAATCTTTGATTGTTGTGGATTATTTTAACTTGGCAAGTGTACCAAGGTCGAACACATATAACAATGATTTTTAGTTGCATAGTTTTAAATTAAATTAAATAATAATTAATTGTTCGATTAATTTCTATGTCGGAAAACTATAATACAACGAAATGAAGATGCGGTGCAATGCGAAGAAAAACAAAGAGAATGAATTACGAACAGGATATGTGAATTATGATTTTTTCATCCAACAATAATAATCAATATCCTTGAGATTGAATCACATACCACAAGATATAGTTTCAAATTAACCCCAGACTACAGGAAAGAAAATTAATAGATCAATGAATAATACTGTAAATTACGAAGATAAAAAATTGATTTTATCAATGAATATTTAATCTCGAACACATCTCTAGTCTAATCCTCAATTAAATAGATTTTTGGTTACGTTAGACAACGAGAGATTAAATTAATCTGTCATGATCATACCCCTGTAAAAATTAATTCCTCAATTTATGTGATCAATAATTATGAGAGGTATAATTAAAAATCGTCTCAAATGGGTCCCTGCAGATATTGATATTTCAAAAATCTATTAATCAACTCGAACTCTTCAATATGATCCCTGCAAAATAGGTCGTCAATTTTCTCAATAGAATAAGACACAAAATGTCAATTTTCAGTCTACACAAATCGAAATGATCCTCAAATAATATCACACATAAACAACCTCAGATGTGTACACAAGATATGTAAGATGAAAGAGCATGAAAAGAGCTTCAAAATGACATATTATGTGCTAAAACCGGAGTTCATATGAGAAAGTTATGACAAAATGAAACTCTAAGGACTAAAGTGTAATAACAATAAATACTTTCTTCTCCCAAAGGTCCCTGGAGGACTTATCTGTAGTTACAGAAACATGGAGGGGCTTTCCTGCAATGTTTCTAAAGGCGCAGCATGCCCGCACGTGACCTAGGCTGGCAGAAGGTTCTTTTGCAAATTCTGTAAACCACAATTGTGTTTGTGTAATTTACCCCCGACAACACGTGCTGCGCTCATGCGTAGGAGGCTCGGTGGGGGAGGAGTTGTTCGGGCGTGGGGTTGAGGTTCGGAGTCTCGACCAGAGGCTCAATCGACGGACGGGAGGCTCGGACCGAAGCTAAGGCTCGGATGGACCGAGCCTTGACGTGACAGCGAGAAGCGGTCCGGAATGCCCGAACCTCGAGACTGGGGTCAAGGATTGGCCAGGGACACATGGCGAGACGACAATCATTGGATCATGGCTTGGGCCCGAGTCACTGGAAGGGTAGCGGCCGGTGGCGCTCGTTGGGCGGAGCAGCTCAAACCCTTGGTCGACACACGATGCGAGGGCTTGAGTGAGAGCAGAGGAGCGGTAGGTGCACAGTGGTTCGTGGCCAGGCTGCTCTCAATGGGAGGCATAACAGGGGCAGAGGCGGAGGGCTAAGTCATAGTGACGGGCGGCGAGGGTGAGAGCATGAGTGATCATCGATGACGAAGTTGATTGTGAGAGGCTTCGGCAGATGGCGGAGCTCATGCCGTGGAGCGCAAGGCAGTGGCAGTGGACCTGTAAGGTTAGTCTGCTCGAAAATGAGAACGAGGGCAGAGCTTCACACAGAGGTGAGAGAAGGAAGATCGAGCTCCGTCCTTAGCGAGGTCGAAGATGGAGGGATCTGGGAGATAGAAGGGAAACGACGGGGAAGGATACGGGCTATGACACAGATCGAGGGCGGAGGAGGGAGGAGTACTTGGGACGGGGCTCAACGGGTGTTAAACCGGAGCTAGTGGTAGAACCTCGATGGAGGAGCTGCACGACGAGAGAATCCTCGCCAAATCACGCCAAGATGTCGTCGCTCGAAGGGGCTACTGTTGTCACCGGTAGCTATGATTCTTAAGCTTCTTTCGTTGAAGGCGGATGGAATGTGTGAGGTGAGACCGTTAAGTTTTATAGGATATGGGGGAGATGCGTTACGCGACAGGGAGTTGGCCTCGTAACGGCCGGGGAGAGAGCGGGGGAGGGCAGTCGCCTGGCATTACGAGGAGGAGAACGACTGGCAGTTATGCGATGAAGGAGAAGAGGTGATGGGTTGGATGGCCAAGAAGAAGAAGAATGGGGTCACGTGCTGGGCAAATGACCTGGGGGGCATTGGAGAGAGAAAGTGGGATGCCATGTGGCACATCCACGAGCTGCCACCTGGCATCCCAAAAAAATTTTCAAAATTCAAAGATAAAGAAAAATAGAAAAGAAATAAGAAGGAGACCTCGAATCGAAAAATTTCCTTCACAAAACTTGTTCGTCTTGATGAGATCTACAATATTATGAAGGACTTGGAAGAAAAAGAAGTCGTTTATTCGAAGTGGTATTTTTGGTGGTCTCCAAGTTGGAAACTGACTTTTTGGAGTTTTGCAATTTTTGTTGATTTTTAAAGAGGATAAAATTTATAGAAAAAAATGATAAAATACAAGAAAATTAATTACACGCTAATATTTTTTTGGATTTTTAGTAAATAAGAAAGTAAGGAAATAAAATAGAGGTATGAAACACAAGACTTTTGTACGGACTCACAACAGACACTCAGATATAGTCAGTTTCTTTGATATCAGTCTTGATATAGATTTGGATTTTTATGCAGTTTAATAAAACTTTCATCAAAGAACATAAATGAAGAAGAAACAAAATTAAAAGGGTTAATTATGTACATGGAAACTTGGGTCAAAAATCGCAAAAAGCTAAAATGCGCAAAAGAGGCCCTAAACCCAACTTTCACATATGAGCTCTGAATTTTACGAAATTGATCTTGTTTTTAATTTGAAAATGGAGCACTTTAAAAGTGAGTATATCAAAATCCGACACTGTATGGGGAAGATATGCGTGGTTTAGTCCGTCAAATGTAAAAATTGGATTTGGGTTTATTTGACACTTATTTGAGTTAGTATTTTTTTTGTATTTTTTATTTAATCTTGTTAGTGATATATACACAATGGGGGTGAATTAGGGTCAATTGGAGTTAGGATGGATTAGTTAAAAATATGGGAAGTTACCAGCTTTTTAGGCCAATTTGCACATGGATTTTTGATGCAATTATGCATGATGAAATGTGAATATTATTTACAGATATGAATGCTACTGATGCTCTACTAATTTTTAAATACATGTGAATTTTGAGGAATAGAGCTTAATTGACCAATTTTGGTATGACGAATATGAGATTCATCACTCGTTCATGGATCTATACTGATAGGGAGATGGAGGGAGATATGGAGTGCAATATTGATGAAGGAATCGAGGTGATCCGAGGTGTGGATTGCACTCTAAACTTCAACGATAATGGCAAGGTTGGTGGATCTGACAAGGGTAAAAGGGGGTGAGGTACAGTTGACCTAGGTCAACAAATACTTATACCCGGTTGGTCCACGTGGCCCAACCAAAAAATTCCAACTCAAAAATACTTGGGAAATGAATATAAAATTGTATATTATTTAATTATTTTTTTATTAAAACATAAAATATATTCCTGATTTTATGTAGTATTTATTACCTATTTTTATTTATTTTTTCGAGGTATTTTATTATATGTTATTTTTTACAAGTATACATATAAGTATATCCATTTATGTTTTATGTATTTTAGTTTTATTTTATGTTTTATATTTTATTATTTTATACATATATTTTATATATGTATAAATTATTTATATACATAAAATGTATTTTTGTTATATTTTTTTGGTATAATATGCACAGTTAAATAAATGTAGGTATATAACATATATGTATAAGTATTTCATCTATGTATTTTATATACTTATGTCATTTTTATGTTTTCTTTATGGCTTTATTCTATTTTAAATATGTACACATATCATAAATAATATTTGCAAAATTATAAAAATATAAAATTATACAGATAATAAATAATAAATAAAATGAATATTTTATTCATGTAAACTATACAATAGGGGTCCAAACCTAAATTTAACACATTAACTCCAAATTAAGTGAAACAACCTTCATTAAATAACTTATTAAAAGTTATGTACAATCAAAGATTATTTTAAAGTATTTTGAGTTTTTATTGAGGAGATATGGGTCTGGGAAGTTTGGGTTTGGGCTTTTTATTTTGAGTATAAAAGGTACACTGTATATTATTATCCTATGAAATCAATTTTGTATTTTTGTTTGTATTTTTATCTACAAATTTCGTGTACAAAGCCTATTTATTTGATGAATAAATAATTAAGAATAAAATAAGTCACAAAAGGTCTATTGGCCTAATTTTTAGGGTTTTCCGATTGTGTTTTCTGTACTATTCGTCGCCCTACTTCCCCCTACATTATTCCTTGTCGACTAAGTCATCGTGATGACTGAGTCTCGAGGGCTAAGGTCACTCAACACCTATGGTGTCTCATTTCTTTTTTCTTTTCGTTTCTTTTCTTTTCTTTATTCTTTAATTTTGGCAATAAATGTCATATTTATACAATATTTTCTATAGTATCTTGTACAATTTATAGAGTATTTATTTTGACAAATTAATACTATATACATGTATTTAGATAAGGCTTGAAGGCCAAAATCAAAAAATAAAGGTGATGAAATGAGGATTCATCGCAATCGGTACTTGCCTTTGTTAGTCCCTAGAAAACAATTATGCCTATAAGTGAAGAAAAGAAAATAAAGAAAAGAAATAACTTGGAATAATTTTCAACTTATAAACTTGTCTTAATAAGGTCAAAGTTTGGAGCTCAGCGAAGTCCTTTGGATTAATGGTGTGTTTGGAACCACGTAGAAGTCAGGAAGTGTGACATAACAACCCTTAGCTTCCATACTCATATTATTTAGTCTAATTCCCAGCCAGGTCAAAACCAACCTCTCAGTCACATTCTTTTGCCACCTTGAAATGATAGAACCATGTGTGTGAAATTGTTCAGCTCCCCCCAGACAAAACCGTTGAACTGCCAAGGCATCTGCTCTTTGGATAACTCATCCTCGTGGAGACAGATATTCCCTTCTAAGGCAAGGTGCTCCCAATCTTTACAATAGAATGGGGCAAGGAGTTAGCATAATGAGAAGAGAAGCGGGAATGGACCAGTGTAGTCTTAACTCCCATGTGAACTCGGTCAGTGTAAATGATTCTTCACCAAGAAGCATGCTTTTTCTGAAGCTCAAATTTTTGTGGAATTTTTGGGTGTACTATTCTTTGGATATTTTCTTTTACTTTGTATAGCCTCTGCATTCTTGTTTGCGCTCCAGTGTATATAGCATATTTTGTTCCACCCAGTTTTTTGGGGTCTTGGAAAAAGTTACGACGGTAGACCTTTCCTCATCCGAAGCATTTTTCAATGCATCTCCAGTCTTTAGTTATTATTGTTATCAAAAGAAGTGGGTTAGAGTACCAGTCTTGACAATCCCCAAGAATGGTTGTTCCTGAGCCATCCTTGACGAAGTGGCCTTACATCGTCCAACTTAGACTCCAAGATTTTTCAACAGTCCATCTGAGTTGAGATAAGTGCTAGGTGTGAGGCTTCCAGTCAAGTCATTGTCTCAAGAGTCTTATGGATGATATGAAGGGTTCTATTTAGGCACATTGAATCGATTGATGAACATAGTCTTTTGGAATCTAAAAAATTAAGTCAAGGTGACCTGAATTGTCTCCACTTCCAGTCCTCAATAGGCTGCTCTGAAACTAAGTGCATTAAGGTCTATTCCAAGCTCCAATCTTCAGACTTTATTTGGACTCACACAATTATCTAAGTTATTCCGAAAAATGCGAATGCTGTGTACAATGCAAGGAAATATTTTTCTAAAGAAATTATCTGATTTTGAACTTTTTATATGCTTTTGAAAAACTTTTTGCAAATGTTTTTGGAATTTTTAGTTTAATGACTTTTTTTAAAACACAATTTTAGGCAAAATAAATATGTACAAATATTTACATCGGAGTGAATCTTCTTATGTACACGGATCAGGATTTAGGAATCTACAAAAGGTATTTAATGGTACTTAATTATTATTTACAGGTTAATTGTTAGGTTTGTAGAAGAATTTTTATTTGCTTGAATTGTGTATATACTTATAAAATAATTTAAAAATATTTTTGCAAATATTTTGGAAACTTTATTTTTCAAATTTTGACAAATAATTTTTATAAATAGTTTACAAAATTTGAACGTCATTTTGCAAAGTTTTTTCGAATAATATATAGATTTTTCAAACTATTTTGGAACCATTTTTCAAAACATTTGGAAATATATTTTCAAAATATTTTATTTAACACAAAGAAAATATTTTTTTACAATCAAAATATTATTACAAAGGTTGAAAATGTTTTACAAAATATTTTTCAAATAGTTTTCAAAAGATTTTTCCAAAAAGATTTTCAAATTGTTTAGCAAAATATTTTTACCCGATTTGTTAATCGATATATACAAAGGATTTTAGTGATTTTTATATAAGTATTTTTTATACTAATTTAAACAGTATTTTAGCCATACTTATTGAAAATACAAAGTACAAGTTATGGCTAAAATACATATCGACCCCCTATACTTAGATTGAGCTATGTCCTCATAGATGAAAGAGAAAAGGAAGACATAACTCGTATTGACTATAGAAAAGCCTATACTATAAGGACTCAATAAAGAACTAGAAGTCTATCGGCCCCTGTACTTAGGATCAATTAATCCTAAGTATAGAGACTATATTCTACATGAAAGGAGAGTTGAGGGTGGGAATGAATAAACGACTCATATGCTCGGCTTGTCTCCCCCTATACTTAGGTAAGAAAACCCTAAGTAAAGACAAATTATCAAGGGTTGAGGAGACAAGTGAGGGATTAACAATGAGTAACCCGAGGGCGCTCACCCCTTATACTTAGGATGAAGAATATCCTAAGTATAACATCGATGAATTGGGTAAGGGCAACGCAGAAGAAAGAATTTTGAAGAATGAAACCAAAAAGAAAAAAAAAGATTAATTAATCAAAAATATTTGTGATGGACTCGTCTGATTGTGTTGATGTTGCTGCTGTAAATTCCTCATCATAGATCACATGTACTAAAAATACCATGGACAGACATGTATCATGTTCAAGATAAGGCTTGAGCAGCTATCCATTGATCACAAATGGTCGTGCATCTGCTGACAAACTAGATATAATAATGTTGTCATTGTCACACACATGCTTTACTATAAAAGGCTCGATGCACTTGCTTTTCAACTTCCTTGGGAATTGTTTGAGCTTTCCATCAATCAACCAAACATTTTTGACCTGGTTTGAAAGTCTTGTGATGGATGTGACTGTCGTGTCACTTTTTGACCTTCTCCTTGTACATCGGGTTGTTGTCGCTATGCATACTCATAGAATTTGAGAAGTCGATTCAGATCGAGATTTCTGTTCTTTTCGCCCTTCTTTCGATCCAAATTATAGACGTTAATTGCCCATAAAGATTTGTGAATGAGTTCTACAGGCAAATGGCATGGCTTGTCGTACACTAGGTAGTAGGGAGACATTCCTAACGGTGACTTGTATGCGGTCTGATAGGCCCAAAGTACTGAATCAAGCAACTGTGACCAATTCTTCCTATTAGGGCACACAAGTTTCTATAGAATTATCGCTATCTCCCTGTTTGAATATTCACCCAGGCCATTTGACTGTGGGTGGTATGAAGAGGCAACACGATGTTCGACGTAGAATTCCCCAGTCAGCTTCTTCACCTCTCTATTGATGACATGGATACCCCATCCGATATAAGAATTTTAGCGATCACGAACTATGCAATGGTGTTTTCCCTTAGGAATCGGTAGATGGTGCTACTTTCAGCAGCTCGGGTTGGGTTGGGATAGACTCCACCCAACGACTCACATAATCGACAACAAGTAAAATATACTCAAAACCCTGATTGTTGAGGAACAAGCACATAAAGTCAATTCCTTATGCGGCGAACATATCTGAAACTTGAATGTACTTTAGGGGCATTGTTTCTCTCATTCCAATAAACTGCCCAATCTTTGACAGGAAGTGCATTGTTTAACAAAGTGTTTTGCATCTTTGAATAGAGATGGCCACCAAAGGCCGCATTGGAAAACTTTTGCTGCTGCTCTTCTCCCAAGGTGGTGTCCTCCTGATTCTCTAGCATGGTAATCCTCGAGGAAACTTTGGACTTCCTCATGAGGAATGCATCTCCTCTAGATGCAATCTGCCCCCTCACGAAAGAGATAAGGATCCTCCCACTGATAGAAATGAATGTCCGACATGAATTTGTCGACTTTTAGCTTAGGACAATCATGTGGGATTATCTTGGACATAAGATAATTCACAATATCGACGAACGAGGGAAGTGAGGTGACTGACAGAATGGCTTCTTCTGGGAAAGTTTCTGTAATATGCAAAAAGCTCTGCTCAGGAGTATCTGGCTCTAGTAATCGTGACAAGTTATCTCCCACCACATTTTCAACTCCAGGTTTATCATTGATTTCTAGGTTAAACTCCTAGAGTAGAAGGATCCATATGATGAGTCTCGGGTTGGAATCCTTCTTGGCTTGCAAGTACTTGATGGTAGAATGGTCTGTGTATACTATCACTCAAGATCCAAGCAGGTGGGATCTGGATTTCTCTAGGGTGAAGATGACTGCTAGCAGCACTTTTTAAGTTATAGTGTAATTTTTATTAAACTCATCTAGAGTCCTACTAGCATAGTGAATTGCAAATGGCATATTACCTCTTCGTTGTCCCGGAACCACTCCAATGTCATAGTCCGATGCATTAGTCATGATCTCAAACGGGAGTGACTAGTCTGATTGTTGAAGGACATGGGCCTGGGTGATCAGTTCTTTCAGGTGATTGAACGCTTGGAAGACTATGATATCAACGATAAAATCTGCCTCCTTGACTAGAAGCTCGGTCAGTGGTTGAGCAATTTTATTGAAATCTTTAATGAATCATCGGTAGAAACCGATGTGCCCTAAAAAGGATATGACTTTCTTTAGATTTTAGGTGGCTTGAGTTTTGAAATAATGTCCACCTTTGCAGGGTCTTCCTGTATGCCACATTTTGAGATGACAAGGCCTAGCACAATACCCTCTATCACCATAAAATGGTTCTTTTCCCACGAGAGCACAAGATTCAGTTCACAACATCTCTTCAAGACTCAGTCTAAATAAGATAGGCATTGATAGAAGATTTCTCCATAAATCAAGAAATCATACATGAAAACCTCAAGAAAACTTCCAACCATATCTGCGAATACGATCAACATGCATCGCTGAAATGTTGCTGGAGCATTGCATAGATCAAACAACATTCTGCAAAAGGTGTATGTCCAAAATGGATAGGTGAAATAGGTGAAGGTTGTTTTCTCTTAATCCTCAGGAGCTATAGCAACTTGGTTCTGACCTAAGTACCTGTCTAAGAAACAGAAATACTCCTTCGTACCAATCACTCAATGATCTAATCGATGAAGGGGAGAGGGAAATGGTCCTTCTTGGTCGTTATATTCAGGCGTTTGTAGTCCCCACAAATGCACCAAGATGTCAGTACTCTGGTTGCGATCTCCTCTCCTTTGTCATTCTTGATCATGGTGATCTCTGACTTCTTTGTCACAACATGCAAGGAGCTCACTCATTTTGAGTCAAAGATGGGATATATGAATATCGCATCATACCACTTTGTGATTTCGTTCATCAAACCCTCCTAAAGATTTGTATTCAATCTTTATTGGAACTAACAGGATGACTTGCTATCTTCTTTAAGATATATGTGATGAGAGCATAACGAGAGGATCATCCCATGGAGATCTAAAAATTTTCAGCCTATGACCTTGCGGTTTCTTTCTAGAACCTTGAGTAGACGAGATTCTTGTTCCTCGCTTAGCTGTGAATTGATAATCATAGGGAACTTGTTCTGTGCTCTCGCAAGGAAGGCGTATTTCATATGTGGTGGAAGTGGTTTGAGCCCAGGAGAGGTATGATTCTGCTCTGTGGTAACTTCAACTACTATGCATGGCGATGGTGTTGGATCTTTCAACTGTACGGTGTCCATCATTGACATTATGGTCTCTATATTCAATGTTGCACACAATTCTTTTATCACGGAATCTTATTCACAAAAGTCTTCAATGATTGTTTTTTGCTCTGCCAAGGACAGGTGGCCATAGATGTGTTCATCAGGCAACTCAGCAAAAATCTCATCATTAAGTATATTTGGGAACTCGATTGTTCTATCCACTAGTTCATCTATGGCAAGGAACTCGTGGGTTTCGATATCATCCATAAACATATTTTTATCTCGGATTCCAGCAAGAAAATCACAATCTTCTGTTTGCTTCTCTATGGACTCACTCTCGTATGATGCATGCTCTGATGGTTTCTGCACTTAGATCATCTCAATAGTCACCTTGTCGATGTTCAAGCAGATGGTGATCTGCTCGATGCCATAGTTCACTACTGCTTTGCCTGTTCAAAGGAAGGACCATCTAAGGATTATCGGGGTATGCTAGATGAGCTTAGGTGTCCATGTCGAGTAGGATGAAGTCTGTAGGGAACTGCATTCCCTGAATGGTGACAATGACATCCTCCAAAATTCCTTGGGACTGCTTGATGGATGTGTTTGTAAATTGCAGAATCATTCTCGTAGACTTGAGCGGTCCCAACCCAAATTCTTTAAGTAGTGAAGCGGGCATCAGGTTGATTAATGATCCACTATCGACCAGAGTTTAGTTGAACTCCTAATCAAACTTATGGCATATGACTAGAGGAGCTCCCATATCCTTCTTCTTGTATGGGAGATTATTGATTGCATTTATTGTAGCCGCGGTCAGAATATGCTTCACATTTCTTTCTCTAGCTCTGTGTGATTGTCTTTTAGAAGTACATGCCTCTTTAAGACCTTTCTTGATTATAGGCATGTACTTAATGGCTTTGAGCAAGGGAATTTCAAGCACAAGATTCTGAATAATATCAACAAATCAGGATTAGACTAGTTTCAAATTTTTATTTTTTTTGGATTTTCTTAAGATGTCCGGAAAAGGAATATTTACATAATAAAAAGTAACAAAAGAAATAGAGTTCTTAATTACATCAAACTTTGTGCCCACATCAGGTTGAACAAATAGATGACTAAAATGAGAAGGGTCATCCAAGAATGGCGGGCATCCAAAATATGCAAATGGGGCTCCATCTACTGGTAATGGATCAATTGCAGGTGCGATCTCCTCCAAGGCTGGCTAGCTGGTGCTTCTGCTTCTACTGTTGTTGGTGCTATCTTTTTGCCATTTTTATTTTTTGATTTTTTTTGGCTTTTTGTTGATGGTACTTCTCCTTCCTCTTCTTCCTCACTTGGTCTGGATACTAGATCGGTTGATGTAGAAGATGATGATTATCCTAGCGAAGCTTTATTCTCCCCATTGCATGTGGCTAATGGATGCAAGGTGCCACCACTCTAGAGAGTTACATAGCTAGATAAAAATAAATCAAGCATATCTGACTCTATTAGACTTCCTGGACCATCACAAATTACTTGCTCTTTATTTCTAATGATATTGGATTAGCCTCCACTAGTTTGGAATGGAGATCTTCACGGTGGTAAGGTCATCAATTTTCTAGCTTATCTCTGCTCGGAAATTCAGTAGATGGTCCAGATAATCCAAGGCGAGGTTTGTCGGAGGGGCAGCCTCGGATGAATCAGCGTGTTGGCCATGCTGATGTTGGAACTGGTGTGTGGGCTACTGGTGCAAAAGCTAAGGTTGATACTGAGGAGAGGTGTCATATTGTTATTGGTGCCGAGGAGGTTGGTTCTGGTTGGTGATAACTAGGGATTCGTCGAGGGTGTAAATATGTCCCACACAAGGTGGAGACACAGTCGATGTGCTGGCCGCTCAATAAATCCCTATTAATCAACAACCAAACCAAAATCGGGTGCGAATTGAAATTTATTATAAACCCTACAAAATAGTTGTATAATGACAAGCAGAGTAGGGTGTCGAATACAGGGAACACACGATGTAACTTAATATTATTTAAAAATAAAAAATATAGCTATAGATGTAAACATAACTATGCACAATATTAGCCAAATAATGTGGGTTTTTAATTAATTAAATTTATTATTATTATTATTTATATATATATATATCCTTTTTTCCTTTTTTAAATAAATAATACACCTATATAGAGTATATATACAATATAGACTAATATAATTATAAATACTAATAAATATAGTTAAAATAAAGAAATAAAATGTTTTTGGGTTTTTAAATATTTTTTTACAAATTTTTTGATTTATTAAGAATTTTTACTAAATTTGATATATTTTTAAAGTTTAAAATACCTAAATCATGGATTAATTAAATATCCAAAATTGAAATGGAAATTAAAAAAAAAAGAAATTAAGTTCAAAATTTTCCAATTCAATTTTAACATATAGATAATAATAAAGAGAAAATTATAAAATAGAAAATTTTATTTTTAAGTTTTTGAGAATTTTTTTAGATTTTTATAAAGGTTTTAGGGGCTTTTTAATTTTTAAGAGTTTTATTTTTTCTATTTTTAGCGATTTTTGGTCTGAAGGTTAAAAAACTTAAACAAACATAATATTTTTTGGGGGGATTTTTCAAAATGATTTTTATAATTTTTCGGCTTTTTTAAAAGAAAAACAGGGATTAGCCGACACTAAATAATTTTTAGAATATATGAAAGATCATAAAATGCAATTGTAATATTCTAGCGTGAACAAGCATGCATATAGGTACCTACTTATTGTTTTTGTAATTTTTGGGTCACTGTAACTAATTTTAATAAATAGAAAATGACTCACAAAAATATTCAGCTTGGTAGGGGTATAATTGCAAACATAATTAAAAAAATTAGGGTCATAATGCAATTTCACCCAAATTTTAACACATATATTCAAACTTTATATATTAAGTGATAATTCAAATAACCCATGAGGGTTTACATGTAGTTTTTACAAGACAAAATGTGCACACGCACGTGTCGCTAGTGTCGACTGAATTACAATAAATGTAAGGTTCAAGGGGTTACATGCAATTTATCCATAACCTTTTAAACTAGATAAAATATTTACAAGACTTCTTAACAAATATAAAAAGGTGTGGGAGGTATGTGAAAAATACCCACTTAATGTTGGGATCCAACCATCCTGGAGTCACTACGTGTCTGATCGTGCGACCTCCTTCGCGTACCCCTTCGCGAGAAATCAATGGTCTAGGTTAGATCTGGACCATTATTCTTGATCGAAAGACGACAACGGGTTTGGTAAGAACAATCAAGAACACGTCTCTGGTGGGCTTTGATCAGTAGTTTCTTTGCGCTCCGATGGTCTTTCTCTCCTCCGACAAGCTCAACTGGTAGATGGGCTTCCTCCGCATGCAGCTGCAAGGTCCTGGAAAGGCAAGAAGGATCCAAATTCTCCAGCGATGTGGAGTACCTTGAGCACCTCCAGGTGATCGTTGAGGTCCCAGGGGCATCGTCATTCCTGCAAGTCGCGACCAAAATACTCCTGGGTGCGAGGGCTATCTCCTCGACCCAGGGTTTACTCGAAATGAGAGGGGATATGAAATGGAGAGGGGTGCTCTGGTGAGGACAACAGAAGGAGCTCCGAGTCCATGAATTAGGGCTTGATTCTAGGGGATCTGAGGGGAATCGGTGGAGAACGTGAAGGAAATCGAGATGGTATGGAAGTCGGGATGGATCAATGGTCAGATCGTTGTGTTTTAGACCTGGAGCCTTAGCTCCAGGAGTAGGGGTTTTTCGATTTGAGTGCTACTCTCTTGATTGATCTACATATTAAAGATGCAAAACAAAAACTAAACTACAAGATTGCCTATGAATGATGGAAAAGAGGCTTGATAGAGCCTAGGGGATCTGGAGAGGAACCAACCGGAGGGGCTCTTGCGGTGGGGTGTATTCACCTCCTCCTTGCCTTTCCTCACTGCAAACCACGAGTTCTACCTTGTTGTCACCATGGAGAAGCTCATAGGAGAGATTTGAGGGGATAAATACAAGCTAAGAAGGATCAAAAGTCAAAATGGGGCAAAGGGGGTATAATTATAGGAGAGATTTTGGTGATTTTTGAGGGACGATGGCGTGAGAAGGAGCGGGGGTTGGTGAGGATTAGGTGATGGGAGAAGATGAGGGACGAAGAGGCTACAAATTGGTGGGAGGCCGAGGGAAATGGATGAAGAGGGAGGCATGAAGAAATTGGCGAACTGGCACCCTCGTGAAGCTCTGATAGAAACCAGAGGGGAGGTCGGACAGTTGACCGTGGTCAACAAAAGGATGCGCTTGGTTGGTCCATGGGGACCAACTAGGAAATTCCAAGGCAAAAATGCCTTAGAAAATAAATAATAAATAGTAATTGATTTTATTATTTTTCGATTATAAAATATAAAATATTTCTAATTTTCTTTATGCATATTTTTATTTATTTTTTAGAGGTGTTTATTTACAGGTTGCTTTTTAGAGTATATACATATGTATATTCTTCTATGTTTTGTGTATTTTAATTTTATTTTGTATTTTTGATTCTATTATTTATTCTCTTATTTTATAAAATTGTAACTTATTTTTAGATGCTTAAATATATTTTTATTATATTTTTATGATATAATATTAAATAAATAGGTATACTTATTATATAAGTATAGTTATTGTATTTTCATTTATGTATTTTATATAAATATTTTATTTTAATGTTATATTAATGGTTTTAATATAATTTTAATATGTACATATACTATAAATAATATTTACAAAATTATAAAAATACAGAATTGTAAAAATAATAAAGAATAAATACAATGATTATTTTAATCAGGTATATTATACAATAGGGGTCCAAAATCTAACTTTCACATTTTGAGTCCAAAAAATATGGAACCACCTTCATTAAATAGCTTATTAAAAGTTATATACAATTAAAGGTGATTTTTATTATTTTAAGTTTTATTATGGAGACATGGGTATGTGAAGTCTGGGTTTTAGGATTTTATTTTATGTATAAAATGTACATTATATAATATTTTATGTGAAATATATTTTGTATTTTCCATACATTTTTACCTACAATTTTTATGTATAAAGTTTTGTTATATGAGATGTAAATAATAAAGAATAAAATAGGTCCCAAAAAAGTAACTATTGGCCTATTATGTAGAGTGATTTGTTCTGTGTTTTCTGTGCAATTAGCCGCCCTATTTCTCCCTACTTTATTTCTTGTTGACTAAGTCATCATGATGATCGAGTCTTGGGGGATAAGGTCAATTTATTGTCCTTGACACTTCGTTCTTTTTCTTTTCTTTCCTTTATTCTTTTATTTTGTCAATAAGTACCATAAATGTACAGTATTTTATACAGTATTTAATGCAAATTAATGAATGTTTTTTTGATAAATTAATGATATATACATGCATTTAGCTAGGTTTTAAAGGCCAAAATGAAAAAATAAAGGTGATGAAATGGAGATTCATCACCCCACTATACTTATCTTTCCTAGTCCTTGGCAAACACTTATGGCTATAAATGTGGAGAAAAAAATAAAGAAAAGAAAAAGAAATAACTTCGAATAATTTTCGACTTTTAAACTTGTCTTAATAATATCAAAGTTTGGAGCTCAGAAAAAACCTTTATATTAATAGTGTGTTCGGAACCAATTATAGGTGAGGATTTGTGACACAACATCCCTTTGATTCCATACTCCTATTATTCAGTCCAATTCACATCCATGTCAAAAGCATCCTCTCAGTCACATACTCTTGCTACCTTGAAATGATAAAACCATGTGTGTGAAATTGTTTAGCTCTTCCCAGACAAAACCATTGAACCACCGAGGTGTCTGCTCTTATGATAACTCGTCCTCATGGAGTCAGATATTTCATTCTAAGGTCAGGTGCATCCGATCTTTACAACCGAATGGGATAAAAAGTTAGAAGAATGGGACAAGAAGTGGGAATGGACCAGTGTAGTCTTCTTTCCCGTGTGAAGTCGGTCAGTTTAACTGGGTCTTCACCAAGAAGTAGGCTTTTCCTAAAGCTCATATTTGTGGAATTTTTTGTTGAAGCCTTCTTTGGGTATTTTCTTTGACTTTGCATAACATTTGCATTCTTGTTTGTGCCCCCAGTGGATATAACATCTTTTGTTCTACCCAAATTTTTGGGGTATTAGAAAAAGTTGCGTCGGTAGACCATCCCTCATCCAAAGCATTGGTTCAATCCATTTCCAATCTTTAGATATCACTGTTATTAGAATAATTGGGTTAGAGTACCAGTGTTAGCAATCTCCAAGAATGGTTCCTGAACCACCCTTGACGAAGAGGCCTTGCATCGTCCTAACTTAGATCTCAAGATTTTTCAATAGTATTAGGTTGAGCTAAGTATTAGGTGTGAGGTTTCCAGTAAAGTCACTATCTCAAGAGTCGTACTAATGATATGAAGGGTTCTATTTAGGCACATTGTATTGACTCATGAACATAGTCTTATGGAATCCAAAGAATTAAGTCAATGTGACCAGAAGTATCACCAATTCCAATCCTCAATGGGTTCCTATGAAATTATGTGTATTAAGGCCTTCATAAAGCTCCAATCTTCTGGATTTATTTGGACTTGTTCAATTGCCTAGATTACTCCGAAAAATGCTCATTATGTACAATGTAGGAAAATATTTCGTAATGCAATTTTCAAAATTTTTGAACTTTTTATGGATTTTTGAAAAAGGTTTTGAATTTTTTAATACTTTTACAAATGCATTTGGTATTTTTGTTTTTGCAAATGTTTTTGTGAATTTTGAAAATAACATATTTTGGTTAAAAATAGGTATAAATATTCACACGGGGATGCATCTTATATTTACAAGAGTTGGGTTCATAATAATTACAAGGGATAAGTGATCATTTTCATAGATATATTAATAAAGAACTTTGTGTGTGATGTACATATTCCTCAAATTTATTTGCAAAATGATTTTACAAACAATTTAAGAAAATTATAGTGCAAAATAATTTTCACAAACATTTTTACAAATATTTATAAGTATTTGAACACTATTTTGCAAAGGTTTTTCAAACAGTATATATAGATTTTTAAAAATATTTTTGCAACCATTTTCAAAACCATTTGCACAAAGGTTTTTAAAACTTTTTCTTTTACACAATGAAAAGAAACTTTTGCAAACAAAATATTTTCCAAAGGTTGAAAATATTTCACAAAATATTTTTTAAATAGCTTTCAAAATTCTTTTCAATAAGATTTTCAAACTATTTTCCAAGCATTTTGCAAAGCAATTTTACATGATTTATTAGTTAGTATATACAAAATGAATTTGTGGATTAATAGAATCATTTTTATTAAATAATTTAGGGAATATATGTATATATATATATATATTTACAATGTTTTGACCATGTTTATTGAAAATACAAAGTACGAGTTATGGCTAAAATATATATAAAGTATATATTGACCCTCCCAAGCTCGAGCTATGTCCTCATAGATCGAAGAGAAAGGAAAAAATTACTCATATTAAGTGTAGCAAAATTATACTACGACAAATAAAGAATCAAAAGTTGGTTGTCCCCGCTATACTTAGGATTAATTAATCCTAAGTATAACAGTATGTATACCAATGCATGGAGGGTTGAGGGTGGGAAACAAATAAATGAATAACTCAACGACTCGTCTTGTCTCCCCCCTATACTTAAGGTAAAATCTCCCTAAGTATAAAATGAATGTAAAAAGTTGAGGAGTTAGGAGAGGGATCAAAGAATGTGCACCCGAATGCATTCATACCCCCATACTTAGGATGAAGTATATCCTAAGTATAATAATGATGTATGGGATGAATACGACTTTTAGGAAGAATAAAATAATAATGAATGAAAAGAAGAAAAGAGGAAAAGAAGAAAATGATCCGCTACTCAAAAATGTTTTTCTAGCCTCGTCTGTATGAGTGGATGATGTGGATATGAGTTCTTCATCGTGAACCACCTGAATTGAATCAACCATAGATAGAAATGTGTCATGTTCGAGATAATGCTTCAGAAGTTGTCCATTGATCGTAAATGGTTGTGCATCAGCTGACAGACCACATATGACGATATGTTCGTTATCACGCACATGTTTCACTATGAAAAGCCATGTCCACATGCTCTTCAATTTCCTTGGAAATAGTTTGAGCTTTGCTTCGAACTACCAAACTTTTTGTCCCGGCTCGAAGGTCTTGCAGCAGATGTGCTTGTCATGCCACTTCTTGACATTTTCTTTGTACACTAGGTTGTTGTCATATGCATACTCGCAGAATTCAAGGAGCTGATTCAAGTCCAACTTTTTATTTTTTCCTCCCTTCTTGGAATCCAAGTTACAAACATTGATTGTCCATAATGATTTGTGAATAAGTTATACAGGAAGATGGCATGGCTTCCCGTATACAAGGCAGTAGCGAGACATTCCCAATGGTGACTTGTATGTTGTCTGATAGCTCAAAGTATTGAACCGAGCAACTATGATCAATTTTTCTTGTCGATCCGTATGAGCTTCTGCAAATTATTTTTATCTCCCTATTTGAAAATCTGACCATGCCATTGGATTGTAGGCGGTATAGCAAGGTGAGCGATGTTCGATGCAGAACTCTTGTGTCAGTTTCTTTACCTATCTGTTTATGAAGTGGCTATCCCCATCAGATAGCAGGATTTTGGGGATCCCAAACCTTGCAATGATGTGATCTCGTAGAAACCAGCAGACGGTATGACTATCGACGGTTTGGGTTGGGATAGCCCCCATCCAACGACTTACATTCGACAATGAGCATAATATACTCAAATCCCTGACTGTTAGGGAACAAGATCATGAACCCAATGTCCCATGCATCAAACATGTATGAAATCTGAATGTACTTCTGAGGCATTATGTCTCTCATTCCAATGGTACTGCCCAGTCTCTGACAATCAATGCAATGCTTTACAAAGTCATTTCCATTATTGAATAGAGTCAACCACCAAAGGCTACATTGTAAAACTTTTGTTGTTGTTCTTCTTACAGAGTCATCCTTCTGATTCTCTAAAATGGCAATGCTCGAGGACACTGTGGACTTCCTCCTGAGGAATGCATCTTCCCCAGATGCAGTCTACCCCCTCTCGAAAGAGATATGGATCCTCTCACTAGTAGAAATGGATTTCTGATAAGAACTTGTCTCTTTTGATCTTATGCCAATCTTGAGGAGTTTTCTTAGATACAAGATAGTTCACAATTGGCGAACCAGGGGAGCGAGGTGACTGGCAAGATGGCTTCATCTGGAAAAGTCTATATGATAGGAAATAAGCTCGGCTTAGGAGTGTCTGGCTCTAGAAATCTTGACAAGTGATCGACCACCACATTTTTAACTCTAGGTTTATCACAAATTTCTAGGTCAATATCCTGGAGTAGAAGGATCCATCTGATTAACCGTGGTTTTGCATCCTTCTTGGCTTGTAAATACTTGATGGTCGAGTGATTTGTATACACTATAACCTTGGATCCTAGTAGATGTGATCTGAATTTCTCCAGGGAAAATACCACTGCCAGAAGCTCTTTTCAGTGTCAGTATAGTTTCTTTGAGCTTCATCGAGAGTCCTACCGGCATAGTGAATAGTAAATGGAATATGATCTCTTCCCTATCCTAAAACTGCCCCAGTAGCATAATCAGAAGCGTTTGTCATAATCTCAAATGGTAGAGACCAATATGGCGGTTGAAGGACAGGGCTTGAGTGATTATTTATTTCAACTGCTAAAGGCCTGGAGGACTCTGTCATCGACAATAAAATCTACCTCCTTGCCTAGAAGCTCAGTCAGGGGTCGGGAAATTTTGCTGAAATCTTTGATAAATTGTCGGTGGAAACCGACATGCCCTAAGAATGATCCGACCTACTTTAAATTTGTAGGTGGATCTAGCTTTGAAGTCACTTCCACCTTCGTCGGATCTACATCCATGCCATGATTTGAGATGACATGACCAAGCACAATATCTTCGGTCACCATAAAATGGCTCTTCTTCCACGAGAGCACAAGGTTCACTTCACAACATCTTTTCACAACTCGATCTAAATAAGATAAACAATGATCAAAACTATCTCTGTAGACTGAGAAATAGTCCATAAAGACTCGAGAAAACTTCCAACCATTTCTACAAATACTGCCAACATACATCATTGGAACGTCGGTGGAGCGTTGCATAACCCAAATGCCATTGCGGAAGGCATATGTCCCAAATGGACAGGTTAAGGTTGTCTTATCTTGATCTTCAAGAGCAATGGCTACTTGATTATAACCAGAGTATCCATCCAAGAAACAGAAATATTCCTTCACAGTCAGTCTTTCGACTATATGATCGACGAAGGGAAATGGGAAATGTTTTTTCTTGGTTGCTAAATTCAGACGTTGGTAGTCCACACAGACGCGCCAGGATGATGGAACTTTGGTTGTGATCTCCTCTCCTTTGTCATTCTTGATCATGGTGATCCCTGACTTCTTAGGCACAACATGTAGGGGGATCATCCATTTTGAGTCAGAGATGGGATATATGAATCCAGCATCACACCATATTGTGATTTTGTACATCACTACCTCTCGAAGGTTTGGATTTAATCTGTGCTAGAATTCGCGGGAGGGTTTATTGTTTTCTTCAAGGAATATGTGATGCGAGCATAATGAAGGATTTTTCTCATGGAGATCTGAAATTTTCCATCCTATGGCCATGTGGTTTCTTTCAAGAACCTCGAGCATATGATATTCTTGCTCCTCAGTTAGCTATGAATTTATGATCACGAGGAAAATGTTCGATGCACCCGCAAGGAAGGCATACTTCATGTTTGCTGGAAGTGGTTTGAGATTAGGTGGGGATTGGTTTAGCTCAGTAGTGACTTCGGCTATTGTGTAGGGCGATGGTGTTTGGTCTTTCATCTGTATTGTGTCCACCACTGGCACTGTAGGCTCTGAGTGCGGTGCTGCACAGAATTCTTCGATGATCGGATCTTGTTCACAAAAATCTACAATGATGTCATCTTGCTCTGCCAAGGATAAATGATCATGCATTGATTCATCAGGCAACCTTGTAAAATTCTCATCTTTAAGGACATCTACGAACTCGACTGTGTTGTTCAAGCCTTCCTCTGAGGGGAGGAAAACTTGGATTTCAATGCCATCCATAAATAGGTTTGTATCACATATTTCTTCCAAAAAGTCACATTCTTCTGTCAGTTTCTTTGTCGGCTCACTTTCTCTGATGCAGATGCTAATGGATTAGGCACTTGGATCATCTCAAACGACACTTTTATCAATGTTTGAGGGGAAGGTTATCTGCCTAGTGACATGGTTCAATACTGCCTTGGCTATTCGAAGGAACACTCATACAAGGATTATCAGGGTGTGCGGAAGAGGAGTTGAAGTGTCCATATTCAGAACTATGAAGTCCGTAGGGAATTGCATTCCCAAAATGGTGACGATGACATCTTCCAAGATTCCTCGGGTTCGCTTGATGGATGTGTCTGCAAACTCCAGAATCATTCTCGTGGACTTGAGTGGTTCCAACCCAAATTATTTGAGCAGTGATGTTGGCATCAATTTGATTGAGGATCCACTATCAAGTTAAGTCTGATCTAACTCTTGATCAAACATCTGGCATCTGACTAAAGGAGATCCCATATCCTTCTTTTTTGTTGGGAGATTGCTTATTGCATTCATTGTATCCACGGTGAGATTGTGCGTCACATTCCTTTCACGAGCTTTACGCGGTTGTCTCTTCGAGATATGTGCTTCCTTTAGACCTTTCTTGATATTCGGCATTTACTTGATGGCTTTGAGAAGAGGCATTTCAAGAACAAGATTGTGAATGGTTTCCACCACATCAAGGTCAAACAAGGAAGTTTTCAAAATTTTATTTTTATTTTGGATTTTCTCATTGCATTAGGATACAAAATATGTACAAAATAAAAAGCAACAGTAGAAATAGTGTTCTTATTTACAACAGAATCGATGCCCATATCAGGTTGTACATGTGGATGACTAAAATGATCGAGGTCATCCATGAAAGGTAGGCATCCAAGATATTCAAATGGGGCTTCATTAACTGGCGTCGGATCAATTAGAGATGCAGTATCCTCTAGGGCTGGCTGGCTGGTGCTTCGTCTGTTGTTGCTGGTGCTATCTTTTTGGCATTTTTGGTTTTGCTGATTTTTTTGGATTTTTGGTGGTACTTCTCCTTGTTATTCTTCCTCACCCAGCCTGGCTGGTGGTCTGGTTGTTGCAGAAGAAAATGACGACTCACCTCTGGTTGCTTTATTCTTCCCCTTACAAGTGGTTTATGACTGCAAGGTCCTACCATTCTTGAGAGCAACACCATTAGATAAAAAAATTCATTCATATCCGACTATGTAAGACCAGAAGGAAATTCGTTGACTACATGCTCTTTCTTCTTAAAATTATCGGGGTTTGCCTCCACTTGAGTGGGAATGGAGGTCATGGCTATGGTGAAATCATCCAACTTCTAATTGAGATCTGAAAGACCCTTGACAAAGTTGGGTCAAGCAGTCCAAGTTTGGGTTCACGAGAGACGCAGCCTCCGACACTTCAGTGTATTGGACACGTTAATATTGCAGATGGTGTTGAGGTTGCCGGTTGGGGTACTGAGAATGATACTGAGGAGAAGGATGTTGTTGATGGTACTCTTGAGGAGGGTGCCGCTAATAGGGTAAAACCACATATTGTTGGTTATATTGATATTGTCAGTAATGCAGTTGTTGGTATTGGTTCTGATTCCATTTACAATGGAATTGTGGAGTCTGCTGATATTGATGGTGTTGAGGCTATTTGTTCTAGACAAGCCTTCCTCCATGCTGCTAAGGGAACTAGTGAGAGTTAGCAGCATGACCCTGCTGAGGTCCGCTTGGATGGGTCAGCTGCGCATCATTCGATCATACTCCATTAACCTATTGAATGAGAGGTGGTGCAAGGGAGAATTGATTTGGAATATACTGGGGCTTCAGCTGGTAGACGACCAACTGTTGTGATAGATGTAGATTGGATGGCTTTGGCACCTGCACGTAGTAGAAATGCTGAACCGTTGGTTGATGCTGGCTCGTTGGGGAGGTTGTGATAGTGCTTGTTCCTTTGTCTTAGTTGGAGTAGGAGCTGATGCAAACATAGAGTTGCAGGAACTGATTGTTCTCACCAGCAGCTCCAACTGCTTGGTGATTTTATCAAGCTTGTCCAGGTGTTGTGTCCTCTGCTCGATCATGACAAGTTTTTCCAGGTCCTGTGATCACTTTTCGATTATGTCCACTTTGGATAGGTGGCTCCCAATAATGCTCAAGTTGGAGCTCTCTGATGGATATGGTTAGATCCTCAAGCGCGTCACGGAAGCGTGAGCGTCGTATCGAATACGACGAAGAATGACAAGTTAGACTAGTTGTTCTAAGCAGCGAAAATTTAAAAAAATTTCATGCGACGAAACCACATGATCCAAGAACACTTCTCGGATCGTTTCGTTTATAACCACAAATAAGTAATAGGATTACCTCTTGAAGTGTGGTCGCGATCAAGTCTCTAAACGAAGAGACCTCCTGTCTCAAGTCCGATCCGATGGAGGAGACGCTTGCGAGTGCGGGGATGAACCGCGTGCTTCTCGCAATCCATGTTGATGATCCAAGAGGTAGATCTGCCGATCTCGACACACGAGATCCGACATCTTCTTCACGAGCGAGGCGCACCGAAGGAGATGGAGATCCACGAGCAAACGATCGGGCATCGTAACGACGACGCTGCGGCGATGGAGAACCTCTCTAGGGCATCCATGGTGGACGTCCACATGAGAGGGAGAAAGAGTAGATGTGTAGAGAGAGAGAGAGAGTTGTTGTCTCACTTGTGTTGTAAAGAAGAGCAAAGGGGTGCCTCTCCTTTTATAACATTTTGGGATCCATGGATCTCAATCCATGGGACAACACAAATCCAATGGCTCTCATTGATTGTGTTTCTTTCAATGGCTAAGATTTATGTTGGTAAAAACCAACAACTATTAATTTAATTTAGATTAAACATATATTGATAAATCAATATAAATCAAATCCAAAATTAAATCAACAACATATGGAGATAATGGAAAGGAGAGTGCCTCCTTCCATATACATGGAGTGGACGGCCACCCTTTCCTAATAGGAATAGGTGGACGTCCCTCCTATTAGTATGGAAGGAGCATCTCAATGTAATCTCCCTTGATTACATTATTCCATGAATCTTCAATTTATTACAACAACAATTGTTGTAAAATATTCTACAAAAATAGTTCATAATTATTTTGTGAATATTGTAACCTTGTCATTGGAAATTTGTGAATCACATTCACAACCCAAAATAAAATGTGAATTACATTTTTAATTAATTGTCCAATGTGAATCCAATTCACATCAACATTTAATTAACAATTGTAAATTACAAATAGCTCTCTCTTATATATTATAAATCACATTATATGACCAATATGGATATTCTATCCACATTATTCATATCCATGATAATTAAATCATATTTAATCATCTTGGATCCCTTTTCTCTTGTTCTCAAATAATATGAATCACATTCACATTATTCATATCTTTGATAATCAGATCACACTTAATTATCTAAGACAACTCTCTTTATAATATGAATCGAATTTATATTAATCATGATAATTAAATCACATTTAATTATCCATTTTCTCAATGCTTGGATATATATATATATATCAACAATAGAATTATCCATGAACTCCGTCAAGGATAATGCGCTTTCTCCGCGAATACTTGGAGATAAGGACAGGACGATTGTATTGTTCCACGTATAGTGACTTGGATATTGAGATCATATCTCAAATCCAGATCGCGGGCCACCCATAGATGCTTGATTAAATCAAGACCGCAAATCTAATCTTCTCATTGCATCTGAATCACATTCAGATCAATGTCCAACATTTGGACTAAGATCAGATTACTTCTCTACCGAGAGGAGTCACTAAAATCCAGACCCGTTTCATCACTCCCTAGGAATGGAAGCGTCATGGTTATACAATTGTTTATGATCACATCACCCTCAGGTATTCCCAATACCTGTACATCCTGCATACTGGAAGACTCAGAATAAACCCGAAGTAGTGGATCAATTTTATTCTGACTACTTCATGGTTTTATCAGTAAGTTTCTCATTTGATCATTGGGAGTCGGTATCGATCATATACTTTCCAAAAGCATATATCATACTTAGGTCTTGATCACATACTTTCCAAAAGTATATATCAAACCAAAAAATTTAGTCAAGCTTCCAAAGCGACACGACTGTGCGCACGGAATTTGATTCTTCCCAATATCTCATGAGTGAGCTCATGTCTTCCGGTTCAGTAACTGAACCTGTATGATCCCTTTGAGAGATCGTATTACTCATATGTCCTTATATGCACACAGCGCGCCGGTGTATAGACCTTGGTTATGTCATCAACCTATTGGTCTGCCAAATGTACATACTCAAACATATAGTAACACATCTGTCTCCGGTCAGAGGATGCATGCATGTATCATGACAACATACAATATAGGACTTTGGTTATCTCGATCTCGTTAAGTCAACTCTTTGACCCAACTAATCTGACACCTCTGAATCTCTATTCCTATGCAGAGGACCTGCATCAAGAGGTCGGTCAGATATCAGCCTAAATGAGAAAGGATTGCCATCTCCTACTCTGGCTGGAGATCATCCCTTAACAATCATTTGACGGTGCTTGATGAGTCCTCAATCTAACCCTTTAGATATTCATCCTAGCACCAACCTCTATGATTCAATAGTTGAATCAATAGCTGTATGATTATTAAGATGGCCATGGTACATAACCCTAATTGTACTAAGGGACCTATTATGCAAACTATTTATTCTTCATTTCAGATCAAGGAATGATATTTGCAATAACATTTATTGCATAGTGGTTCGTCGTGGGCTCGCATGTCCAACAATCACCCACTAGCCCAAAGAGCCATTAATGGGTTAATCATTTAAACGCACACTCATGTGACAATCATAGGCTATTTAGAAAATAGCTAGGTAAGCTAATCAGTCACTCTATTCCCGGGAGACTATGCCAAGTCCTTTTACGACACTTGCATATCCCCAGTAACAGTGCTCGCATCCAATGCGAATGTTGCATCTTATGCAACCAATACTCAATCTTGTTAGTTACAGTGTCCTTGACACTACAGCTTAACAATTATCATAACCAGTATGAAATTTCAATTATCCTTATCAGAATACCCTTATTCCTGGAGATCTCTATCTCCTAAGGTATTCGTAGTTAAGACCTTTCATATCTCCATCTATAAAGTCTTAATTACTTGAAGATAAGACTCAGAGATCACTATCTCTAAAGTTTTGTCATCTCCGAAGATATTGTTATTACTACAACTAAGTTTTTATTTCCATAGTAGAATTAGTAACAGTTTACTACTCCCACTGCATGGCGTCCATCTGGTTTTTGTACACATCTAGCATACACTCAGCTTCTCGTAACTGATGCACAAGTGCAAGCAGTTCTAACATTCACTTCCTCAACTCTTTGAGGTGTTATCCCTTTAGATAGGTGAGTACCATATCTTAAGGAATGGAAGCCTTTCTTGGAATTTCTAAGAATAGAATATGTCCAAGGTGTGCTACAAATGTGACAGTCCCGATACCCTCTTCTCTTTGCTTCTGAACAACTTCAGAACTAAGATCTAAGAGGTATCTTTGAAATCATATTTCAAGGTATGGAATAGATAGTCTATAAAACACTTATTATCATCCTTATATCATTCCAAATGATTAGGATATTATCTACATTTAGCACGATGAACACAAAGGCACTCCCTCTAAGCTTCATATGGTTCATCAAGATTCTATCTGAAATCATAACATTTATAATTTCATCAAATCTTATGCTCCAGCAATAAGAAGCTTATATGAGTCCATAGATGGATTTCTTTAGCTTGCACATTTTGCTTTCCTCAACCATGAAGTCCTGGGGCTACTTCATGTGAATATCCTCAGAGAGGTATTCATAGAGGAATGCAATCTTGACTTACATCTCTTGGAGATCCATTTACACCTTTATGGGTTTTATCCATATAGGTGGATTCTCGAGGGTCCTGATGAAGCCACATTTCATCATTTTTATTCTATCATTTGGCATCAAAAACCTCAGCAAATGCGTGTAAATAGCATTAAATCCATCACCTTAGCATTCATGCATGTGCATCCAAATAGTGTATAAAATATTGTAATTAAAGCCAAAATTATAGAATAAATAAAAGAAAAGAAAAAGAATAAAATATTTTAAATATTTTATGATCCAAAACCCCGAGATCTAGGCATCTTGATGAATAGGTCGACAAGGAATAAAGTAGGGGGAGATAAGGGTCAAAATACAATGAAAAGACCTTTTATTCAATTCATTCTTTATTCATTTTGGAACCTATTTTTGGTTCCATTTTTTATACCTCAAATAAAGAAACTTCGCACATGAAAGTTGTAGATAATTTAATAAATAAAAATACAAAATTGATTTCACTGAAAAATAATGTATAGATAAAAAGTTATGGTCTGAATAAGATTCCAAAACTCCAACTTCCCAGACCCGTATCTCAAATAAAAACTTGAAATGTACCAAACTCACCTTTAATTGTATATAGCTTAAAATAATCTATTTAATAGAGGTGGTTTCATATTTTTCGGAGTTACGGTTTGAAAGTTGAGTTTTGGACCCTTGTAGTATACTTGTACAGATTAAAATATTCAATTTATTATTTATTCATTATTTTTGTAATTTTATATTTTTATAATTTTGTAAATATTATTTATAATATATATGTACATTAAAATCAGAATAAAAACATAAAAGAAATACAAAATAAAAATAGTTGTATATACTATACATAGGTATAATACCTATACTTATACCTGTACATTATATACCTTTATTTTATTAAGTGTATAAAATATATCAGAACAATAAAATAAAAATATAATTAAGTGTTAGAAGTATGCTATAATTTTATAAAATAAATACACATAAATAAAGGAATTAAAATCACAAAATAAAAATAAATAATAGAATATATAGGTATATATACCTACAAGGGGTATAAAAGGGAACTTTTAAAAACATATCTCATAAAAAATAATTAAAAATCACCTTAAAATACCTTATAAAATAATAAATAATTTTTATTTAATAATAAAAATTTAATTCGTTCATTTTCTATTTTTTATTGAATTTACAAAACATTTTTCCCGGGTTTTTCCTGGTTGGTCCACATGGACCAACCAGGTGCAAACCCTAGTTGACCCCGGTCAACTAGGTGTCCTTTCCCCTGTAGCCCTGTCAGAACTAGGTTTTGACCCTTGTTCTCGCCTTTTTCGAGGATGCATCTTGCATCTTCTTGGGATGATTCCTTCCGCAAATCTCCTCCTCGTTCATCCACCTTGCTCGCCCGGTGATTGTCGTGGGCTTTGGATCGCTGTGCGAGGCTTCGTCCCTCGATCTTTGAAGCACCCCAGTCGCCGGGTCAAATCACATATAATGGACACCCGACCTTGAAATTTGAACTCCTCATTCCAGAGGTTAGCTCCCCACATCGTGCCCTAAGGCTTCAGGAAGGTGACAACTTCCTCGCGAGCCCTTCGGGTGGGTCGAGCGTCGCCTGAGGAGGCTCCACGACCTCCGCCTTCGCCGGCGTCGAGGCACTCCTTTCCCTCCGGTCTACACCGTCGAGGTAGCCACTAATCCCCTCTATTTTCGTTGCATTTTGTTCGCCATAGCTTTAGGATCAAAAGCCCTCTATAAATTTTGCGTTCCATCGATCAAATCAACTAATCGGACCCCCTCGCCGGGGTGCTCCTCCGACCGAGCTCCACCCTATCGCTTTGCGCCACCACTCCGCCTCCGCGGGACCCAGGTACTTTGCCCTGGGTTCTTTCACGCCTTTTTGCAGGTCAACGGACTCTGACTCGAGCCTGGGGCTCATTTTGCGTCTCGCCGGAGCTCAGGGGAGCTTCCCAGCTCCGCCGCCCTCCACATCGAGCCTCGACCTTCGCCGAGGTATTTTGAAGCCCTCAGGAGATAGAGGAAGATCAGAGGAGGCTCCAGCCTCATTTTGAAGCCCAGAAGTCCACCGGAGAAGGAGAAGGACCTCAGAGAACCTCGCCTCGCCGGCGTTCCTCCGCGGTTCTTGCTCCGGTCTTCGCAGACGTCGGATCGAGGCGGAGCCCTAGTTCGCACAGCCGTCGTTGGATTCGCCTCGTCACCAGCCGTCCGATCATCATCGCGGATCTAATCGTGGTCCTTCATCGCCGAAGCGTCATCGGCCGTCCAACGCCCGCCACGTGTCAAGTGAATCGTCTTCGGCCGTTGGATAGCGCGTTTGGGGTATTTTGCAACTTTTACCCCGCGTATTTTAGTATTTAATATTTAGTCCAGAAACTTTCATAGGTAGTTTAAAAAGTTTTGTAACACTTATAACCAGACCCCCGAACTTTTCCTATTTGCATTTTAGTCCTGGCCACGTCACCTCACGTGACCAGTACACGTGAGGTGAGGGCATTTTGCACAGAACCCCTCCAGGGTTTACTTATTTCGATTCAGTACAAGAACTTGTGGATCACGTGTAAAACTTTTGGTTATTTGCGTCAAGGCCCTCAATTTTTTGGAAATTACACCTGTCCTTCCCGAGCGCGTGCTAGTCACGCGCCCTGGTGGGTTATTTGCAGGGGTACCCCTGCGGGTCTTGTATTTTATATTTGGTCCATTAAATTGAATATTCAGTGTTATATTTTGTGTAAAAATTGCAACTGTGCCCCTGGATGTTTTGATATTTGCACTTATACCCCTGCTAGGCAGTGTATTTTTGTATGCTTTGTCTTATTTATTTCGTGCATCATATTGACTCCAAAAATTACCAAAAAAATATCATAGCTTCCTGTTTACTTTCTCATTCACGCCATATTTTGCATTGCATTTTTGTTGCATTTTCATATTTATTAAGAAGCAAAAACAAGCATTTTTCCTACTGTTTTGCATTAGAAAATCCACAAAAATTATAAAAATATTTTGAAAAATTACAAAAAAAATATTTTGTGTGTTTCGTCATCTATTAGTGTTAGTCCAAAAACCACTAAAAAAATCAAAACCAAAACCTTGAAAATTAGAAAATACCTAAAAACTTCAAAAAAAATATAAAATCGTAGAAAAATCAAAAATAGAAACTCAAGTCCTGTAGGTTCCATGTTTTATTGTATTTATTTTAAAATTAATTTGGGAAAATTTTGTTACTGTTTGATATTTTTCATTCCCATTTTAATTTCGGCCAAAACCTTTGCTCACTGTTTCCTTGTATTTTTTATTTTAAAAATACCAAAAATTTTTTGAAAAATCCCCAAAAATCACAAAAATAGTAGAAAATTATAAAAAGACAAAAATATTTTATTCCTTGATTTTTGACTATTTTTTCCTATTTTTATAAATAATTTATCCCCTCTTTCCTTATTTTGTATATACATCCTATTATTGGAAAAGAAAATATAAAAATATAAAATATAAAAAGAAAATATAAAATCAGAAAATAAAAAATCAAAATACAAAAAAATTAAAAATAAAAATAAAAATATATATAAAAATTAAAAACCCACAAAAATTTGCATATTGTAGACACTTAATCACATCACATTTTTGTGCATCAATTGTTGATCCATCCTGCCTTGCACCCTATGTTCGAACTCTCTACATACTTACACCTATACAACTTGTTTGTAGAGTTAAAAATAAATTTGACTCCACGATTTATTTGCATTGCTTGATATTTATATTGTGCATTCATTGTTGACTAAATACGAGATTTTGTAGTGGTTAATACACCGACTGTTGATTCGCCTTGTGAATCAATACGACCGCTCTAAATTTCGGGTTTATCAAATGGCGCCGTTGCCGGGGAGCAACAGCGTATAGATTACATTTTTGAGTGATTGTGATTATTTGCTTACTATTGCTTGCTTTATCTCTCATTTTGATATACATTGTGAGCTTTCTAACCATCTTCTTTCTTGTCTTCTTGCGAGGGACCGCGAACCGAGGAGGATCGCCTAGGTGATTCGGTGCAGCCTTGGGAAGCGGAGTCGGCTTTTCTAGTCCAAGCCGACAGGAGAGAGCAGGAGATTAGATAGATAGATAGTTAGTTAGTTTATCATTCTTTGGTGAGAGAGAGACCATATAATTTGTAATAATACAGGTACACTTGAAAACTCATGAAACTCGGGCCCAATTTCCGAGTGTTTGTTCACTTGGGGGCTCACCGCGGTTTTTGACGTGTTTTCACCGCTGTCATTTTCCGGTTTTGTTTTATTTTCCTTTTCTTTTGTGGAATGAGCCCTTAGATTTTTAGACATTGCTTGATCGATTAGATTAGGTCCAAACACCCTAATAACCATTGCATGTACCTATAGTGCGTATTTGGACTTAGTTTAATTAAACAGTTGAATCGTTGTTTTTTGATCCGCCGCGTCGCGAGCCCACCCCATCAAGCGCTACTCCTGAACTCGATTTGTCGAGAAGAGGAGGGGTGAGTCTAGACCGGACTCTTTGGATTGAGGATTGGTGATCAACTTGCGGTTCTTTACGTTAGCAATTGCCTGCTTAGCACGATTTCTTTGTGCATATCGGCATGTAGATTAGGTTTATAAATTCCTGTTTTGCATCTCGCATGGAGAGAGCTGGGAGTCACTGTAAGTCTTCTATCTTTGCATTCATCATTTAGGCACTAAGGTGAGACTTCCATCTTAGTGCTACTTGCATTGGCTTTTCCGACTCTTTTCTCCCTCTGTTTTTGGATCAAATAGGAATAAAGAAAAAACAAAAACGTTAGGTGCTTGTTTGAATTGACTCAAAAGAAGCGATAACACCAAAAAAATTAAAAAAAGGGACTGCTAAAGAAAACTTGACCTAAATAAAATTTGTAATTGGACTCATTATTTGGGGAGAGTAACACCCTCACTTGTATTCAGGTTGCATGGGAAGGTCTCCTTCCAAGTGAGAGAGCGGCTTCGTAAGGATTAGAGCCAAAAACCCAGTCTGTGGCTGCCTTGTGTATCGCCTGGATTTCCGAAGTATTGGCGCTTCTATCGTACGTGGACGAGTAGGGCTTGGTCAACATTGGTGACTCTCTATTGTGTAGAGCATCGACCTTGTCCGAAGTATCGAGCCTAGGCCACGCCTTCACGGGGGTGTCTGTCTCATCGTCTTGCGTCTGAGTAGGTTCTTGCACGCTCACGGGTGATTCCGTTGCGAGCGAGTTCCGAAGTATCGGTTTTGCCCATTGGCTTCCTTTCTCTATTTCTTTGGCTGAGTAGGGATCCAGGAAGGGTTACAAGGACCTTAAAAAGTGTAGAGTGCAGGTTACATAGGAGGAGGACACGTACGGGATACTCTTCCGGCAGTACTCTCGCTCCTATAGGCGTAGCGCTCTAAGGACTCGTCAAAAGATAAATGCATGAATTCATTTAAATGCTACAAAGATAAAAGCCGAACTCTTACGGCTTCACGTGTTGAGTTGATGAATCCCCTTGTTTTGTGTTTGATTGCTAGTTGGATCTAGGTCAAGATTAAAAACACCGCACAATTGTGCGAAATTTTGCCACCTCCTTCTTCTTTCCTCAACCTTCATCTTCTCAAATAATCAAGATGATGGGACGAAGATCTCTTAGGCCGACCTTGTCGGCACCGCTATCCAGCAGTCCTCCCTATTCATCTAGGACAACCTCGGAGAGTCCGCTCTCCGAGCCTGAGTTCACTTCCACCCTGTTCCCCCTCGACCACCCTTCTCCTTCCATCAGTCCAAGAGTTTCAGAAATTATTGCATCACAGAGCACAGATCATTTGACGGCACCTAAGATGGGTTCTTTTGCCTTTTCAGAGAATCCAGAGATGGCTGACAGAGGAGAACAATCTTATAAAAGAAGCAAACAAAGTTTCAATTTCTAAGCATAAAAGCAACGACAACAATGCAAACTACTCTTAGACCACTTTAGACTTTACAAATTACCTGCTAGGACTAGCTATCGAGCCTAACGAGCCGAGCCAGCCCCCGACTTGGGCTAGGGCTCAAGAAGCCCATCTAGGCTTGGGTTCATTCGAGCCCTTATTGACCTTGCTCGAGCTCGATAAGGCTCGAGTCGAGTCCCTTATCGAGCCTGGTCTGGCTCAAGCCCAATGCAAGTTCATTAAGGAAAATGAGTACTTTTTTGATGGAAAAGTGTTTTGCACAGGTTCCAATCCAAGACTTGCTCTATCTAAGACCGTGTTCCTTACCAGTAGGCCACTATCCAAGTTGTGTACAAAATCTTAATTATATTATATATTGTAACATTATAATTGCTTATAAAAAAAGAAAAAATTACTAATTTTCTAATGCGTGGGTGGGGGGCAAATGTGTGGGCAGGAATGAGATTTTGAGAATTGGCTCATGATTCGTGACTTGTGGGAGGGGCAAAGTTAGTGGAGGAAAAATTATAACGGGATACTTTTATTTTGTCTCCTTATCGAGCCCCTTATTGAGTTATCGGGCCGAGTGAGGCTCGGCTCGTTAAGTTATCGAGCCCAAAATTCTAGCTAGGGCTCGGCTCAATAGTCTAATGAGCCAAGCTCACAAGCCCTTATCGAGCCGAGCCCGAGCCTGGCTTATCAAGTCGTGACTCAATAGATAGCCCTACTGTCCGCTTGATATAAGTTGTTTATTGTGTGAGTCTCTCAGCTAAAGATTATAAAATATTTGAATGTTGGAACCTTGTATGTTGGATGAAGCAAATATGATATTTTCCATTGACCTTCAAAATTAACTATACTTTCTGAACATACTTATAAAATTATATGCAATAAAAATATTGCATATTTTTTTGTTCCAACAAAAAAGGACATCCACCTTGCTATGTGATCTAAGTTTTATGTACATGTGGTTATATTAGGAGTCTATATACCTATAATTTTAATTTTAACCACATATAGGTACATGCCGGTCCTATATAATTTCAGCTCTATTATCAAGTCAGAAGAAAGGGTAAAACCCATACAACTTTTAAAACAAAGAAAGTGCTAATAGGATAAATAATTAAGGACAATCACACATTACAGATAAACCTAAATTGAGAAAATGGAGAAGATTGAAGAGGGTAAGTCGAATACATAGATCCCTAAATATAGAAAGAAAATTTCAAGGAGAAAGATAATAACATACCCAGAGAGAACTCGGATCGAGAGCCAATGTGATCCCTAAAGAGAGCACACCGAGAGATTAGGATGGAGCCGTGGACTCAAATGCTACCCAACTCATATTGTGTGGGATATGTTTTTTTGGTGATATTCTATGGATATAAAATATCATTTTTTTGTATTTTTTATTTAATTTTCTATAGATAAATAATGCATGTAAAAATCAAATATGATGTAAATTAATGCAATGGACTCAAATGTTTATTTTTTGGATTTTTATGAGTTAGAAATAGTTAGAAAATGTGAGACATATATAGAAGAATTGGTCGGCGGGCTTAAGTTTGAATTTGTCTTTTTCTTTATTTTCATTTTTTTATTTTGATTTTTATGTAATTAGTTAGAATATAAAATGAAATAAAGAAATAAAAATAAGTCAAATATGTACATGAAATAATATGTCAAAAATCAGTAAAAATGTACAGTTTACAATTAGGTCCCAAAATCTAATTGTTCACAAATGAATTCCGATTCTTTTGAATTTGATCTTGATTTGTAGATAATTAAATATACATTAATTAAAAAATGAGTAGAGTGAAATTGGACACTTTATGTGAGAGATAACACTATTTGTCCCTTTTTGTCCTGAAATTAGGGTTAGGGTTTATTTCAGGTATGTATAAGTTAGTATTTTTTATTTTTCATTGATTAAGGTTAGTGATATGTACATAATGGATCAGTTTTATGTCAATTGGAATTGTCATGAATTAATTAAAAATAGGTGAAGTTAGGTGAAATTGCTAATGATTATGAATGTAGGATGTAATACTAATTTATGCAAATTATTTACAAGAGCATGAATGTTAATTTTGTAATATAAACATGTGAATGAACCTAGTTTCTTGGACGACTATCTAATTTCAACTAATTAGGGCGATGAATCACATATTCATTAGTCTCTTAGAGGAATATAGCTTTCTCCTCAAGAACAAACTTAGGATTTTGAATCAAGTCTCAGATGTATTAAGTAGGCGTACCCATGTCTTAACCACGATGTCTATAATTATGATGGTGTTCGATACTCTCAAGATCATCATCCTACCGAACAATGCTTTCGATTCAATTTATGTTGGTTGTGCTGGCAATAGACAAGGTCCCACATGAACCTACATTCTTCATGAGGGATTCTATTTAAGATACATCTATTGTGGCTTCCCGCCACTTCCCTTCTAGGAACCTTATTTTAGAACTACACAACAGTGTATTAGTTGAACACTTTGGGATGGATAAGACCTTGATTCTACTCTGAGAGCGTCTTTATTGGCCTCAATTGTGAAAGGATGTTACCCAATTGCAAAAATGTCAAACTTGCCAAACATTTAAAAGACATGAGCAAAACACTGACTTTGCCCACCTCTGTCGATTCTTATTTAACACTGATAAGACACTAATATGAATTTTGTGAGGGCTTCCATCTCACTGCTAGATTTTAGCTCATTTCATTGCATGAAAAATAACCACATATGCAACTCTTGTCGTCAATGTATTTTCCCATTTTTTTGTTCGACTACGTGATGTTCTTCATTCCTTTATGTCTGATTATAACACAATATTTTTTAGTCATATTAGCGCATGTTTTGGTCTCCTCTTGGTAGTTATTTGCAATATAGCTCTGCATATCATCCATGGATTATAGGCAAACCAAAGTGGTAAATATATCTTTAGGAGATTTATTTCGGTCTTGCAGGGAACACTACGTCCAGATTCGATATAATTCTTCTCCAAGCCGACTTCATGCATAACAGGTCTACTAACAAATTCACTAGTGAATCAACATTTGAGTGTGTGTACAGGAGGATTAATTTTTCACTCCCTCAATTTTGGACATTATATCACATTCATGCAGAGGAGAACCTGTGCTGCTACTAAAGGCAATGCAACTATCGAAAACTTGGTGAGCTCCTAACCTACCTCCATACTGTCTTCCATTTCTATTGGGATGGCATCATTTAAATGCTTTTTAAAGACTCTATCTACCTAATCATTATCTAGATATCCATCATAGCTTATAAGTCAAAACTTTACTTGTTTTTTTAAGTTAACTATGCATCTCCCTTTCGTCTACGTTGGCATCATTTAGATGTTTTTTAATACATTATCTACCTCATCCGGATACATATATCCATCATTGTCGTTTGTGTTATCGTTGGAAGGGCATATCTGTAAATCTTAATTGAAATGATGAATGTGAATGCAACACGAGGTGGTTTTTTCTATTGATGTTCTTGAAATATTATCCAGTATAAATAGAAAAACTTTTGTAAGCATGTTCGTAGTATCTTCTACTGTAAAAAAATCAATAAAATAGTATTATATGTGTGGATTTTAGTTTTTTATCTCAGATATTACCATCACTTCTGATCAGTTTCATGTTATGTTTAAAAAATTTATCGATTCCATATTATATTCTACTTCTTACTAATTTTCATCGGTAAATGACGATTGCTTATTGATTGTTTGTAGTGATGTTTATGTTCATGATAAAAGTTAGAACTTTGTTTTGTTACTTAAAAAATCATCCATGTTGCCTCCTTCTTTCCGAATTGACATTTTTTTTCCTTTTAATACTTTTTTCAACCATTATCTGCCTATGGAAACATTTCATGTGAGTTGTTGCATCTGTTGCTGCTACTGATGCTTTTACAAGGGCTTTTTTCCTATGATTCGTTGGTTACTATCACATCTTACTACAATTACTTTCATACATTTCTACAATTGAATTGTACTTTAAAAAACCTGCAAGATAAATTGAATCCCGTTACTTATATTGTTTCCTTTTCTTCTTTAAGTAATTTAAACCATTTATATTTTTTACATTTTTTTAGTCTATAATTTATAAGGGGCAATGATTATACTTCATAACAAACGAGCATTTAACAATGAGAAAAAAAATGAAATGCTTGAGACGTTGTGATAATTTAAGATGCATCAGAAAGAAATAAATTGTAGATTTATTCGGTATATATATATATTCTTGCAATCCAGAAAACTTTTCATGAATCGATTTGCAGAATTTCAAGTATGCCATTATGATTCAATGTTCAAATTTTGTCTATATGAGCCTTACATTTATATTTATATATGCATACTTTTATCCATTTAATTTTATAGTTATTTCCAAACTGCATATTGTTCATCCTCAATATTAGTCATTTTTTTATGTTTTTTAATATATTGGTTATAACTTCTCATTTTCAATCATATGTCTCTTAGCAAATTAAACAATCTTGGTGAATTTCTAAGAAAGTATTTTAATTACTATCTGGTATACTGAAAGCATTTTTTTGTACATTTAATCTCCATATGATATTCTAATAATTATAAAATTCCCTTGCATTAGTCATTCATTTAGGTTTTATTTAATACATTACATGTAATTCCTAATTTTTTATCCCATATTGTCGCAACTTTATGTGCATGCTCATGGGTAATAAATAATAGTTTCATTGGTTAAATGAAATTTTACTAACAATTACTTTATATATTCTATAATTTACTTGCAATTTAAAGAACGCTTGAAATATCCTTTTATTTATGTTTTTCCTCGTCCTACTCTAAGTAATTTAAATAATTTGTATTTTATTTCAATTTTATTGCATTTGTAATTTATAGGAGGCAATGATTATACTTCATAACAATCAAGCATTTTACAATGGGAAAAAATGCTTGAAATGTTGTGGTGCTTTAGGATGCCTTAGAAAGAACTAAATTGCATATTTTTGGGTATACATATTCCAGCAATTTACTAAACCTTTCAAAAAACTAACTTTGCAAACTTTCAAGTATATAAATATGATTTGATGCACACATTTTATCTATATGAGCCTCTACTAAATTTATATTTACATCTACAATAGTTATCTCCATTCGATTTTATGTTTATTTCCAATCTGCCTATTATCAGTAGTGGTCACCATGGATATTAGCCATTAATTTGTGTTTTAGTTAATAGCATAGCTACAATTCCTCACTTTCAATTCTATATCTTTTAGCAAATTAAATAGTCTTAGCAAATACCTAAGGAACTAATTTGATTACTTTCACGTTTACAGTAAGATATTTTTTTACATTTGATGTCTACATGAGCTTCTAATAATTATAAATTCTAAAAAGTATGTCATATTCTTTCAATATATAATTATTGCAACAAAAACCTTACTCTGTTATGTTTGTTTATAATAGTTCTGATTCCTAGCAGATTCTTACATTCTGATTTTTATGCTTATGTCCAATAAATTATGGTTTTATTGTTTAATTACAAATATAGCTAATAAAAATTTTGTATATATTTCTATTTGAATTTCACTTTATGAAACCTACAAGCTATACATTCTATATACCATATATATACACATCTATATTATTAATTTATTATAACCTATGTATAGATGCCATTTTCCATCAATGCTATATGGCATATGTCTTTCTGTATAATGTAATATTTTTCTATAATTACTACATCAATATTCTCCACGTAGATATTACAATATCAGAAAAATTAGTGAATTTTTTAAGTTGAAAGAAAAAACATAATGGGAGTATTGGGAATAAGTGTTCTATCAATAAACTTCAATTGTGTAGGTTTGTTGGAACTTCCTGGCTATTTTGTTTATTATATCTTACTAATGGTAACTTACATGGTATTTTCGACCATGATTATATTAAATTTGTATGTTATTTCTTCTTTTATGTTCAAACTTCACTTTTATCATTTTGCTCAACTTATTAATATTATCCATTTGTTGTTCTTTCATTATAATTAATATTAGAAGGAATTTGGAGTCATCAATGTAAAGAAGATAGTAAGTCAAGCATTTATTCAGGTATGATCACCAAAAATTCTTTATTTGTTTTTCCTTAATATCTCGCTTGATATTTGTTCACCTTGCAAATGTATTATGTATTCCTAACAAAATTTGTTGTGGCTTCCTTAAGTTTATTATATATATTAGTTAATGGAAATTATAAATATTATTTACATTATTTAACATTTCATTCAATACATTTTTTGTAGATAACATTATCTTCCTGTCTATACAAAAAAATCTAAAGTTATTTTAGATCACAAAAATAACAATATCCACTCAACTTGTTCTTGAATGAAATACATTTCTATGGTGGTAATATTTACCAGATATTTTCATTGCTCATAATTTCAAAGCAGTGAAACATATGTGTTTGAGTTCTCCCTCATTATATTCCCTTTCGCATACACACTCATTTTATAGTGATTTCAAGGTAAGTTATTATTTCATTTTGTATATAAATATATGATGGCATATATCGTCAACATGAATTTCCAGAAAGTAGATTTCTAATTTTATTTCCATTGATCAATACGAGGTGAAATATTATCACAACTGGAGAAGTTCTTTTCACTTACTGCTATAAAATTTAGCTCAGATATGTTCTTTGATATTTTTATTTTCATTTGTAATTTTACAAATTTTTTCCAATGAAAAGAAAATAAGCCCTATATTTTAGTTCCACGTGTTATTTCTATAATTTAGAGTTTCGGAATTGACTACTATGTTTTCCTCCTCTATGTTACGCAAAACTTCAGAAATTTTATGACCTAATAATTATGCCTTTTTCAATTGTCTAAGGTATACATTTGATATCACCCTCGTAGTACATTTCTTTTTGCCTATATGCATCTTGTATACTGCTTTCAAAGTAAGTTGCTATTTTCAAGTTGTGCAAAAATTCATGGTGAAATATATAACTAACTTGAATTTCCATTAATTAGCTTTCTTATTTTATTTCTAGTCATCAACGGTAGGTGAAATATTATAACTGCTCGGGAAATTCTTTCTGCTCGTTGTCACAACATCAACTCAAATATGTCCTTCGATATTTTTCTTTTCACTTACAATTTCACAATATGTTCCCATTGAAAAAAAGAGCCCTATATTTTTTTTCTTATATGATATTTTCTATAGTTTAGTGTTACAGAATTTAATGCTACTAGGCAGCATAGCCGTGCTTCGCAGCGGGATCAAACAACAATGAATAATAATATAGCATTTAATGTAAATAAATTTAATAATACAATTAGTAAGAATGCATTTCATAGATAGTAATTTTTAGAATAGAATTGTATTGAATTCATATGTATATTTTAAGTAAAATTTTTGAATAGCAATAAATGGTTGCAAGAAAGTGTCAAGTCAAAAAGTGAAGCAAACAATTTACATAGGAATTGTCTGTGAGGTAAATAATAAAACAACATAAAGAAAGTAACTAAAAATAATAATAAATTTTATATGAAACATTCAGTGAACTTGCATATTTATAAACTATTATGTTAATGTATTCATATATTTGAATAAGAATTTTGAATAGATTTTACTTAAAAATTAATGGATTAATTTATTATTTGAATTTTATTTTTTAGTGAAATTATTTTTATAAAAATATTCATTTATTTTTACTTAATATATTTTATATATTCGACATTAGTATTAATTAAGTTATTATTTATACAGTAATTAATCGATATATGAATGCCAAAATATACTTTGGTAATTCATTGACAAATAAAATGTATAAGAAACAATGTGAATATATTTCAAATCTATTGATTGATGGATATAAATAAAATAAAATCTAATATTATATGTCACCCTAATTTAAAAAAGATGACGAAAAAATAATTTATGTATATATTACATTTAAAAAATTTACTATTAAATAATTTTAGATTATTTTTTACAATTTTTATTAACAAATTATTGATACAAATATGATTCTATCATTGTCATAATCATAAGTTAATTTTTATTTCTATTTTTTATTGATTTTTTATTACATAATAACTTAAACATTAATTTAAAATTATTTGCCAATTATATTTTTTATTGCTTTATTATAAGATTTATATCTGAAAATTTAAGTTTATTTGAAATTATTTTTTAATTAGTATTATATTTCACAATTAAGTTTGTTTTAAATTATTTTTTAATTAATATTGTATTTCACAATTTCAACATCATTTATAAGTATAATTTAATTTGATTACAATAATTTCACACAGGTTCTTACCCACATTGATTACAAATTTTGAATTTGAATAAATTACCAAATTTGAATAAAAATGTAACATTGAAATACTTGAAGGAGAAAGAGGGGAGAGTGGGGTAAAACAGAGAGATAAAAAGTGATGTATTTATTTTACTATAATAATAAAATATCTACATGAGAGTTTACCTACATTGATTACAAAATATGAATTTTTATAAATTACTAAGTTTGAAAAAAATTGTAACACTAAAATAGTGGAGAGAGAAAGCCGAGGAAGTTGGTAAAAAAGAGAGATAAAAAGTGACATATATTATCTTAATATGATAATATTTATTTTTATAAATTTTGTATTTATTAAAAATTAAATAATATTTTTAGCTTAATTATGTTTATATAATGCATTAAAAATGAAACTCAATACAGGCATGCCACTATTTTAAAAAATGTAATAACAAATTCATATACTTTGTATATTTATAAACTATTATGTTAAAGTATTTATTTATTTATTTAAGAGATTTAAATAGATTTTACTAAAAAATAATGGATTAAATTGATATTTGAATTTATATTTTTTCAAATTATTATGATAGAAATATTAATTATTTTTTCTTAATATATTCTATATATTTGATATTAGTTTCAATGAAGTTATTAATTATAACATAACTAATCGATCTATGATTGCCAAAATATACTTTTAGAATACATAGACAGATAAAATGTATAACAAATAACGTGAAAAGATTTCAAATCCATTCGTTTGATGGATATAATTAAAATGAAATCCAGTATTTATATGTCACCTTAATTTAAAAACATGAGAAAAAATATGTTATGTATGTATTACATTTCAAAAAAATTATTATTATATAATTCTAGATTTTTTTAACATTTGTTTAATAAACTATTGATATAAGTATGATTACATCATTATCATATTCATATTATAATTTTTATTTTTATTATTTATTTATTTTTTATATTAGATAATCACTTAAGCAACAATTTGAAATTATTTTTAAATTATATTTTTTATTACTTTATTATAAGATTTATATATATAGATTTAAGTTTGTTTTAAATTATTTTAATTAGTATTATATTTCACAATTAAGTTTGTTTTAAACTATTTTTAGATTCGTATTGTATTTCATAATTAACATCACATATAGAAATAATTTAATTTTAGTACAACATAAAAAAATACATGGATTTTTACCCATATTGATTACGAAATCTGGATTTGAATAAATTATTATATTTGGTAATTTTGTAACTCTAAATTTAAATTTTTTATTTAAAAAATATAATAGATACACATGCATAAATATTATTATAGTAAATATAAAGATAGAAAAATGATATTTTAGTAAATGATTAAGTTTGGGAAAATGTAACTTTTTGTGAGATATAAAATTTTTAATTTATAACATATAACACACACATATATATAATAGATATAAAGGGAAATATGATATTTATAATTTTAAATGTAATTTCATTTAATATAAAGAATTACTACTAAAAAACTATTATATATGAACGACATGTTTTAAAAAAATACAATTATTTTTCCAAAGTAGTAGATTTAAAAGAAAATTAACAGTTTTAAAAATTTTCTAATATATATTCTAAATTTTATAAATGATATAAATAATCTATGATTTTGTTTTTATTTAATTAATGTTAATATATTTCTAAATTAAAAAGAAGAAATGAGGGAAAATATGAGTTGATGGAGAGAGAAAAGAAGGGGGAGAGTATGAATACAGAGAATGAGTAGGAAGGAAGAGAATATGATGATAGAATTCCTTAAAAAAAAGAATATGATGATAGAAAGAGAGAGAGAGAGAGAGAGAGAGAGAGAAATGAATGTGGAGAGAAATGGGGAGAAGAGAGGGAGAAAGAGAGAGATTGGCGGAAGTAAGTGAGAAATGAAGAGGGAAAGAAGCGTGGGAGAGAGAGACATGACAGATAGAGAGAGAGGAAAGGAAAAAGACAGATGAGGTAGAGAGAGAACCGAATGGGGAAAAAGGCAAAAAGTCTATCCACGTATCATTGCTAGGGGTAAAGCTGGGAAACAAGTTTGTTTCGGGGAGAGAGAGGAAAGAAGGGAAATGGTAGCGGGAGAAAGGAGGGATTGAACCCGTGAAGCCACGTGTCACATGCCGGCTGAAAATTATACCAGCTTTAGTTAGGATATAGATGTTTTCCTCCTCTATAATGAGATGAAATTTTAAAATTGTATGATTTAAGAATTCTGATTTCTAAATTGTGATGAATCTCAGATTCACCATTCTAAGTCTCATTAATTAAAGCTCAAGTCCCTCAAAATCAATTGCATTTCTGCATTTATTCTGCATAATTAGCATTCATGCATGATTGCATAAGAATTGCATTTTAGCATTAATTTCTGCATAAAATAAGAAGCCAAAAATCCAAGCCAAAAATTGACCTGTAAATAGCCTAACTTCCCCTATTTTTAACTCCTTCATGCTGACACCGCATGCCACAAACTCACTTCCACTGTGTACACATCACTAACAAGAATAAATAAAAAATACAAAAAAATAATTAACCCTGTTAAGTGGACCAAAAACCCAAACCCTAGTTTCAGGATTTTCGGACTAAAAGCCACAGATCTTCCCCATCCAGTGTCCGATTTGGTCCTACTCACTTTTGAACTAATGCACATTCAATTACCTTCAAAACAAGACCAAGTTCATATGAATCGGAGCTCGTATGTGAAAGTTGGGTTTTGGGCCTCTTTTGTACATTGTATTTTCGCGGCTTTTTGACCTGTATTTTATGTGTTTATTTTCTTTTTTAATAAAAATCCAAAAAAATTAGATTAAGGTCTCTTTTATTTATCTTTGAGTTTTCCTTATTTTTCCGGATTTTTATTGTGTTTAAAATTGACAAAAAAAAATTAGAAAACCCAAAAATCAAGGTATTCTATGTACATGGGATACCCCAAAAATTCACTTTTCACATTTGACCGAATTTGGCTTTGATGTCTTCATGAAAGTTGTAGATCTCGTCGAGACGAGCATTTTTCATGAAGGAACTTTTTCGATCCGAGGTCGTTTGCTATTTCTTTTTGATTTTACAAACTCTTTTTCTCTCGAATTTTCTGGAGCTGACACGTGGCAGCCCCAGAGGCCGCCACGTGTCAGTGGTTTTTGGCCTTATCTTTCCTTTGTTAAAAAAAAATTATTAAATCCACCGCACGTGCGGCGCACGTGACTCGACCTTAGCCCCTGGCCACGTGTCAAGATCGCGGCCGTTCGATCAGCGGCCGATCGAACGGCCGCTGGCCTTCGTCCACCTCCCGCAACCTCCTCCGCTATCTCCGCCAACCAACCTACTTCACCCCCAACCTCGCGCCCGCCGCAGCCGTTGACCTCCCAACGACGCCCCCGCCGATCTCGCACCGGCCAAACCACCCCCGCAACTCCCTCGCCCTCTCGATCCCTCGCCTATTTAAAACCTTCGCCGCCCCCAGTCCACAGCATCCGCCGTTCACCCTGAGGATCTCATCGGAAGTGACAACCGGAACACCCCTCGCCGGCGTGATCCGAGGGCTTCAACCCCTCGTCGCAGCCCACCTCCTCTAGGCGCTGCTCAGCTCCGGTCGATAGCCGTCGAGCCTCCTCCTTCCCCAGGTATCCCTCTCTCTCTCTCTCTCTATCTCTCTTCCTCTCTCTTCCGCCCTCCGCTCCGCTCCGCCGATTTCGCCCTCCATCTCCTCCCGCTACGCCTCCGCGATTCCACCTTCATCTTCTCGCCCCGCCATCGGAGCCCCCCCTCCGCCTTCGCATCATCGCCACCTGGAGCTCCGCCAACGACCACCGACGCTCCTCCAGCGACATTCGCCGCCTTCGCCTCCTGTGCTCCACCTCGCCGTCGCTGCTGCTCCCTCGACGTCCCACGGCCGTGTGTCGGCCATCGCCGCTTCACCAACCAGCTGCTCCGCCTCCTACGTCGCCTTCTTCTCCGACCACGCCATCGACCCCAACGTCTCCAGAACTTCCCCGACTTCGCCGTACTCCGCCGAGATCCGCCCCTCAGCATCGAGCCAAGGACGACTATTCCGCCATCGACAACTGCTCCGCCTCCAACTTCATCATCTCCGACCGCTTCTTCCTTCTCCAGGAGCTACACCACCGGCCACCTTCTTCAGCGACCAGGCCTCTTCATCGACTCGCCCACGCTCCTCCACCTCCGGCCTTCATCGACCAGGACCACAACCGCCGCAACCGCCCTCTAGGCCGTGTGTCGGCCAGAGGGAGGTCCACGACGTCATCACCTCGGCCGCGACAACCTCCATCGTCCGCCTCCACACCGCCGCACCGGCCGGGCCCAAAGCCCGAGGCCCCCCCGCACGCCCCTCGCACGTGCGTGGGGGACTTCCCCAGCAAGAAGCAGCCCAGGGGTCACGTGCTGCGCACGTGCCCCCTTGGGCAATTTACAGAAGCTCCCCCAACAGTTCTCGATTTGCGCTTCAACCCCCGCCTCCAGAGGGCACGTGCTTTGCACGTGCCCCTTTGGAAAATTTCATATTCGCCCCCCAGTTTAGGTAATTATATATAGGTCCCTGTTCTGCATTTTTTTAATTTTATTTATTTATTACATTTGCATTCATACCCCTGTGTTCTCCCTCTGTTTCGAACCTTTTCTAGATTTCATTTATTTATTTAAAAATAGCATTTTGTTTATCTCTTAATCCTCTACATTTTGACATGCTGTGGATGTTTTTATGAATTACGGTTGATTACTAAATAATTGTTTTGCGAAAATTGAGATATTTTGCCCAATCTGTGCTCGGAAATTCGTAGTTAATTAACCGTTGCTCTAAAAATTCCCCAAAAATCACATATTGTAGAGATTAAGTTGCTTGACATTGTGCCCAAAAATCATTGCATTTGCATGCATCATTTGCCTTGTATAAATCATTTTGCATATTTCACTGTTTAATTTTTAATAGGTATTAGACCCCACATTTTTGTGATCTAGGATTTTTCTGGGATCCATCACCTAGTGATAGATCTTAGATAATTTTAGTTTTCGAAAATAAGTAGGTTTAATATTTATTAAAATTAAATATTGAAAAATCATTCTGTTTGCATTTAAAAATTCGTAAAAAATTCACATTGCATCTAAAAATTACAAAAAAATTACTGTGCACTTATCTCATTATTTTTTACATCTCGGCCAAGTTTCGTATTTTTTCGGACACCATTTGAACGTATTTTACATTTTAGTCCCTAAAATAGGCCGAATTTGCATTTCGCATCTCATCTTGCATTGAAAAATTCCAAAAAAATACCGCCTTGAAAACCGAACTAAAATTGGATAGACATTAATCTAGGTTGTTCCTTTGCCTCCTTGTGATCGACCTTGGGACTTGCCCAAGTAAAATAAACATAAAAACCACTTGATTGAAATTGAATCATTATTTTGTGGTTATTTCTTGACTGTCTCCGATTGCCGCCTACAACGAACGACTTCATTAATTTCACGCACGTAGATAAAAACAATTTCTTATCGCGGCTTTTCCAGGCTCGTCAAATTGTCTAAATTATTATTATATAGATTTATAAATTGTCTAAATTATTATTATATAGATAAAACACCAATACAAATGCTTCTCAAGGTATTGTTCCATCAAATAGAAAATGTATGCACTTTATATACGTCAATTTTAATATATTTCTAGGAAAAAAGCAACATATTGTCAAAAAATTGATCTATTCATAAATAACTACAACCTGACATTTTTACTTATATTTACTTCACTAAATCCTTGACGCAAGACCATTTGCATTCGCGAGGCAGCCACCAGTGGACTGAAATCGCTCGAAGCCTTGATTTTTAAATTTTGCGAGCATATCTTGCATCCACAGGTGGATGTATAAGTATGCGAGCATGGGTGAGTGCCGGTGGAGGCAAAACTGTACCCATTAAAAGACCAATTTCTTGTTCTTGAGTTTCCCCCACAAAGAATGTCATCCACCTTTATGTGAGAAAGGTCCCTGAGTTCCCCATCCATACTTAGTGATCATGAGCATGCGAATCCGATCGAGTTAAGACGTCCCATTCACGGTCAGATCCGAGGACATTTCTTTGTCCTCATGGCAGCTGCTGGGACGATATATGATACATGTCTTTAATATATCGATCTTGTCAAGTTAACCCTTTAACATGACTCATACGATACCTCTAAATTTCTATTCTTATGCATGGGACCTACATTAAAAGTGTCAGCCATACATTAATCTTTAGATAAGATTACCATCTCTTCTTAAGTTGGAAATCCTTCTTGAATATCACTTGATGATACCAATTGTATTCTTGACCTAACTCTTTAGATCAACATCTTTATGATACCAAGATGTCAATAGTGCATAACACTAAGAATGCAAAAGGACCTTAATAATGTAAAATTCTATCATGTCTTGTTCCTCATATAATGAAATGATATAATTTGTAATAACATATTTATTGCATAATTGCTCGTCATGGGCTCACATTTCCAAACATGCGAAGTGATAGTATGTGAGGAGCAGAATTGAACTTCGGGTTTCATGAGTGATCGAACATGAGCAGACTAAGGATGCTTGTTGATCAATCTTGGAAGGGTAATTCTTCATAACTGAGGTAGTTATGGGAAAAACCTAGGTTTCTAACCCAATATCGGATACATGATTGCTTCCTGTTTTCCCTTTTTTGGCTTCCCAGATTCTTCCTTCTTCTTCCCTCACATTTGCAATTTCCCACTCCTTCTGTATTTTTGGGCTCCCGCTCCTCCCAATTTGGTGACCCATGTTAACTTTGATATTGTCACGTTTACTCAAACTATCCACCTACTCGCTTTAATTCTTTCCATTTTTTCTCCTTCGAATCTCACTTCATTTCCTCGATCGGTTTTCCTCCTCTCCCTTCATTCTCCGTTGATCTATTTCTCTGGTCAGTTCCCTCGTCTCCCTTCATTCTCTATCGATCTCTTTCCCTCTCTTCATTACATCATCTCTTCCAGTTATCAACTTGCCTTCCACAAAAGGTACGAGGAACATGACTTTATCGGTTGAGAGAACAAGATTTTCGTTGCCTTCTTACCTTCTTTTTCTAAGGTTCCGGTGAGGTGCATTGCTTATTGTAGCTAAACTTTTTGTTCTCGATTACACATGTCGATCTTTATCCCAAACTCTTGTTGTGCTCCCCCCTCTAATTTTTCCTTGGTTTAGGATTTTTCACATTCGATGTATAATATGTATTCTTCTTTAGTTCATTGGTTTGTTGTTATCTGTAAGGTGTGATTGACCTTTCTTCCTGTCATTGTCTTGTCTTCCATCGAAGGTATGAGTAATATCTCTTTGTCTCTTGAGAGAATAGGAGTTGCATTTCCTTCTTAACCTCTTTTCATGTGGTTTCCCCTCGAAATTCCTTTCTATATTTAGGGGTTTATGCAATCTGACTTACCTTGTTTAATCTTCTATGTTTTCTTGATTTAGGTTTATCTACTATGTGTGTTGGCACTTTGTTTGTTTATTTTAGAAGTTGTATGTGTTTTCTCTTTTCCACCGACTTGATATCTTCAAAAAGTATTTCTAACCATTGTCATTCAATCTATGTATGCATACAATTGTAATATCAATGAATCCCCTTATTATCGACTTGATATTTATCAAAAGGTATTTTTAGCCATTATCGTCACATTTGTGTATGCATACAACCGTAATTTAAACGATAGTTACTAATAAGTTGTTCTTTCTTTATGGTGTTATAGACTGAAAAATATAATTTGTTATTATGATTTTTAGATAGTTTATTTTAGTTTTTGTTCGATTCCTTAAAAATTTATGAATTGTTCCTGCAATGAATTGAAGTGCTTCATTTATGTGTTAGATGGACGATATGGTTATTCAGTTGAAGTTTTTTTTAACAAAGGAAAAGGGTTTTTTTATTAAATCTACCTTACACTTTTGTAAAATTAAATCCACAATTCCAATCATATATTATCCAGTAACGAAATTGTCAACTTTATTTAAAATTTACATCTAATGTTCTATGAGATTGGTAAGCGGATTTGATGCACCATGCACCCTACTTTGAACCTATTTCTTAGATAGATGGCTAAAATTTGGTATTATTTCTTATGAAAATATTAGGTAGTGATTTGATATGTATTTCATAAAACTAGAGAAGTAATTCCGAGTCAAGCACGGATTTTCGAAGTGTCACCTATTACATAGAAATGCATGTTGGTTTCGGTATCTTCTAATACATGGGGTGAAATCAAATAAATGCTGCTAGAATGTGCAAGCTTGCTACTTCAACTAATAATGAAAAACATGATGTATCTATTCCTACTATTTATTAGAAAAAGATATGATCTGTATGTGGCTAATATAATTTTCATGCGATCTACCAATTACTATGGAGATTTTTATTAATATTATATTTTAATAATATGCTTGAAAAAAATATAACTATTAGTTATGATATATGGTAATTACACAGTGAACTAATCCCATATTTCTGTGATTGGATAATTTTAGGCGTCAAGTATATTTTTCTAAGGAAAAATATTTTGTTCACGGACTTAATGAGCATAAAAAAAACAATTTAACACATATCTGATTGGTTGTTCTTTTATGTTCTTTTGTTGGTTGTTCTTTTATGTTCTTTTGTGTTTGGTTCCATGTCGTAAATTCACTTTGGATCTAATATATATTCTTGTGTTGATTTTATTTTAAGATTTAAATCTAAATTATGATATTACCTTTAAGAAATATGTGAGACTTTGGTTGTGAGCTATTAGTGTCCGGTATCGATTTTGTAACAGTAGTCCCAAAAAAATCAGGTTTATCATCTAATTAGGATAAAGCTATCATCTTGTTGTATATATGTAGTACAGTAGAAATCAAAGTATAATATATTTTGAAGATGCCAGATTTTAGTTTTTTAAGTTACTTATAAGTTGCTCTTTCTTAATGGTGCTATAGACTGAAAAATATAATTTGTTGTTTTACTTTTTAGATAATTAATTTGAATGTATGTTCAACTCCTTGAAAAATTATGAATTATTCCTACAATAGATCAAATTGCTTCATGTCTTTGTAATAGATTCTATGAGAATTAGAAATCAATTATTTTCATTAAATATTCGTCCGTATATGTTAGGTAGACATGTATTTTTTCTCTTATTTAAATGCTAAAACCAACTTTTACTTGTATAATGTTTTGGTTCTCTCCCTTCTAATTTTTATGCAACTAGACCACATAGTACTCACACGTCTCTCAATCTATATCACTAAGCTCATTCTATAATGTTATAATAATAGTTTCTTGATTTTAAATATAACATAAAACATAAATAGTTACCTTAATCCACTTTTACTTCCATTTTGAAAGCGTCTTTTAGAATTTCAATATACTTTTGAATCCAACCTTTTAAATTGAATTTTAAAATGAAAATAAAAAGTCATGCAAGTTTAAAATGAAATGAATGTCGCTAGAATGTATAAGCTTGCTACTTCAACTAATAATGGAGAACATGATATATCTATTCATAGTTTTATTAGAATAAGAATATGGTCTATATTTGGTCAAAATGAATTTCACGTGATCTACCAGTTACTATGGAGAACTTTATTAAGATTACAATCTAATATATGGTTAAAAAATTATGACTATTGGTGATGATATACGGTAACTAGACAATGAACTAAGCCCATTTTTATCTCATCGAATAATATTTGCCATCAAGTATATTTTTTAAAGAACAAAAATATGTTCACGGATTTAAAACTAAGTTAACACATATCTGATTAGTTGCTCTTTTGTGTTCTGTCGTGTTTGGTTCCATGTTGCATATTCATTTTGGGTGTAGTATATATCCATATGTTGATTTGGTTTTAAGATTTAAGTACAAATCACGATATTACCATCAATAAATGTTAAAGCTAGAGCCTTGTTGTATATGTGCAATATAGTATAAATAAAAGTACAATATATTTTTAAGATGCCATATTTTAGTCCTTTAAGTTACTGATAAGTTATTATTTTATAAATGTTATTATAGACTGGAAGATATAATTTGTTATTATATTTTTTTGATAGTTTATTTCAATTTCTGTTCAATTCTTTGAAAATGTATGAATTGATCCTACAATGGATCGAAGTGGATCATTTCTTTGTAAAAAGATGGACGATATGGTTATTCAATTGAAACTTTTTTTTAAAGTAAAATGCTTTTTTATTAAATCTACCTTGCAGCTTTATAATATTTGAGCCACAATTCTAATAATATATTATGCAGTAATGAAATTGTCAACTTTGTTTAAAATTTATATAAAATGTTCTGTGGGACTTATCAAAACATTTATTTTGTCAACTATTTGTTTGTATCTGTTGGGTAGACATGTTCCTAATTTCACCCTATTTTCCTCTTATATTTTTCAGTTATTTAAATGCCGAAACTAGCTTTTGCCTACTCATTAATGTTTCAGCTCTCTCCCTTCTAACTTTTTATGCAACCAGACGACATACTACTCACATTTCTTTCAATCTATATTGCTGAGCTCATTCTATCATGTTATGATAATAAATTCCAATTTTAAATACAAATATAACATAAATAGTTGTCTCAATATATTTTTACTACAATTTTGAAAGCTTTTGTTAGAGTTTTTGTATACTTTTTAATCCAACCTTAGAAATGGAATTTTAAAATGAAAAAAAGGTCATGCAAGTTTGAAATTGAATGAATGCCATTATAATGTATTAGATTACTACTTCAACTAATAATGGAGAACATGATATTCTACTAGAAAAAGAATATGATCAATATTTGGCTAAAATGAATTTCATCTGATATACCAATTACTATGGAGAAGTTTATTAAGATTACATTTTAATAATATGCTCAAAAATTATAATTATTGGTGGTGATAGATGGTAACTAAACATTGAACTAAGTCCATATTTATCTCATAGAATATTTTTAGGCAACAAGTAAATTTTGAAAAATAAATTTTTGAAAAATAAAATTTGTTATTATAATTTTACGATAGTTTAATTCTGTTTCTTTTCAATTCCTTGAAATTTTATGAATTGTTCCTACAATGGATTGAAGTGCTTCACTTCTTTGTAAAAAATGGACGATATGTTTATTCTGTTGAAACTTATTTTAACAAAGGAAAATAGTTTTTTTTGTATGCACTAAAAGGTACGATAGAGATTTCCTATCTTAAAAATATCCCAACATCGTTGTTGCTTTAAGTTTTGATGCAGGTGAAACATGCATTTAGCTTTGGATTCAGATATTTATTTGATTTCTATTGAAATTTCTTCGAAAATTTTTTATTCAAAATGATACCGATTTTTGCTTATATTTCAAGTTGAGAGTCTACGTGGGAAAAATATTTTCTCTGATAATTTTATTATTAAATTAAAGGATTTAATTTGTATAACCATGTTTGATTCATTTTGTTGCATTTCGTTATCTATTGATGATATCTATATTTTATATCTCCATGAATTGTTTTATTTTATCTTATATATCTCATATTAGTTTATGCAATCCCATGTACAGAACAAATGACAAATATTCATAAGATGGACATGAAAAAATTATAATAATAATAGATTTCGTCGTAATGGAAAGAAAGAAGCAAAACACATTTGGTACAAAATGATGCATTAGTTGAAGGAAATCTACCTACCAATAATGGAATAGTTAGCCATGTAAGTAATATCACAAGTATGACAACAAGAGATAGTTGTAGAGATAATAGATGTCATTGTATAAATGTAATTAAAGAAAAGAACAGAAAGAGAACTTCTATAAGTTCCCTTACACCATATGTTTATCAAAATCCCTACGAAAAAATTCAAATGCTCTTATAATATGTGAATATTCAACAGATATTAAATCGTTGTTTGGGGATTTCCATGCAAATGGTAATGTTGATATGGATATGACCATTTAGCCGAATGTTCTCATCACTCACAGATTGAAATATATAGAAGGTTAGTCTTTCATAAATATTTAATAATATGTAAATTATTTACACAAATATATGGAAGATAAATTATCTTTTTTTATTTGTGTAGTTTTTGATCTTGGTTGTCCAAATTGCATATGTGCATATTGTGAGGCAATTTTTTGGAATGAATAATGTTTTAAAAATACTAAAAACAAAAACAATAATATTTTCCCATTGTGTTGCAATAAATGAAAGATTATACTTAATAATTTACTTCCTACACCACTTTATCTTGATATGTTACTTGATCGAAATAAATGAAATATTTGTAAACACTTCACATATAAGATTAGAATATACAACTCTTTGTTTGCCTTTACTTATATGGGAGCGAAAATTGATCACCGAGTTAATAAATGTCTTGGACCTTATGTTTTTCATGTTTCTAGTCAAAATTACCACCGTATTAGATCTTTATCACCAGAACTGGTGAAATTCCAAAGTTTTCACAATTATATATTTTTGATACTGAGAATGAAATTTCAAATAGAATAACTACATTGTCTAATTGTGAAGTGGTGGCTAATTTATATGTTAATATTGTTACAGAATTATAAAAATATTGGATGAAATAAATTCGATAGTTAGTGTTTTTAGAATGATGAAAGATCAAATTGCTAATACACCTACTAAATCAATGCACTTGAGAATAAATGTTTATAGAGGTATAGAAAAGTCCCCTTAGAGTATACCAATTGTGTCAGAAATTGTTGGATTCGTTGTGAGAGATTTTGGAAGTAGTGGTAGAAATTTGATATTATTATGGAAAATAAAAGCAGGGAACTAAAAAGAATTAGGGACTTGCATCCGTCTTTTATGACCATGCAACACTCCTTATTATTCCCTTATAGTGAAGACGATTTTAAGTATCGGAATTAATTATTGGGTTGAGAATAATCAGAATAATAGAAAAAGAAACCAGGTTACTATGAGAGAATTTTATTCTTATCGATTGCAACAATGACGCAATGATGGTAAAACCTTGATTAGAGGTGGCCGCTTACTACAACAATACATTGTTGATGCTTATTGTTGTATCGAAAAGATAGATTGCATTTTGTAAGAAAAAAATCAAATAGAATTATGCTATGAAATATATCAAGGTATAAGGGATGCTATAGATAAAGGAGATAATGAATGAAGTTTAATGGTGAACGAGTTATTTTTACATGCAAGTTTTACTGGTGGGCCTAGATATATGATGCAAAATTATCAATCTGCTATGTGGATTTGTAGATTTTTTGGACATTCTAATTTATTTGTAACTTTTACTTGCAATGCAAATGGAGAGAAATAAAAATTGCTTTACAAATTATACATGTACAGAAAGCTGAAATCCGACTAGATATTGTATGTAGAATTTTTAAGCTTAAACTAAATGATCTCATAAATCGTATAAAGAAACTAAAAGAATTTGAAAAAATAATTGCAATATTATATATAAATAGAATTTCAAAAGAGAGGGTTACCTCATGCACATATCTTAATCTGACAAAAAAGGGATTCATCGGATAATCAAATGACAATAGATTCTATTATAACAACAGAAGTACCGTGTAAAGAAATTGATCCACAATGTTATAATGCTGTGTCACAATTTATGATTCACGACCCATGTGGAACTCAAAATCCCAAATCACCTTACATGAAAAAGGAAAAATGTTCAAAATTGCATCCAAAGATGTTTAACAATGAAACATTTATAGACGAGCATGGTTTTGCAACTTACAGAAGAAGAAATAATAACAAAACAGTAATAAAACTGGTTCTTGATAATAGATTTGTTGTCCCTTATAATAGAAATTTAGTTGTAAGATATCAATCACATATTAATGTAGATTGATGCAATAAATCCATAGCCATTGAGTATTTACTTAAATATTTCAACAAAGGCCCAGATAGAATCCGAGTTGTACTAGAAAGCTATCCTAGGTGCATCATTGACTAGTCAAAAATAAATAGAAGAAATAAAGAGTATTTGGATTGTAGGTATATATCTTCCTATGAGGCAATTTGAAGAATTTTTCAATTTCCAATCCAATTTTGAGATGCTGTTGTTGAGAGACTTATGATACATTTGTCCTTAGAAAAACAACATCACTTGTAGATGTGATGAACATTTAGTGATGTTTTGAACCGAGATAGTGCTAAAATTACAATATTTACTCTTGGCTGAATAACAATATGTGTTCACCAGAAGTAATAACAATAACTTGTACGAATTTCCTAGATATTAGGTATAGAATAACAAAAAAAATTACAGACAAAAAGAAAATAAGATAGGTGTGAGGTAGAATTGTATACATACATCCTAATTCAGGAGAATTATATTATATGCAGTTATTATTAAATATTGTGACAAAACCTTACTCTTTTATATTTCTTCACAATACTTCTAATCCCCAGCATATTCTTGCATTATGGTTTTTATGATTTTGTCCCATAAATTATGATTTTATTATTTAATTACAAATATAACTACTACAAAAAAATCATTTATATATTTTCAAATTTCATTTTACAAACCTGCAAGTTACACATTCAATATACCTTATATATGCATACATTTGTATTTTATACCCTATTTATAGCTGATTTTTTCTATTATTTGATATGTGTCATATGTCTCTATTTATAATGTAATATTTTATATAATTACTATATCAATATTCTACACATAAGTATTATAATGTCAAAAACAAAAAAAATTGTGTTTTTAAAATGTAAGGAAAAACATAATGGGAGTATTGTGAATAGGTATTCTACCCACTTTAATAGCGTAGGTTTGTTGGAACTTCATGCCTGTTTTATTCATTATATTTTAATAATAGCACCTTATATGCTATTTCGATCATGATTAGATTAACTTTATACGTTATTTCTTCTTTTATTTTCCAAATTTCACATTTACCATTTTGTCCAACTTGTTATTATTATTATTATTATTATTTGTTTGTTGTTCTTTCATTGTAATTAATATTGAAGGGAATTAGGAGTCATCAATGTTAAGGAGATAGTAAGTCGGGCATTTATTCATGTATAGTGACAAAAAATTCTTTATTTGCTTTTTCCTTAATATCTCCCTCGATAAGTCCTATAGTTTATTTCCATGTGTTGTTTCTATAATTTATTATAGAGTTCCAGACTATACTACTATGTTATCGTCCTTAAGCGAGAATTTAGAAACCATATGCTTTAATAATTATGCTTTTTAAACTGTGTAACATATATGTTTGATATGTTATTCTACACTACTTTCAAAGTAAGTTGTTATTTCTAATTTGTGCAAATTTCATGATGATATATATCATTAACTTAAATTTCCATTCATTAACTTTCTTATTTTATTTCTTGTTATCAACAATAGGTGAAATACTATAACTGCTCAAAAAAATCTCTCTGATTGCTATAATAACATCAACTCAGATATGTCTTTATATTTAATCACCAAATTTCTCTTCCGTCGCGAAGCGTGAGTATTACTCCTAGTAATGGTAAATAGTGGGAAAATGCTCCATATCAGTTATCAACTAGATGAACTAGAACCTCCTGTTCGGTGCATAATAATTTGTTTAATTGGAATCACATCCCCTACTTTTTGAACTTATTCAAAATTCCCTTTCCCGCAAGCGCTCACCAATCTTGCTTGCTGTTCTCCCGTCGGGCTCCACCCTGCGAAGACGTCCTTCCCTCTCCCTGCTTTCAAGTAAGTTCTCTTCGTTCTCTCTCCCGCATCTCATTCTTTACGGTTGCCCTCTCACATCATCGGTGAGGGCATCCGGTGGAAGGGTTCGATTGGGTTTGGGTCGTTCACGAGGGGCGGGATATTTAGGGTGCGCAGGTAACCTTTTGCCCAGAAAAATGTTATGCCATTTGTTGTGAAAGATGGCGAAGGGGCACTTGACAAGTTGTGAATAAGGGAAGCAGATAAGTAAACACACAAAAAAAAGGATGGGGAATGAGATAGAAGTACAGCGCCGGTAGTGGAATAAAGTGGGCATTTAGGGGTTTTCTTCGAAGCCTCTGTAATCGATTCTCCGACGGGGAGGTGAAGGTAATTGTAATCGCCCCTCGTCTTTGGGCTCCGTTCTCGATTGGAACCACCGCTGTGACTTTCTTTTGGTGATCTGGAGTGTTTGGAAGGGATTCAAGACTATTTGGTGATGTGGGTACCTGGAAAGATCGCAACTTGATGCGGATTCTGGGTGCGCCGTGTTTTTTTGCCGTCTAGAGAATTTCCTTTTTGATCAACTCGAGGCAATGGGTTTTGTTGTCGGCTTGTCTCCCGACGTCTGATGGGTTATGTTTAGTGGAAAAAAAATCGTGCATGAGCCATGTTAGTGGATCTTCCCCGGTGTTCACTTTGGTGGAGAGCCCTGTTGGAATAAGCATCACCGGTGGTGGTGGGATTGTAGGCGTTCTGGTTATGATTCATAGCACCCATATTGGGAATATGCTCCCAGAGTCTGCACCTGGTTTCAAGCAAGACACGCCATTGGCGGTTGATTGGACTTACCAGGATCAGTTTCTACTGGAGGATGACCTTGTGAGGTGTGCTGCTTGTTGTGTGACTACATGAGCTCTTTGATCACTGGAAAGCTTTAACTTTTCTGAGTAATTTGAGTCATGTTTCAATTAGTCGGTGTTGTCCAGAGGAGATGAACGTTTAAATTTCTGGACAACCTTTTCGGTATTTTTTGTGAAGTTCCTGTTTTTGGCCCACCCTTATTTTGTGTATTTTTACTATCAATTTCTATGTGTTATACTAGTTATGGTCATTTTCCATGGGGTCACATTTTGAACTGCGCACTCAAGTCCTCTATTCTGTCTTGAAATTGCATTTTAAAATTTGAATTTCCTTTTTTTGGTGTTTATTCTCCTTAAATGCAATTCTCTCCATCCACATACAATTGAAGAAAGATGTAGTCCCATGAAAGACGGAGAAGCGCAAGTTTAGTGTGAAGCCTTGCCAGAGAGGCGAATAGACACACTTGAGACTTTCTCCTTGTCCTTCTTGCAACCATTTGCAGTGTTGAGTGCCACATGTAAGCATTGGCTTAATATATATGTTCTTTTTAGCCTCCCTCCCCGCCTCCACTGCTTGGGTGCTTGACCTTCTTCTGATCGCCTTGCTCTTCAACTCCGATGTTTATTCTCTTTGTCTACAAGTCGATTCTCCCGATTGCCTAAATCATGGATGCACATTTGATATGGTTTGTCTTTTTGATTGGATTTATAGCAACTCTAATGCAATGGCTTCCTCCAAGATAAAACATGGTGTTCCACTAGCTCTGCATGAACTAGAGCCTCGATCTCCACTGCATAAACATGGGGCTTCTCTCCGTTTAATTGGAAGGTACATCTCTACTTATCTCATTTGTCATCTTATACATGTGTAAAATTAGCACCAGTCAGTGAATGTAATAGTGTTTCTGGGAAACTACAATAATATTTCCTTCAATTGTGGTTATATTTGATTGTGCCTCAATTTTCCCGTGTAACCGTGTTCTGTGCGGTCTATTAAAGGTAATATTAAAATAACACATTTTGTTTGTAAAAAAATTGCCCAGCAAATAACCAAAAGAGTAAATATAACATGTCATGTTGATAATCAAGGCTTGCAAATAAATTAACATTCGTGAGGTTGACAGGGGCCATGACAAAAATCAATTAAGAAAGCTAAAATGCCATTAGTTTTTTTAGAAGCCTTAAAAAAGCGACTATTAGAGGTTAGCAACTTGCATTCATGTTATTAGAGTTAAAACGATGCAACACATGCATCAATACATTGCTCAACTCTTGCTATGACACATGTACCTTAGGAACACGGAACACGAGCATGAAATTGTTATATTTTTGTAATATGTACATCTATCCCTAAAACACATCATTCCATTGAATTCATATCATCAGTATCACAACAAATGTCTCCAAAAAAAGGTATAAAAACAAATGGCCTTTCTCTTTTTACACCACATTGTTATGATGCACCGTAGAGATGATCAATTGGATTCCTCTAGGATCCAATTACACTACATTTCTTTTAGTCCCATATTACTTGATGGTTAGATTTTGCAGCCCATACTCCTTGTATCCATTAAGAATTCTAATAGAAGATTTACCCTTTTATGGCTTTCTTGTTAGTCATGTGAGTCTGAGGCGAATCATTCTTACAATAAATATTACTATAATATCTGATTTATCAATAAAAGTTATTGGTTATTTCACTTACTACCTGAGATTAAATGAATGAATGTAATATAAGGCCCCTCTGTACAATTAGGGTTATGTACCATGGCCATTTTAATGGTCATACAACTGTTGATTCATTAGTTGAATCATAGAGTCTGGTGCTTGGTTGAATATATAAGGAGTTAGATTGATGACTCATCAAACACCGTCAAATGATTGTTTAGAGATGATCTCCGGCCTAAGTAGGAGACGACAATCCTTTCTCATTAGGCTGATATCTGACCGACCTCTTGATGCATGTCGTCTGCATGAGAATAGAGATTCGGAGGTGTTAGATTAGTTAGATCAAAGAGTTGACTTAATGAGATCGAGATAACCAAAATCCTATGTTGTATATAGTTACGATATATGCACACATCCTCTGATCAGAGACATATGTGTTACTATATATTTAAGTATGTACATTTGACAGAGCAATAGGTTGATGACCTAACCAATGTCTATACACTGATGAGCTGGTGTGCATATGAGGGCATATGAGTAATACCAAGCTTGTAAAAGTCGCCCGACTAGGCTGACTAGTTAACTCGGGGGGTGGCCGACTTGTCTAGACCTAATCGGCCATTAGTCGGTCAGCCCGACTAGCCGACCTAGTCGGCGGACTAATAGGCTGACTTTTACATCAAGATTTTATATTTTTTAATTTTTTTAAAGTAAACTCATTCTAACATGCTTAATGTTCTATTTAAAGTCAATTATTTCTTTTGTTTTATTATGAAAGTATAGAAAATGTACAAATCTATGTTAATATAGAAATAGACTTATTCTAATATGCAATAATGTTATATTTAAAGTCAATTGCTTCTTTTATTTCAGTATGAAAGTATAGAAAATGTACAAATACATGCATATAAATGATTTATATATTTACAATATTTAAAAAATTCAAAACTGACTAGTGACAGACTAAATCTGATTAGTCACCCTACTGCCGATTAATCCTTAGTCAGTGACCCCGCCGATCGAGTATCGACTATCGTTTTCTACAACCTTGAGTAATATGATATCTCAAATAGATCATACGGGTTCACTTGTGAACCGGAAGACATGAGCTTACTCATGAGGTATTGGGACCGATCAAATTCCATGCATGATTGTCATGCTTTGGAAGCATGACAAGAATTTGTAGGTATGATATATGTTTTTGGAAAGCATATGATCGATACCAACTCCCAATGACAAAAAATGAGAAACTTGATGATGAAATCCTAAAGATGACAGTGTAAAGTTTATCATAAGTCTTCCAGTATGCATGATATACATGTATTAGGAATACCTGAGGGTGATGTAATCATAAACGATTTTATAACTATGACGCTTCCATTCCGAGAGAGTAATGAAGCATATCTGGATTTTAGTGACTCCTCTCAGTAAAGAAGTAATCTGATCTTGGTCCAAGTGTTGGACATTGATCTGAATGAGATTCATATGCAATAAGAAGATGAGATTTACGGCCTTGATTTAATCAAGCATATATGAGAAGTCCATGAGATCTGGATTTGAGATGTGATCTCAATATCCAAGTCACTATACATGTAACGTACAATCGCACTGTCCTTATCTCCAAGTATTTGCGGAGAAAGCGCATTATTCTTGAAAGAGTTCAAGAATAATTCCAGAATTATATCTAAGTATTGAGAAATAGATAATTAAATGCGATTTAATTATCATGAATAATGTGAGTATGATTCATATTATTTGGATCCATGAGAATGATGATCCAATATAATTTAATTATTATGGATAAGAATAATGTAGATAGTACTATCCAATTATTCATATATATATATATATTATAAATATAATTTATAATAGAGGCTATTGTAATTTATATTTGTTGATTAATTATTAATGTGAATTTGATTTATGTTATATAATTAATTAAAAATATGATTTACATTTTGTTTTGGGGTGTGAATGTGATTCACATATTTCCAATGGCATGATTGCAATATTCACAAGATAATTATGAATTATTTTAAGAGATAATCTTGGAGATTTCATGTATAATTTCATGAAGTAGAAGGAGATTACCCCTCTTAAGTCAAAGGAGGTGGACGTCCACCAAGTCATAAGGGGATTAGGTGGTCGTCCCTCCCTTTTTAGGGATAAGGACAATCTCCTCCTCACAATCTCTATTATTAATTGATTTAATTTGGAATTAATTTATATTGATTTATCTACATATATTAATCTAAATTAAAATTAATTGTTATTGTATTTTTACAATAAATTCATGGCTATTGAAAGTAACACAAATCAATCTCATCCATTGATTTTGTGTTATCCATGGATTGAGATCCATGGATTCCCAAAATCATATAAAAGAAGAGGCAACCCTTGCTCATCAAAGTACAACTCCAATAGCTCTCTTTCTGTCATTCTCACGCCACCTCTCTCTCTCTCTCTCCCTTGAGTGGCCGTTCACTCCATCCCTAAAGAGAAGGCCATCGCCATCGTCGCATCGCTGTTGTACTGCTGCTTCGACAACTCTTAGATCTCCATCTTCTTTGGTGCACCTCACTCGTGAAGAAGAGGTTCGATCTCGTGAGATGAGATCCATTGCTTGGATCAACGACTTATATTGCTAGAAGCACGCGACTCATCTCCGCGCTCGCAAGCATCTCCTCCGATGGATCGGACTTGAGACGGGAGGTCTCTTCTCTTAGAGACTCGATGACAATAACGTTACAAGTGATATTCCTTAATCTAGTACGTGGTTAGATGAAACGGTCCAAGAAGTATTCTTGGATTATGTAGTTTCATCGATTAAAAACCTTTAAATTCTGCTGCACCGAGCTACTACTGCGACTAGTCGCTCTCGATCGTATATGATGCGATCCTTACGCTTCCGTGATGCGTTAAAGATTTTTTTCCATATCCTTAAAGTGGTATCAGAGCCTTGGCCAGGTATTGGATGTGCTCCAAAATCCTTGACGATCATGGTTTATGTTTTGGATACGCGAGAATCATTGTTTTTTGCATTGGATGCAAGAATCGAATCGATTTTTGTTGAAATAAAAAACCTACTCTTTGTCACTGTTTGGACGTGTTTTTTTGGTTGATAAAATGTATTTAAATGTCTAAATACGTCCCAAAAATAATAACCTTTTACTGGTACTAAAGGTGCCTGAAATTGATTCGAATAGTTCCCTCTATGAAAACTGTTTTGCATGTATTCACAGATCTGTAACAAAATGATTTTTGCTTACTGTTTCCTGTCATGAAACTTGAAATAAACACTTGAATTATGTAGATAATCAAACCAGCAAACCACACGATTTTATTTCGCTATTCCGACTCCGTTTGCCCCAGATATTCCATATTTAGTGGAGATGGGTTGGATGATGATTGGATCATCAAGATCTCTTTCTTAATTTGTTTATCATTCAATGCCAATCAAGGAAATCGAGAATTTGCCCTGATTAATTGATGATTAGTATTTATTTGTGGAAATAATTGATTAAACACCAATCGTCATTGAATGAGTGTTTCATGAAAACCCTAGGATATCCTACAGTAGTTGTAGGACGATCTCTACATGCAGAACTTGGACAGGATTGGGGATTTGTTTAGAAATTCTCTGTATAATATTAATCAAAATGATTTTGATTATTATTATATGGTATAACTTCGATTGAAAGACCGATCATCATCTCAAGTACGAAGTGATCAATTGGCATTATCTTAACCTGAGACGGATATGGTGTCTGGTCAGGGAGCATTGGGGTAGCAGGTTACTCCATGAGGGTCTATCTTACTCCCGTCGGTACTGACCATGGCATCAGGTAGGAAATGAATAATGTTTGAGGAGATCATAATATATTTTCTAATTATTAAAATTCGAATAATACGTATTTTTGAGATAATACCTTCCTTTCAAGTAACAATCAAGTTTGTTGGTTGATTGAATTAGATTGATAATTGATTAATATGATTAAATTAATTATATCCAATTAAAACACTCTATTATGAATAGATGTATATTTTCCTTGGAAGAATTAATTGTATTAATGTGATTCATGATAATTAATTATATTTGAATATGAGGTGGATGATCACATAAGTGACATCCATAATCTCCCGTCAAGGCGAAGAGTTCTGTCGTCGGGATTGTATGTAGGAGACACCTGTACGAAGTGACAGTCCTGCATACAAGTGCATCTGGTTCAGGCTCTTTGCTTCTTGAAAGAGTAAGGCCGTATGCGTAGTGACCTCAATATCTGGTCCTCATATTATTGGAACGATATTGGATTGCGCATATCAAGTTCTAATCTTGTTGACGGTTGGTTCAATTAACGTTGGGTCAACGTCACCTTAGGGCAATGGGCCCGTGTGCTAAAGACTGAATTGGGAAACGCAAGTTGGACTTGAAAGGCGGAATGTGTTCCCGCTTCTTTTTATTCGGGTTACATGTTCTCATATTATTGAGATGTGACAAAGGTAAAGAGGAGATCTCAGTTCTTGCTAGAAATATAGCGGTAAGTATAGCTCTTGTTTTGAAAGTGATTAGGGAATGACCTTTCAAAGTTGAAAAAACAAAGACTAATTTGATTAAAAAACCCTTAATCAAAGAACTACAATTGAATATATAATTATTTATATATTCTAATACAGTGCATTCTTTATTTCAGAAAATGAAGTCCATGAACCCACTTAGGAGGCTCCTAGACGTTATTCAGTTGACCGAACCAAATTACTCGAATTGGATCCGAAATTTAGATCTTGTCCTATCTGCTGAGCGCATCTCTTATGTGCTGACAAAGGACAAGTACACAGACCCGAAGACTCTAGAAGAAATTAATTTTCATGAAAAATACGATGAAGATCATAATTTGGCAAGGTGTTACATTCTGAGTTCATTGTCCAATGTGCTTCAGAAGCAACACGTGAAAATGGACACTTGCCATGATATTACGGTGAATCTGAAATAAATATTTGATGATGTAAATCGCACACAACGTTATAATATCATGAAAGAACTTATTCGCTGTGTTGGAGTATTTGGAGTATGCATTGCTTATATAATATGTGGGTAGGATCCATTTACCCCATCCAGTGTTTAGTCCCACATCTACCAGTGGTTGGACTTGAAGGCTCCGTGGAGGCTATATAAGGAGTCCCCGACCTCCTGTATCGATAGAGAAAGCAATAGACTATCAGCTTTTTGAGGCATTCTCCCGTGGTTTCATCCCGCTCCTTAGGGAGTAGGGTTCTATGTTAAATCCCTTGTTCTTCAATGTTTTATCTTTATTTCTCTGATACGCTTTTGCATTCCTATTTTTTAACATGTGTAGAGACTTATATATATGTTACGTTTTATTGTTCCGTAATTTCTATTTATATTTTGTAAGACTCTGTAATTTACCCAAGGGTTTTCTCCCTATATAAGAGACCCGAGGGCTCTATGGAATAACACAACAGAGTATCGATTAATCTAACATGGTATCAGAGCCAAAACCCTAACCCTAGGGTTTTCTCCACCCGCCGCCCCCCTTCCAGCCCGCCGCCGTCGAACCCCCAGTCCGCCGCCGCCAGCCTCCAGCCGGCTCTTCCAGCCCTCCTGCGGGGCTCCTAGCCCTCCCGCCGGCTCTCTCTCTCTGCCCCCGGCCTCTAGCCGCCGCCGGGAACCCACCCGCGCCGCCCAGCCTCGCCGCCGGGACCCCCCAGCCGCCGTCTCTCCTCGGTAGAGGCTTCCACAACCTCTACTCGCCATCGGGGCGCCTCTCCCTCGGTCGGTCTCGGATAGATGTTGGGTTCAAGTGCATAACGTCTACATATGCACTTGAATCCTCAAAGGTCTTGGTAGACAACATTTTCTTGGTTTATCACTAGTTGTTCTTCTCCGGCAGTATGTCAGAACAAAAGGTCGATATGCCCGCCATAGGTGTCTTCAAAGGTTCGGCACCAATCGTCAAAATGGACGGGACAAACTACGAACTGTGGGCTATGCAGTTCCTCAGTCTCATGAAGTCGTGTGGTAAGAAGCATATTCTTACCGAGGATGAACCGTCGGAGAAGACAGGAATATATGCCTCATGGGAGGCCGATGATGCGTATGCCAAGGTTTGGCTCTCAGGAACGCTCACGACGGAGATAGCGAATGATGTCCTCCATCAGCCCACAGCCAAGACGATGTGGGATATTTTGGCCACGACGTATTCTCAGGTACGCAACGAGACGAAGATGCTCCAGTTGCAGCATGATATCTTTACCACGAAGCAGAATGGGAGGCCTCTTCATTCCCTTTACACGTCGCTTCGTGGAATGTTCGAGAAGCTCTATAGCACCATTCCGCTCACAGCCACGCCGGAACAACAGAAGACGTTCCGCAACGCCACTATGGTTGGCGTATTACTCGCTGCCCTTGACCCTGAGTACGAGGCAGCACGCTCTCAGATCCTTGCAGATGCCACCATCCCACCGATGGAAGAAGTATACAGGAGGCTCAGTCGTGTACCTGTTCCATCGAATACAACGACTGCACCTCCATCAGCAATGGCAGTTTCCAGGGGACGTGGTGGTTCGTCCTCATTTCGTGGCAGAGGAAGTGGTGGACGTGGCCAAGGAGGTCGTGTACGGTCTACATGCTCATTATGTCGTCGTACTGGTCATTCGGAGGATACGTGCTATTCCAAGCATGGCTTTCCTCCTTCTGCACGGGTCGCGGATCATGTCCAGGGTCCACCAGCATCTACTCCAGATCACAAGTTCGAGGAGCTAGTGGCACGGCTTCGTGATATCATGCCACAGTCATCGTCAGAGGGTGCTGACGCCTCTGATATTGCCGCTTCGGCCTTTGCCAGTACATCTGCCTCAGGTAGTCCTCCGGTCTCATATCATAACCATGATCTCACAGGTTAGATATTTGTGTGGTAAAATATATAAACAATATCATTTAATTATTTATAACTTGAAGAGGCCACTGAAAACTTTAACATGATAGATATATACCCCTCCTAAAATCAGTAAAATATATAGACAATAACATTTAGTTATTTAATAACTTGGAGAAGCAATTGAAAATTTTAACGAGATAGATATATTCCTTCCTAAAAATATTAACTTAAGAAATGTTACTAGAAAAAAGCTCTTATAACAAATTTTGAGAAAACTATAAAATAAAATTATTTTGTTTGAAGAAAATGAGAAATTTACCTCAATATAGCAAATTGTGATATTGGAATATCAACTAAAATTTTGCATTGTCTATGAATTTATGTTTAAAAAGAATGAAATGGTTATGTAAAAGATGGAAGAAATAAAGAGATAGAATAATTATAAGGGGGCATAGACGTTCTAGGGGAAAATAATGAGAGTGAAGTCACAACTAAAATAGTCACCGAGAAATAACTATACTAAAATAAAGAAGAAACCTAATACACTCCAACGTTTGTGGGTGTGGGTGTGAAAACATGCATATTTACATGTATACATGAGTCTCTCTTTGTTTTATCTTAACCATCAAAGAAAAAGTCAACATTCAAGGAGCTTAAAACCCATTTAAAAAATGACTGATCCTTAGAATGTTGAGATAAAATAACTACAGACATCATATTTGGAAGAAATGTGATAAGTATGCAGAACAATATTTATAGATTAACTCTATACTGTTGAACTTTTAAATTGCTTTTGCATAATAAAAAACTAAGGGGCACATCAATCCATGTGCTGAAATCTGATTGGGAACATTGCATATCTTCTGGCTTTATGATGTGATCTGATATTGGTGTAGGAAGTCCATGAGATCTGGATTTGAGATGTGATCTCAATATCCAAGTCACTATACATGTAACGTACAATCGCACTGTCCTTATCTCCAAGTATTTGCGGAGAAAGCGCATTATTCTTGAAAGAGTTCAAGAATAATTCCAGAATTATATCTAAGTGTTGAGAAATAGATAATTAAATGCGATTTAATTATCATGAATAATGTGAGTATGATTCATATTATTTGGATCCATGAGAATGATGATCCAATATAATTTAATTATTATGGATAAGAATAATGTAGATAGTACTATCCAATTATTCATATATATATATTATAAATATGATTTATAATAGAGGCTATTGTAATTTATATTTGTTGATTAATTATTAATGTGAATTTGATTTACGTTATATAATTAATTAAAAATATGATTTACATTTTGTTTTGGGGTGTGAATGTGATTCACATATTTCCAATGGCATGATTGCAATATTCACAAGATAATTATGAATTATTTTAAGAGATAATCTTGGAGATTTCATGTATAATCTCATGAAGTAGAAGGAGATTACCCCTCTTAAGTCAAAGGAGGTGGACGTCCACCAAGTCATAAGGGGATTAGGTGGTCGTCCCTCCCTTTTTAGGGATAAGGACAATCTCCTCCTCACAATCTCTATTATTAATTGATTTAATTTGGAATTAATTTATATTGATTTATCTACATATATTAATCTAAATTAAAATTAATTGTTATTGTATTTTTACAATAAATTCATGGCTATTGAAAGTAACACAAATCAATCTCATCCATTGATTTTGTGTTATCCATGGATTGAGATCCATGGATTCCCAAAATCATATAAAAGAAGAGGCAACCCTTGCTCATCAAAGTACAACTCCAATAGCTCTCTTTCTGTCATTCTCACGCCACCTCTCTCTCTCTCTCTCTCCCTTGAGTGGCCGTTCACTCCATCCCTAAAGAGAAGGCCATCGCCATCGTCGCATCGCTGTTGTACTGCTGCTTCGACAACTCTTAGATCTCCATCTTCTTTGGTGCACCTCACTCGTGAAGAAGAGGTTCGATCTCGTGAGATGAGATCCATTGCTTGGATCAACGACTTATATTGCTAGAAGCACGCGACTCATCTCCGCGCTCGCAAGCATCTCCTCCGATGGATCGGACTTGAGACGGGAGGTCTCTTCTCTTAGAGACTCGATGACAATAACGTTACAAGTGATATTCCTTAATCTAGTACGTGGTTAGATGAAACGGTCCAAGAAGTATTCTTGGATTATGTAGTTTCATCGATTAAAAACCTTTAAATTCTGCTGCACCGAGCTACTACTGTGACTAGTCGCTCTCGATCGTATATGATGCGATCCTTACGCTTCCGTGATGCGTTAAAGATTTTTTTCCATATCCTTAAAGTGGTATCAGAGCCTTGGCCAGGTATTGGATGTGCTCCAAAATCCTTGACGATCATGGTTTATGTTTTGGATACGCGAGAATCATTGTTTTTTGCATTGGATGCAAGAATCGAATCGATTTTTGTTGAAATAAAAAACCTACTCTTTGTCACTGTTTGGACGTGTTTTTTTGGTTGATAAAATGTATTTAAATGTCTAAATACGTCCCAAAAATAATAACCTTTTACTGGTACTAAAGGTGCCTGAAATTGATTCGAATAGTTCCCTCTATGAAAACTGTTTTGCATGTATTCACAGATCTGTAACAAAATGATTTTTGCTTACTGTTTCCTGTCATGAAACTTGAAATAAACACTTGAATTATGTAGATAATCAAACCAGCAAACCACACGATTTTATTTCGCTATTCCGACTCCGTTTGCCCCAGATATTCCATATTTAGTGGAGATGGGTTGGATGATGATTGGATCATCAAGATCTCTTTCTTAATTTGTTTATCATTCAATGCCAATCAAGGAAATCGAGAATTTGCCCTGATTAATTGATGATTAGTATTTATTTGTGGAAATAATTGATTAAACACCAATCGTCATTGAATGAGTGTTTCATGAAAACCCTAGGATATCCTACAGTAGTTGTAGGACGATCTCTACATGCAGAACTTGGATAGGATTGGGGATTTGTTTAGAAATTCTCTGTATAATATTAATCAAAATGATTTTGATTATTATTATATGGTATAACTTCGATTGAAAGACCGATCATCATCTCAAGTACGAAGTGATCAATTGGCATTATCTTAACCTGAGACGGATATGGTGTCTGGTCAGGGAGCATTGGGGTAGCAGGTTACTCCATGAGGGTCTATCTTACTCCCGTCGGTACTGACCATGGCATCAGGTAGGAAATGAATAATGTTTGAGGAGATCATAATATATTTTCTAATTATTAAAATTCGAATAATACGTATTTTTGAGATAATACCTTCCTTTCAAGTAACAATCAAGTTTGTTGGTTGATTGAATTAGATTGATAATTGATTAATATGATTAAATTAATTATATCCAATTAAAACACTCTATTATGAATAGATGTATATTTTCCTTGGAAGAATTAATTGTATTAATGTGATTCATGATAATTAATTATATTTGAATATGAGGTGGATGATCACATAAGTGACATCCATAATCTCCCGTCAAGGCGAAGAGTTCTGTCGTCGGGATTGTATGTAGGAGACACCTGTACGAAGTGACAGTCCTGCATACAAGTGCATCTGGTTCAGGCTCTTTGCTTCTTGAAAGAGTAAGGCCGTATGCGTAGTGACCTCAATATCTGGTCCTCATATTATTGGAACGATATTGGATTGCGCATATCAAGTTCTAATCTTGTTGACGGTTGGTTCAATTAACGTTGGGTCAACGTCACCTTAGGGCAATGGGCCCGTGTGCTAAAGACTGAATTGGGAAACGCAAGTTGGACTTGAAAGGCGGAATGTGTTCCCGCTTCTTTTTATTCGGGTTACATGTTCTCATATTATTGAGATGTGACAAAGGTAAAGAGGAGATCTCAGTTCTTGCTAGAAATATAGCGGTAAGTATAGCTCTTGTTTTGAAAGTGATTAGGGAATGACCTTTCAAAGTTGAAAAAACAAAGACTAATTTGATTAAAAAATCCTTAATCAAAGAACTACAATTGAATATATAATTATTTATATATTCTAATACAGTGCATTCTTTATTTCAGAAAATGAAGTCCATGAACCCACTTAGGAGGCTCCTAGACGTTATTCAGTTGACCGAACCAAATTACTCGAATTGGATCCGAAATTTAGATCTTGTCCTATCTGCTGAGCGCATCTCTTATGTGCTGACAAAGGACAAGTACACAGACCTGAAGACTAGAAGAAATTAATTTTCATGAAAAATACGATGAAGATCATAATTTGGCAATGTGTTACATTCTGAGTTCATTGTCTAATGTGCTTCAGAAGCAACACGTGAAAATGGACACTTGCCATGATATTACGGTGAATCTGAAATAAATATTTGTTGATGTAAATCGCACACAACGTTATAATATCATGAAAGAACTTATTCGCTGTGTTGGAGTATTTGGAGTATGCATCGCTTATATAATATGTGGGTAGGATCCATTTACCCCATCCAGTGTTTAGTCCCACATCTACCAGTGGTTGGACTTGAAGGCTCCGTGGAGGCTATATAAGGAGTCCCCGACCTCCTGTTTCGATTAGAGAAAGCAATAGACTATCAGCTTTTTGAGGCATTCTCCCGTGGTTTCATCCCGCTCCTTTGGAGTAGGGTTCTATGTTAAATCCCTTATTCTTCAATGTTTTATCTTTATTTCTCTGATATGCTTTTGCATTCCTATTTTTTAACATGTGTAGAGACTTATATATATGTTACGTTTTATTGTTCCGTAATTTCTATTTATATTTTGTAAGACTCTGTAATTTACCCAAGGGTTTTCTCCCTATATAAGAGACCCGAGGGCTCTATGGAATAACACAACAGAGTATCGATTACTCTAACATGGTATCAGAGCCAAAACCCTAACCCTAGGGTTTTCTCCACCCGCCGCCCCCCCTTCCAGCCCACCGCCGTCGAACCCCCAGTCCGCCGCCGCCAGCCTCCAGCCGGCTCTTCCAGCCCTCCTGCGGGGCTCCTAGCCCTCCCGCCGGCTCTCTCTCTCCGCCCCCGGCCTCCAGCCGCCGCCGGGAACCCACCCGCGCCGCCCAGCCTCGTCGCCGGGACCCCCCCAGCCGCCGTCTCTCCTCGGTAGAGGCTTCCACAGCCTCTACTCGCCACCGGGACGCCTCTCCCTCGGTCGGTCTCGGATAGATGTTGGGTTCAAGTGCATAACGTCTACATATGCACTTGAATCCTCAAAGGTCTTGGTAGACAACATTTTCTTGGTTTATCACTAGTTGTTCTTCTCCGGCAGTATGTCAGAACAAAAGGTCGATATGCCCGCCATAGGTGCCTTCAAAGGTTCGGCACCAATCGTCAAAATGGACGGGACAGACTACGAACTGTGGGCTATGCAGTTCCTCAGTCTCATGAAGTCGTGTGGTAAGAAGCATATTCTTACCGAGATGAACCGTCGAAGAAGACAGGAATATATGCCTCATGGGAGGCCGATGATGCGTATGCCAAGGTTTGGCTCTCAGGAACGCTCACGACGGAGATAGCGAATGATGTCCTCCATCAGCCCACAACCAAGGCGATGTGGGATATTTTGGCCACGACGTATTCTCAGGTACGCAACGAGACGAAGATGCTCCAGTTGCAGCATGATATCTTTACCACGAAGCAGAATGGGAGGCCTCTTCATTCCCTTTACACGTCGCTTCGTGGAATGTTCGAGAAGCTCTATAGCACCATTCCGCTCACAGCCACGCCGGAACAACAGAAGACGTTCCGCAACGCCACTATGGTTGGCGTATTACTCGCTGCCCTTGACCCTGAGTACGAGGCAGCACGCTCTCAGATCCTTGCAGATGCCACCATCCCACCGATGGAAGAAGTATACAGGAGGCTCAGTCGTGTACCTGTTCCATCGAATACAGCGACTGCACCTCCATCAGCAATGGCAGTTTCCAGGGGACGTGGTGGTTCGTCCTCATTTCGTGGCAGAGGAAGTGGTGGACGTGGCCGAGGAGGTCGTGTACGGTCTACATGCTCATTCTGTCGTCGTACTAGTCATTCGAAGGATACGTGCTATTCCAAGCATGGCTTTCCTCCTTCTGCACGGGTCGCGGATCATGTCCAGGGTCCACCAGCATCTACTCCATATCACAAGTTCGAGGAGCTAGTGGCACGGCTTCGTGATATCATGCCACAGTCATCGTCAGAGGGTGCTGACGCCTCTGATATTGCCGCTTCGGCATTTGCCAGTACATCTGCCTCTGCCACTGCCTCATGTAGTCCTCCGGTCTCAGATCATAACCATGATCTCACAGGTTGGATTGTTGATTCTGGAGCCACCCATCATCTATGTCATGATAGAGATATCCTGCAGTCCTATAGAGCTGTTCAGCCTGGTCGCTCTGTACTCATTGCTGATGGTACTCATTCCCCGATCGTCGGTCAGGGGGAGACGGATTTGCTGCCCTCTATGCACTTACAGAATGTTTTACATGCACCAGAATTCTCTATGAATCTATTATCCATTAGTCAGATTACTAGAGATTTGCATTGTCGTGCTATATTTGATCCATCTTCTGTTATTTTTCAGGACATACTAACGGGCAGGGTGATTGGCTGTGGTTCTGAGCACAATGGCCTCTATAGTCTTGTACGGACCTCGTATGCTGGAGTCTCACTACATTCTCAGGGCTCCGTCTCACCATATACCTGGCATCTTCGATTTGGTCACCTGCCACTACAGAAAATGCGCCACCTCCTGCCTCAGATATCTCCGGGTTCGTCTTTTCGTTGTGAAGCATGTCAGTTAGGGAAGCACCATCGGTCCAGCTTCCCCAGTCGTCAGGGTCGGAGCAGTCGCTCTCCATTTGAGTTATTTCACATAGATATTTGGGGTCCCAATCGTGTCCCAGATCATCAGGGGCACAGGTTTTATCTAGTTGTTATTGATGATTTTTCTAGAGTGTCCTGGACTTTTCTTCTCAAAAATAAATCAGAAGCAGGAAGTGTTATTCAAAATCTTATTAATGAGGTTCAAAATGTTTTTTCGTCTACTATTAAGTATGTGCGTACTGACAATGCCTTGGAATTTTGCACTCGTTCTCTTGCTCGCTTCCTTTCTTCTAAAGGTATTATTCACCAAACCACATGTGTATACACATCTCAACAAAATGGTGTTGCAGAACGGAAGCATAGACACTTTCTTGATATTGCTCGCACATTACTTATTCAAAGTTCCGCACCCTTATCCTTTTGGGGGATGCTATCCTTACCGCATGCTATCTGGTTAACCGCATGCCTACAACTGTACTTGGCGAAAAGTCTCCTTTCTCCCTTCTATTTCCTGACAAAGATTTGTTTACACTTACACCTCGGGTCTTTGGTACTGTTGCGGTTGTCCACCGGTTATCTCCAGGACTTGATAAGCTCTCTCCTAGGGCTATCAACTGTGTTTTTGTGGGCTACTCCAGGACACAGAAAGGATATCGTTGTTATGATCCCATTCATAACAAATACTATGTGAGTGCTGATGTTACCTTTTTCGAACCAGTCATGTACTTCTCCCCTGCAGGTGACAGACTGATCTCCTCCACATCCACGGACTCTCAGGTCTATGTGCCTCCACCTCCAAGTCTGAGTCAATCCTCCAATCCACCTCCACCACCACCACCACCACCTCCAATTATACCATTTCCTAAGTTCTATACAAGGCGAACAGGGCCAACTCAAGCTACATGCCAACCATCCAACACGCCTCAGGTATGTTCTGATGTTACCACTAATGATGGATTAGCCAATGCACCGGTGCAGGACTCTTTACAACAGGAGGAGGATCCGCCAGTCATAGATGATCTTGATCGGCCTATAGCTCAAAGGAAGCCAAGGCGACAGTGTGCTTCGTACCCGCTTGCTTCTCAAGTCTCATTTCATCGTCTCAATGGGGACTTCCAGAAGTTTGTAGCTGCCGTCTTGTCTGTTGAGATTCCACGGACCTATCAAGATGCCATGAAGATTGATTGCTGGCGTCTAGCCATGGAAGAGGAGATGCGTGCTCTGCAGTCCCGAGGGACTTGGTCTCTTGTTCCCATTCCTTCAGGTGCCCCCGTGGTGAGTTGCAAGTGGATCTTTACAGTGAAATATCATGCGGATGGACGTCTTGATAGGTACAAGGCAAGACTTGTAGCACGGGGATTTACCCAGACATATGGGGTAGATTACTTGGATACTTTTTCACCAGTGGCTAGACACTCCACTCTTCGCATCCTCCTATCTGTTGCCGTGGTACGTAACTGGACCATTTTTCAGCTTCACGTCGAGAATGCTTTTTTGTATGGAGACCTGCAGGAGGAAGTCTACATGCAGCAGCCACCAGGATTTGCTGCTGAGGGGGAGACTCAGATGGTGTGCAGACTTCATAAGGCTATCTATGGCCTTAAACAAAGTCCCCGAGCATGGTTCCAGAAGCTGTCTCAGCTAATTGAAAAACATGGGTTCAGGAGATCAAATGCGGACCATTCATTGTTCATCCAGAAGACCCCTAGAGGTACAGTTGTTGTTATGATATATGTTGATGACATCTTGGTCACAGGAGATGATGCTCAGGGGATTGAGATAACCAAGTCCCTGTTGGGAAACCAGTTCATTACGAAGGATTTGGGCACGATACGATATTTTCTGGGGATAGAGTTTGCGCGAAATGCACAAGGAATGGTGATGACTCAAAGAAAATATGTCACGGACTTGCTAGCTGAAGCAGTAATGACTGGATGCAGACCTTCAAGTACACCTATGGACCCAAGCATGAAGCTGTACGATGATGATACCGAGGAGGTGGACAAAAGAAGGTACAGAGAGATGGTGGGTAAGCTCTTATATATTACTATAACTCGACCGGATATTGCCTTTGCAGTAAACCGGGTGAGTCAATTTGTGGAGCAGCCAAGGCAAGTTCATATGGATGCCTTGTATATGATATTGAGATATCTGAAGTCTTCCCCAGGCACAGGGTTGCTATTTAGGAAAGATACGGACCTATCTATTTCAGCTTGTGCAGATGCAGATTATGCAGGATGTCCAAGGGATCGTAAATCCACTTCTGGATTTGCTATCTTTATAGGAAGCTCGTTAGTTTCTTGGAAAAGCAAGAAACAGACTGTTGTGGCAAGGTCCAGTGCGGAATCTGAGTACAGAGCCATGGCACAAGCAACTGCAGAAATGATGTGGGTTAGAGCAGTCTTAGAAGATTTGACTGTAGATGTCCCCTTGCCTATGAATCTCCAATGTGACAATCAGGCAGCATTGTTTATTGCCAATAATCCAGCTTTTCACGAGAGAACAAAGCACATCGAGGTGGATTGTCATTTTACTAGAGACATGATTCAGAAGGGCTTCATTTCCACCTCTCATGTCAGTTCAGAGGATCAGACGGCTGACATATTCACCAAACCACTGCTCAGAGGACCTTTCCAGAGATGTTCTTCCAAGCTGAGCATGATAGATATCTATGCTCCATCTTGAGGGGGAGTGTAGAGACTTATATATATGTTACGTTTTATTGTTCCGTAATTTCTATTTATATTTTGTAAGACTCTGTAATTTACCCAAGGGTTTTCTCCCTATATAAGAGACCCGAGGGCTCTATGGAATAACACAACAGAGTATCGATTACTCTAACAACATGGTATCCGAGCAGGTTCGATTCTCGCAGATTTGTTCTTGAAAGTTTTATTTTCATATTCTGTTCGAGATTCCACTATCAGGGACAAAGCGGGTTTCTTTTCATTATTTTTATCATGTTCGGAGATCTATTCCTGAAAAATTATTGCGGAAGATCATGTTCATGTTCGAAGGTTGTTCATTTTGTTCATGTTCATCGTTAGGATTTTCGTCTTAACCCTAACTCAACAAGAGACATCCAGGCTCTTTGTCCGTGTTTCAAAAATAAAAATTGAGGGTTCGCTCTGGAACCCTAGTTCTGCAGGCTGCGCATCAGCCATCGGCTCTCAAGCTAGAGCTCAGGTGACAACCTCCTATAATGCAAAAATGAATTTTGCAACAAAAATAAATTTTGAACGATGGAATTTTCGGTGGAGAAGAAAATAAAGGGATTGAGAGGAGAAGGCTCGTCGGAGAACGAGAGATTTGAGGAAGAAGAAGCGCGTAGATCGCGTCAAGGGAGAAGGAATAGAGAGAAGAGATACGAGATAAAATCTCAAATTTAATTATAATCTGATCTCTTTAAAACCATTGACTACCATCCCCTTTATATATGAGGGATGGTTGCAAAAATAGAAATTCAAATTCAAATTCAAAACTACTTATCCTAATTGACTCTAATCGACTAACTAATTGATTTGAAATAAATTCAAATCTTTAATTGACTCCAACTAACTAATTTGAGATCACACACGATCTCTTTTATTTAAATAGAAATTGCGACAACTCGAATAAACGTAAATAAAATTAGCCTCTAATTAACGGATAAAAATAGAAAAATGAGGCCCTATTTGTTGACTTCTTGCTGCATCAGTTCTCCTCCACTTGAAAAATTCGTCTCCCGACGAATTGCTTGATTTTCGGTCTGTCGGTGGAAAATTCCATATAGATTGATTGATTGGATCTCCCAATTTTGCTTCTTTTCCATGTTACGTTTATAATTTTTCTCCGTTGAGGGATACTGCTGTAAATATTCTACCCCTTCACTTGAAAGGATTCCATAGCATAATATATCCTCCAATTGGCCTTTTTGATAAATAATTTTGGGAGGATTCCTTTTGCAATTTTCCCAAATCATATCCCTTGTTCCAAGGGATTTGATTGAGGAAACCAACACTAGGTTTTCTATCAAAGGGAGGCGACAACGCACAGGCGGAGGACCTTGGTGGTGGCGTGCTGCTGGGGCAATGCGGTGGCGGCTTGCGATCGACACGCGGGCGGCTGACTGTGTTGACAAGGTTGGGGATCGCGATGTTGGGGTTAGCACCGCAAGGGGTGTGAGGGCTTCGGGGAAAGGGGGTGGCAACGATGGGGTTTGGGGGGCGGGAGGGGTTTGCGGTGATGCTGTGGCTATTTGGAGAGTTGGGGGGTTGATGGATGGCATGAGGGATGGGAGGGGAGACGAGATTGGAGAGGGGGAAGGGCAGGACAGGGGCGCAGGTTGTGGCGGGGTTGGCTTGGCCACCGAGGGTGCGGGAAGGGTGAGGAGAGGCTGTAAGAGGATTGGGCTGCTTGCTGGGGGTGCAAGGATGGCAGTGGGAGGGGGTGCGAGGGCTGGTGGCGGGGCCGCAGGGTGGGAGGTGGTGCAGGGGTATGGTGGACGGACTGTTTTGGGGCTGATTTTGCTGGAATCGCATTCAGAAATGGTGTTTGCAGGTCGGAATGTACCTGGACAGCGAGCATGTCGATAGTTTTTCCTCCTGAAATGGGCTGGACAGCGAGCATATTATTGAAGACGACGTAGTTTTCTTGGCTCTCTTCATCAGGAACTTGGACGGAAGTTTCACCAACCCTTTTGGCAGTGATTTCTTCTAGTTGTCGCGTCAATGCCTCGATATTCCGCGGCTCTTGTATCCGTGACACCAAAGCTTGCATATTGGCACAAACTTGGAGCATATTTGGTAGTGCTTGTCTAACCTCAGCACGCCATGCACGGTCGTTGGAGCGAGATCCTTTGAACTTTTCGTGTGAACGACGGGACGGATCGTCAGATCGTGAGGACGATCTAGATGCCATGATCTGATACCAATTGATGCAAAAATGAATTTTGCAATGATGAAAAATAAATTTCGAACGATGGAATTTTCGGTGGAGAAGAAAATAAAGGGATTGAGAGGAGGAGACTCGTCAGAGAACGAGAGATTTGAGGAGGAAGAAGCGCATAGATCGCGTCAAGGGAGAAGGAATAGAGAGAAGAGATACGAGATAAATTCTCAAATTTAATTGTAATCTGGCCTCTTTAAAACCATTGACTATCATCCCTTTTATATAGGAGGTATGGGTTACAAAAATAGAAATTCAAATTCAAATTCAAAACTACGTATCCTAATTGACTCTAACTGACTAACTAATTGATTTGAAATAAATTCAAATCTCTAATTGACTCCAACTAACTAATTTGAGATCACACACGATCTCTTTTATTTAAATAAAAATTACGACAACCCGAATAAACGTAAATAAAATTAGCCTCTATTTGACAGGTAAAAATAGAAAAATGAGGCCCTATTTGTTGACTTCGTGCTGCATCATCCTACTTCCAGGCAAGAGGCGGTGGACCTGTAGGTCAGCAGTACTACTCAGGCGACGCACCTCTCCTGCGATTCCTACCGGCGTACTCGTAGCCTCCAGGTTCCCCATCTTGACGGCGATGCCTACAGGTTCCTGCAAGTTCCAGCAGCCGTCAACCCTACAGGCGGCAGAAACCATAGTGTGCCTCCCGCCTCCAGCCCTAACATGCTGCGCCACTCAAGGCGCACCTCCCTCCATCATGCAACCCCGCTCCAAGTGAGGCATCTCCCTCGCGGTTCTTCCTCTTGCGCTCCAGCGCCTCTCCCCCTTGGTGAATTCTTCAATTCGCACAGGCGGCAACACTTGTCAAGGCGAAGACCTCTCCTTTCAGGCGGAGCGCAACACCTCCTCGTCGGCTGGGACTCCCATGTCACGTCGCCCACCTCCGAGCGGTACCAGATCGCGCGCAACGAGACCACTGCATTTCCATCTCATTGCCATGGTATTAAAAGGCGTGCCTCGAGGCGGTCGAGGCGTACGCCTCAAGGCGAGGCGGGCTTTTTAGCCTTGAGGCGTGCGCCTCGGCCTTGTCCAGTGAGGCGTGCGCCTCGAGTGGCCGAGGCATAGCCTCGAGGCGTTCCACCTCGAGGCGGTTGAGGTGTTTTCCGAGGCGTTTTTATTTTTTGAAGATTTTTTATGATTTTAATAGTTTACACGGTGATTTGAGAAGCTTATACATACATACTTGTTTAGGATAATGATTATACAAGTTAAATGCCTAAATCTGATGTTTCTTTCGTACCCATAACTCCATATTTACTATTAATTATGTGTAACTATTTCAACAAACTGCTTCATATTTACTATTAATTATGTCTAGCTATTAATTACTACAAGATGAATGCTTAAATTTGACCTCTTTCATATTCATATTTACCATTAACATGTCAAATTATTGCAGCGAGACCCCCGCACTGGTAGAGTATGGTGGCAAAGGGAGGGCATCAAACCGTTCTTCATCTGGGTATAGTAGAACATATAGTTAGGATTCAAATCATATGATTCATATCAACAACTTGGATATTTATAATGACAACTATAGCCAGTCCATTTTAGATAATTTTTTAGTGATAGTTATAACCAATGATTTCCTTTTGATTGGGTAGAAATTTAGAAATGTTTATGGCATTGAGTCATTGACATATCCTTTTTTCATGTTCTTATCTTCATAATATCATCATATATTACATTGTTATATACTATATGTTTGTCAGATTATATTATTTCACCAAAAATATATTTATTATATATTTTATAATTATTTTTCTATACAAAATTGAGGCTTACTCATCGACCGCTTCGAGGCTACGCCTCGCCTCGCTTCCAGGGAAAACGCCTCGTTCTTCCTTTCGTTTTTTCGAACCTTGCTCACTGCCAGGGAGGCCCCATCGGCCCGATTTCCACGTAGCGGCAACACTGGCGAGGCTCCTTCTCCACGACGCGCAACTCCTCTTTCCAGATTTCGCTTCCAGGCTGTGCGATGCAGCCCGACAGTTCCTCCTCGACAATGCCTTCCTCCTCTCTTGCGAGCCCTGTCGACGACATTCTTTGAAGAAAAGAGTTCCCAGATTGGGAACCCTAAGTTCATGCGAGTTGTATCGAGCCCTATAGGGGCTTCGAAATTGAGAAAATAAGGAGCGTAATTGGGCTGGGTCAAAAGTTATTTAAAAAAAATCCGCTGCAATTAAAAAAAGGGGCAACACTGTATTTTTGTCCCAAGATTGGGCCACGGTTTAAAAAAATTTGTGTTTTTTTTTGAAAAGATGCATATAATAAAAAAGCCGTACGTAAAAGGATTTGCAAAAAAAATGCAAAAAATATAATGGAAAGTAGAAAGCCGTAAAAAATTAAACAGCTTTAAAATGTTTCAAAAAAATGATTTGAGAAGCCAAAAAGAAAATTGAGATCGACGTTTGTGATGTTTTGTTGTCTCCCCATTTTATTCTCCCAACTTTGTCGATGTCACTGTTTCTGACAAATATGGGAGAAAGAGTGAGTATTGTGTAGAGTCAAAGGCCAGATTATTAGATTTTCCAGATTCACCAGATTCAGAGATTCTAGAGGCCATTTAGATTCCAGACTCTACAGATGCTCAGATGTTCAGACTCGACGTCAGATGTTTTCGAGTCTTCATTTTCAGACACACACATGTATGCGGTCTTCTTTTCAGATGTGCATATGTTTGTTATCTTTTGTGTGGTCCCCATTTTTTATGTTTCGGCCAAGATTTTCATATGATCCATAGGGACTCCAAAGTAGAGTACTATTCCCTATGTCATGTTGGTTAGGGTTTTCATGTGGTTTCATAAGGACTCCAGAGTAGAGTACCATTCTCTGTGCCAGATGGGAGAGACCCAGTTCTCCGACTTCTTCACACTCTATTCTCCAACGACGGTGGACTCCGACGATGATTGCACTCCATGGCCTTTCAGTTCGACCCTTTTCAGAGATGGAGCAATTGGCCACATGTTGTGGAGAGCTGGAGTTCTCCAGGTGGAGACTCTTCTTCAGTTACAATGACCATAGAAGGCCGTATCGGCGATATATCGTCGATATACCGGTCGACAGGGAAGGGGCATCGAAATCACCCTGTATATCCTTTTACAGGGATATCAACGATAGGAGGGTGCATACAATGGTTCTTTAACTTGGAGTATATTTGCAAGTTATTTCATGTTGTAAAGAACTTGAATGAAAATCCATTTCCAATATCTACAAGTCAATTCTTTAAAAAAATAACTATAAGTCAAGAAGCAACATTAATATCAATATGTTCGAAATGATCGATATATGCGATATAAGCTTCATAGATGACCAACATGTGTAATCTAAGAGTATATTTGCAAGCTATTTAATAATCTAAGAACTTGGATGAACTCCATTTTCAGTATATATATATATATATATATATATAAGTCAACAACTAACAATAGCAGTGATATTTTCGATATGATCGATATGTGCAATATAAGGGTCATGGTCTTCACAATTGATCTATATGTGTCATCTAAATATATATTTGTAAGTTATTTAATGTTATAATAACCACAATATTTGACATGCGGATGAGGGGAGCTAGGCGTAGGCGGGAGAGTGTTCGGAGGGAGTGCGTGCGGTTGGAGGCTCGAAGGAGCGAGCGGGTGGGGGCTCAACAGAGTGAGGTTTGTGACCAGCAGGATGAAGATGGGGTTGTGGGCGGCGTTTGTTTGTCATCGGAAGCCTGGGCGTAGATGCTTCAGGTGCAGAGGGTGGGGCCACCTCACGTCGGCCTGTGCTTTCCCTCCCTTGTGCTTCTCTTGCGGTCGAGCTGATCACCGTCGTAGCTCCTGTGCGGTGCTGGGTGGTCGACCGGTCCTTGTTGGGTCGGTTGCGGAGGCTCAGGATCCTCTGAGAGGGGAGCAGCTCGGCCCGTCTCCGGGTGCTAGTCAGGTGGAAATGGGCTCCGCCTTGGGGGGTTCATCTTCCGCGGCGGAGGGTTTGGCCGGTCTCTTAGTGGGATCTTGGGTGGAGGGCTCGACGCGTGCACGGTCTAAGCGTTCGGTTGAAGTGGAGCTTTCACGCTTGTTGGATGGATAATTCACGGGAGACGTCGTGTTATTGGGAGCGAGGCGGTGCTGTATCTGCAGTTTGTCGAGGCAGCTGAAGGAGACCCTGCTGAATTATAAGGGTGGTGGTGCCGTCGCTTGGAGGCTGCCTAGATTTACCGATGGATTTGTTTAACGCTCCGTCGTTTGGGTCGCACAGGTTCGTGGGGCACCGTTCCTTTCTCGCAATGTCTGGTCGCTGGGACCACCGTTGAAGCACTTGGGTACGACGGTCTGAGTCCTGGAGGATGGTAATGGTACAATGCTAGACACTGACTCGGAGGCTGCGATGGTCCTAATGGAGTGCCCCATTGGCGTGGTACCGGATTCCGAGGCGATTATGGCCATTGGTCGCTTTTCCTTCCGTCTGCAAGTTCGGCCTCTGGCTTCCCCACCTTTGCCGTGCTGGATGGAGGTTGGGTACGGTGATTCCACTCCTCTTCTGGGAGGGGAACGGTCGCCAGCTGGCGTGGCATGCATCGATCTGTGGAAATAGGCTCCGCCTTGGGGGGTTCATCTTCCGCGGCGGAGGGTTTGGCCGGTCTCTTAGTGGGATCTTGGGTGGAGGGCTCGACGCATGCACGGTCTAAGCGTTCGGTTGAAGTGGAGCTTTCACGCTTGTTGGATGGATAATTCACGGGAGACGTCGTGTTATTGGGAGCCAGGCGGTGCTGTGTCTGCAGTTTGTCGAGGCAGCCGAAGGAGACCCTGCTGAATTATAAGGGTGGTGGTGCCGTCGCTTGGAGGCTGCCTAGATTTACCGATGGATTTGTTTAACGCTCCGTCGTTCGGGTCGCACAGGTTCGTGGGGCACCTTTCCTTTCTCGCAATGTCTGGTCGCTGGGACCACCGTTGAAGCACTTGGGTACGACGGTCCGAGTCCTGGAGGATGGTAATGGTACAATGCCAGACACTGACTCCGAGGCTGTGATGGTCCTAATGGAGTGCCCCATTGGTGTGGTACCGGATTCCGAGGCGATTCTGGCCATTGGTCGCTTTTCCTTCCGTCTGCAAGTTCGGCCTCTGGCTTCCCCACCTCTGCCGTGCTGGATGGAGGTTGGGTACGGTGATTCCACTCCTCTTCTGGGAGGGGAACGGTCGCCAGCTGGCGTGGCATGCATCGGTCTGTAGAGGTATCAATACTGAGGCATCAGGAGCTTGTTGCGTCGTCATGTCAGGGTGTTTGCGCCTCTCCAGTGTCAGTCGCGCTTCTTACCATTGTTGCGGGAGATCCGTGGGTGGATTAGCTCCCCTCGCCTTCATCGGGCACGAGATCTTGGTGTCGGATCCTTCATGCAGATCTCCTGCTCCTTTCACGGGGGAGCGAGGGTCCGATTGTCTCTCAGGTATCGATAGCGGTCAGTCTTAGATCGACTGGAAGGTCGGACCCATGGCTGCCTTTCTGGAACGGTTTGATGCTTGACTCGATTGGTTCGTCCCCAGTTTGGGAGACTTCGGACCCCCTGTACCGATCTGACTCGAAAGGGGATGAGCCCTCTTGCGCTCGTGATTTTGGAACCCCTGTACCGACCTTCTCTGATTCTGGATCCCCTGGGCAGGCCTTCTCGGGTAGCGTTGTGGCTGGCCCTGTGCATGTGAGCTCGGAAGAGGGTCTTGCTGTTGTTAGTGGCGAGGGGCCTGCTGTGACCTGGTATACTGTTGCAGACGTGGCTGTTGGCGTGGTGGCAGATAAAAGGTTCGGGAAAAGGTACAGAAGAAGGCAACGTTGTAGGCGCATCTTGTGGAACCTTCGCCTATCTCCGAGTAGATAGCAAGAATCACGAAGTTAGCGGGAGTGGTGTGGATTGGGGAATTCATCGCTGATTCTAAATGAAGATTCTTTCTTGGAACGTGAGGGGTCTGGGTGACTCGGAAAAGAGGCGTATTCTGGGGTCGAGATTCGTGGAGTGGGGTTGTGATATTGTCTTTCTGCAGGAAACTAAGTTGGATTCTGTCTCGAATGTGACTTGGCATTCCTTTGATGTGGGTTCGCTGTCTGAGTTCAGTACGATTGGGGCGATGGGCTCCACAGGTGGCCTGCTTATGGCTTGGAAGAGTTCGGCTTTTCCTCTGCGAGCAGAATTGAAAGGCACTCATGTCCTTACGATGCTTTGAAGTGCCTTTGCTGGAGTTCCTTGTTTGCTCCAACGTGTATGTATGGGCCGTGTCAACCATCCACGCGGCATCAGTTGTGGGCGACTTTGCGGGTTTCTAATGCTTTCCAGGGCAACCATTGATTGATTGGAGGGGACTTTAATGTTACGATGCTCTCTTCGGATAGGGAGGATGCGGGGAGGGCAGGACCCCGACTCTACGGATTTTATGGAGGTGGTAGATTCCTTGGAATTGGAGGTGTTGGATGCAGCAAGCACAAAGTTCACCTGGAGAAACTCGGGCTCCCGTTCTCGTCTTGATCATTTTCTTGCGTCGGCGGAAATCCTGGAGCTCTTCTTCCTGTCCTTTGTTGCTAGCAGGCCGAGACCAAGATTGGATCACACTCCCATTCTTTGGGACTCTGGTGATCCTTCATCCCACGAGGTTTCTTCCATTACGAGAAGGCTTGGCTGTTGGAGGAATCTTTCAGAGACCTGGTGATGTCTCATTCGAGAGGTCTTCTGTGCCTGCTTCTGGTTCGACAACCTCGAGATTTGTTCAAAAGTTGGCCTCCTTGTGGGCTTGTTTATGCTATTTTAAGAGAGAGTCGAGGGAGGCTCGCCGCACGATCAGAGGGATGGTTGAGGAGGAGGTTAGCAGACTTGACATCTTGGAGGATGACGGACCTCTAACTGAGGTCGAGTTGTTGCAGAGAGTGGAGGCTCAAAGGAAGATATTTGAGGAGGACATGAAGAGAGTGGTTGAGTGGAAGCAAAGATCCAGACACAACAGGATCAGGGAGGGCGATGCGAATACGACCTTTCATGGTGTGGCTAGTGGGAGGAGTCGTGGCAACACCATCAGGTCCGTGATCATAAGCGGTGTTGGATGGCAACAGTGAGATGGGGAGGGTGTTTACGGATCATTTTCTCGAGTTCTCCACGAGGGGTTTCGGCAGGCGGTGGAGGTGGACTGGATCATGGCCTCAAATTTTAGCGAAATTCGATCGAATTTCTGTCGAATATCGATATCCAGTCGAAATCGAAATTCAACCGAAATGATCTAAATATGGGGGTCCTAGTACAAAAAATGTCTGAAATGAACGAAATTTTGGTCGAAATTCCATCGAAATTCTGTTTTGGTCGATACCGAAATGGTGACCGAAACCCGACATTTTGGGCCTTGGACTGGATCGGGCGCCACGCAGTTATCGACCGCCCATGCTTCTAACCTGATTCAGGCGGTGACCTTGGAGGAGTTGAGGATGACAGTTTGGGGTTTAAAGGGGGATGACGCACGAGGCCAGATGGTTTCTCGGTATCTTTCTACAGAGACTTCTGGGATCTGGTTGGCGGGGAGGTGCTTGAAATTGTGTTAGAGTGCTGCCGCTGCAACACGGGTAGGGTTGAGCATGGGCCGGGTCCGGGCCGGGTTCGGCTTGGCCCGACCCAAGCACATTTTAGTATACAGGCTAACGGGCCGAGCCTAGGCTCGTTTTATTTTTCAAAATCTAGGCCCAAGCCCAAGCCCGACCCAAACATTATGGGCCGGGTTCGGGCTGGGCCGGCCCAAATTGAAACTCCGGGACATATTGAGCTTGTTTTTATCTTACAAATATACCACCCATCCCCAACAAAAATGAGTATTCTTTATACATGCAAATATGTTTTACACATTGATAATATTAAGGAATCATGTCCATGATACGAATTTGCTATGTACAACAACATGCTCTAAACATGACAAATATATTACCAATGTAATATAATTGTTTATAATATATGTTTGTTAACATGGTAAATTATTATCATAATGGTATATATAACAATGATGGTTGTTAACTTTACTAAATTAATATGTTTAGAATTTAATATCCATCTAAATTCTATTATCACTCATATGCATAAGTAATTGGTCAAGCTAATGGGCCGGGCAGTTTGGGCCCTTGAAACGGGCCGAGCTATCGGGCCGGGTTATCAGGCTTTCGGGTTTGGGCCCTATCAGGCCCGAACCCGGCCCGAATATACAATTGGGCTTGAATTAAGGCCCAAAGCCCGGCCCAATTCTTTGTGGGCTCGGGTTCGGGCCGGGCTACATGGGTCGGGTTTCGGACCGGGTCGGGCTGACCCGGCCCAATGCTCAACTCTAAACACGGGTTTTGATCGCATCAATAAGGCTCTGATTGTCCTCCTTCCTAAGATGGAGGGAGCTGGCATGATTGAAGATTTTAAGCCTATTGCAATTTCCAACGCTCTATATTTGATTGTGGCAAAGGTCTTCGCTATCAGATTGGGTAGGGTGCTCGAACACATTATCTCCCCTTTTCAGTCTGCCTTCGTTCCGGGGAAGCAGATCACGGAATGCTTGGTTATGACGTCTGAGATTATTGCTGCTTGGAAGAGGTGTGAGAAGAAGGCATTGCTTTGAAAAGTGGATTTTGCAAAGGCTTACGATACTCTAGACTGGCATTTCCTCTGGGCGGCGTTGCATAGGAGGGGATTCCCGGAGCTCTGGATATCTTGGATGAAGCGCTGCGTGACTACCACGTCTTTGTCGGCCCTCGTGAATGGGCATCCAGAGAGGGGCTTCTTTCAGGTGCAGAGGGGCATAAGGCAGGGCTACCCTCTCGTTCCTTTGCTCTTCATCATTGCCTCTGACGTACTTGCTTGCATGGTGACCCGAGTGCAGGACAGTGGGATCACTAGTGGCTACTCGAGGGATGGTTTGAGGGTCCCACTGCTTCAGTACGCTGATGACACCATTTTCTTCATTGAGGGGGGCAGTGGCGAGGCTAGTGGCATGACGATCACTCTCGAGCTGTTTGGTGATATGTCAAGGCTGGCTCAAAATACTAGCAAGTCCAAGGTGGCTCCGTTTGCCTCATCTGACGATGAGACGCGTCTCTGCAGTCACGTGCTGGGAATGACATGTACCAATCCAATCTTCCCATCCACTATCTAGGGATTCCTTCGCCCGTTGGCATGACAAAGCTGGCGGATTGGTTGCCGCTCGTCGAGAAGCTGGAGAGGAGGCTCGCGGGGTGGAAGTCCTCGATCCTTTCTAAGGGGGGATGCTTGGTGCTTCTGAAGGCGGTGCTCTCTGCTATTCCGATTTACTTCACTTCTATGAGACTCATGCCGGCTGGTATTAGAAGGAGATTGGAGGGATTGATGCGACGTTTTCTTTGGGGCAAGAGCGGTCAGGAGGCTTCCAACGTTCACCTAGTCTATTGGGAAACTATCACGCTTCCGAAGTGCGATGGTAGTCTCGGGGTCAGGCGTCTTGATGCGTTGAATAAAGCTTCTTGCTGAAGTGGGCGGGCCGGATCTGGAGGAGCACTGAAGATCTTTGTACTGCTCTTATTTGTCAGGTCTACGCTGTGTCTGTTTCTGCGTCGGAGATCAATGGGGAGGGGAGCTACTAAGAAACTGCTTCCTCTCTGCCCGAATGGCGGGGGATGAAATGAGGATTGAAGACTTTGGTTTCATCCCGTTCCTTTGGGAGTAGGGTTCCATGTAAAAATCCCATGTTGTTCAATATTTCTTTATTATTTTTCTCTGATTAGCTTCCGCATCCTATTTTCTAACATGGTATCCGAGCTGGTTCGATTCTCGAGATTTTCATATTGTTTATTTTGTTCGAGATCCGGTTCTAGGGTTTCTGTTGAAACCCTAAACGTTTTGATCAATATTCGATTGTTGATTTGATTGTTCGTGTTCAAGTTTAAGCGGCCACGCCGCCCTTCTCCACGCAGATCAGAAGGCGGCGTGTGTTCTCTCCATGGTGGAGACTCTCCTCCAGGAGGCTCCATGCCCACTGGTGGCCCTCTCGTGAGATCGCACAATCCCAGGCAAATCCAGGCGATGCTTGGCCGCATCACGCATGCGAACTTGCAGCCGCGATATCTAACAACATATGGCGGCGGCTCGCAGACACCAGATACCATGCGACGAGTCTACCGCTCTTGCCCAGCCTCCACACGGAAGGGGTCGAGACGCTCATCGCATGCCAAGGTATACATGCGGAAGCACCATCGTCAACATAAAAAAATCCTCGCGCAAGCATTAACTTCCTCTCATCGCATATCACAAGGCGACATCGCCTCTTGCTCTCCATGTGACACCGCCACTTGCTCTCCAGGAGGAAGCACTGTCGCCAGCTCTAGGAAATTGTCCCCCCCAACCGCTCACGCCGGCCTCCCCATCACGCCACACCTCCAACTCCAACTATTCTCCAAGGCGACGGGCGACGTATGTTTGCGGAAGAGGGTTCCCACAATGGGAACCATAAGGTTTATGGGTATACAGATGGGCCCAGTGGCCCTTCTTATTAAAAAAATATCTACTGCTACTTTATAAAAGAAGAGTTGAAAAAAAGAGGAAGGGAGAAAGAGCCCAACAATGGGTTGTTACAGGGTCGATGTGGGCCGAGAAAAAAGAGAGGAATTTTAAAAAAATGTTGGATAGTTGTAGAAGAAGGGAGAGGGGGATAAAACAAGGAATTCTTAAAAAAAGGTGCGTACACAAAAAAGTCGTACATGTATTTGCTAGAAATGATGATTTGAAAAAAAATTGATTCCAAAAATGTGAGGAAAAGCCTTAAAAATAAATGAACGACTTATTGTGATGACTATTATAAAAAATGATGAATGAAATAGCCGGAAAAAAATGATTTGAAAATTCGAGAAAAATTGTGACGGCTTATTGTTTTCTCCATGATCTTGTCTTCTCCCAACTTGATCGACGTCATTCTTTTCCGATAAGTATGGGAAAAATGGGGAATATTTGTGTAGAGTCACAGGTCAGATGTCAGATTCCAGATCAACTAGATTTTCCAGACCAAACCAGTCAGATTGTCCAGACTCTAGAGTTCATATTTCAGACTCGACATCAGATTGGTTCCGAGTCTTCAGTTTCAGACATGCACATGTATGCAGTCTTTTCAGATGTGCGCATGTTTGCCATCATTGTTTGTGGTCCCCATCTTTTGTGTTTCGGACAGGGTTTTAATGTGATCTATAGGGACTCCAGAGTAGAGATTCCATTTCCTATGCCATGTGGGTTAGGGGTTTCATGTGGTTTCATAGGAACTCCAGAGTAGAATACCATTCTCTGAGTCTGATGTGGGAGGTCCAGTTCTTTGACGAGGAGACTTCTTCAGACTCCATTCTCAAGCGATCGTGGACTCTAACGAGGATTGCACTCCACGACTTTTCAATTTGACCATTTCCGAGATGGAGCAGTTGTCCACATGTTGTGGCATGCTAGAGTTCTCCGTGTAGAGACTCATTTCAGTTACAGTGACTTTGACAGGTGCAGTGCCAAAGCACATGCTCTGAGACGAGGAGATTGATGTAGCGTAAGTTGAGATTTCTTTCTATTTGTCCAAGATGAGCATTGCATGCTCCAGCTTGAGGGGGAGTGTTAGAGTATTTAGTTGTATAATAACTTATACTGTAGATGGAGTTTAGTCCCACATCTACCGTCTGTGGGATGTGGAGACTCATGGGGGCTATATATAAACCCTCACACTCATTGTATCCAGTAAGAAAAGCAATAGACTAGCAACCCTTTGAGGCATTCTCCCGTGGTTTCATCTCGCTCCTTAGGGCATATAGTTTCACATAAAAATCTCTTTGTCCAATATATTTCTAGCTCTTGCTATGTTTATCATTTTCGCTTCCGCATTCCTATTTTCTATTAGTAAGAAACACATTCTTACGAGGAGGAGCCGGTGGAGAAAATTGGAGTTACCACCTCGTGGGAGGCGGATGATGCATATACCAAAGGACTCTCGGTACATTGACGATCGCCAATGATGTGCTATATTAGCTCACTATCAAGGCGATGTGGGACATTCTTGCAACAACATTCTTAAGCGAGAAACGAGACGAAGATCCTCTAACTCTAGCATGATATATTTACTATCAAGCAGAACAAACACCCTTTTCATTCACTGTATTCATCCTTGCGTGGGATGTTTGATGAACTCCACAGCTTCATGCCTCTCACGGTGACTCTAGAACAACAGAAGACATATAAGAATGCTACCATAGTTGGTGTATTCCTACCAGCCCTTGACCCTGAATATGATGTTGCTTTCTCGCAGATTCTAGCGGATGCCACTATTCCCCTCCCATGGAGGAAGTTTGCCGCAGGCTCAACACTATTCCGTCCACAACTACTATCCAGAATTCTTCGACGATGGTAGACTTCCGGGGAAGAGGAGGCTCTTCTTTTCGTTGATGCGGACCTCGTGGTAGAGGAGGTCGCATTCGTTAGCCCTGCATGTACTGTTACCGTCCGGGACATATGGAGGATACATGCTATTCCAAGCATCTTCGGCATCAGCCCATGTAGCGTTGCAGGTTGAATCTCTAGCTGCTCCTACTTCAGATAAGAGGTTTGATGACCTCGTGGCCAGATTACGGGATACCACGCCTCCTGCTTCTTCACCATCTCTTGGAGTCCAATCAGATGTAGCAGCCTTCGCATCTGCCAGTACGTCTGGTACGACTAGTACCTCATGTAGTACTTTTGCTTTTAGATCCTGTTACGGATCTAGGGTTTTTGAGTGGATTATGGATTCTGGAGCAACACATCATTTATGGGGGACATAGATCAACTTACAACATATAGACAGGTTCCACCAGGGAGATCTGTTGTAATAGGCCGATGAGACTCATTCCCCGATCACCGGACAGGGGAGATTTATTTGATGCCTTTGATGCATCTGCAGAATGTGTTACATGCTTTTGATTTTTCTATGAATATATTATTTTATTTGTCAGATCATGAAAGATTTGCATTGTAGAGCTATCTTTGACCCATCGACTCTTATTTTTCAAGACATTCTTATTGGCAGAGTGATTAGGTGTGGCCGTGAGCTGGATGGTCTTTATTGCATTGTTCGAACTCCCTATGCTGGCATATCTTCTCATGCAACAGGACCAGTTTCTCCATACACCTGGTACCTACGCTTTGGTCACCTCTCTCTCCAGAAGATGTTGTCATATTTTGTTGCAGATTTCATCGGGTTCGTCCTTCCAGTGTGAGGCGTGTAAGTTTGGGAAAGCATCAGTGGTCTGCTTTTCCTGGTCGTCAGAGTCGGAGTAGTAACTCTCTTTTTGAGTTATTTTGTGTTGATATTTGGGGACCGAGTTGTGTTCCTGATCACTAGGGACACTAGTTTATCTTGTTGTTGATGATTTTTCTCGTTTGTCACGGATCTTTTTATTGAAAAATAATTCTGAAGCATGGGATATGATGAGGTGCATAATGTTTTCTCTACCTCTGTGAAATTTGTGCAAACTAATAATGCTTTGGAATTCTGTACCGTGCTCTATCACATTTCCTTTCATCTCGTGGTGTTATTCCTTAAACATGTGCTTACACTTCTCAACAGAATGGTGTTGCAGAGAGAAAGTATCACCATCTACTTGACGTCACACGGACTCTTCTCATTAAGTGTCGTGCCCCATACTCATTTTGGGGTGATGCAGTTCTTACGACATGCTATCTGGTGAATCGCATGCCATCATCTGTCTTGGGTGAAAAAATTCTTTTCTCTATAGCTTTCCATGGGAAGGAGTTGTTCTCACTTACTTCTCATATGTTTGGCTCTATTGCTTTTGTTCCTCAGTTGACTCCTGTTGTTGACAAGCTCTCCTAGAGCTGTCAATTGTGTGTTTGTTGGGAGGGATACTTGTGTTATGATCCATTGTGCATGAAATACTATATTAGTGTTGATGTTACATTTTTTGAGTCTGCGGTGTATTTCTCTTCTACATGTGATAGGTTGGCTTCATCATACTCTGATGATGAGGTTTACATGCCACCCCTCCGAGTCTATCATCTCCTCCTCCCGTGCCTGCTGTTCTACCACCGCTATCACCACCACCTCCTCCATCCCCTCCTTCTACCCAGTCGCATGTACCCATTGTTCCACCATTACCAAAATTCTGTACCTGTCGGCCTGCTTCCGCTCATGGTCATCGCCGTCATCTAGCACGCCCCATGTTTGTTCTGATAACATGATTTCAAAAGATGGGCCTACATATATATCTGTGCAAGAATCATTGCAGGAAACTAACCCACGGGTGGAGGAGGTTCCCAATGATATGGATATACCCATTGCAGTTCAGAAACAGAAACGTTCTTCTGCTTCATATCCTCTTGCCTCTCAAGTCTCCTTTCATCGTTTGATAGACGAATTTCCGAGATTTGCAGTAGCTTTATCTGTCGTAGACATTCCACAAAATTATCAGGAGGCCTTGAAGGATAGTCGATGGTGCTTGGCTGTGGAGGAAGAGATTGCTGCTTTACAATTATGTGGTACATGGAGTTTGGTGTCTGCTCCTCCTGGGGCGTCTGTTGTCAGTTGCAAATGGGTGTTTATTGTTAAACATCATGCATATGGGAGCCTTGATCGTTACAACGCAAGATTAGTTACACGAGGATTTACTCAGACCTACAGTGTGGATTATATGGACACATTCTCTCCAATTGCTCCTCACTCAACTCTACGTGTCTTACTTTCAGTTGCAGTGGTACGTGATTGGCCTTTGTTTCAACTAGATATTAAAAATGCATTTTTGTATGGAGATCTACAAGAGGAAGTTTACATGCATCAGCCTCCGAGGTTTGCTGCTGACAGGGAGTGTCAACAGATTTGTAAACTCCATAAGGTAATATATGGCCTTAAGCAAAGTTCAAGGGTGTGGTTTCAGAAGCTCTTGGATCTAATTGAAAGATAGCGGTTCAAGAGGTCAAATGCAGGACATTCATTCTTTGTGCAGAGAATACCTAGAGGTACTGTTGTCATCATGGTCTATGTTGATGATATACTTGTTACAAAAGATGATGTACATGGGATCAAGATGGTAAAAGAATTTCTGCGTCGTCAGTTTGTTATCAAGGATCTTGACACCTTAAGGTATTTCTTACGGCTAGAATTTGTTAGGAATGTACATGGTCTTGTGATGACCCAAAGGAAGTATGTTGCAGACATGCTTGTTGAGACATGCATGATTGGGTGTCGACCCTCTACTATTCCTACGGATCCTAGCATGAAGTTATATGATGATGATACATATGAGGTCATCAGAAGGAGATATAGTGAGATGGTGGGAAAGCTCCTCTATATTACTATTACTAGACCTGATCTCTTTTGTAGTAAGTCGGGTGAGTCTGTTCATGGATCAACCCCGACAGGTACATATGGATGCTATATACATGATTTTGAGATATCTAAAATCTTCTCCAGGTGCAGGATTACTATTATGAAAAGGAGTAACTCTTTCTGTTTATGCATGTGCTGATGAAGACTATACAGGGTGTCCTAAGGATATGAAGTTTACTTCAGGCTTTGCTGTGTTTGTTGGCAGTTCTCTTGTTTCTTGGAAAAGCAAGAAATAAACGATTGTGACTAAATGAAGTGCCAAATCTGAATATAGGGCTATGGCACAAGCAAGCACATAAATGATGTGGGTTCGAGCAATGTTAGCAGATTTGCATATAAATGTACCTCTACCCATGCAAGTTGCAATGTGATAATCAAGCTGCCTTATTCATTGCTAATAATCCTGCATTCCATGAAAGAACGAATCATATTGAGGTCGACTGCCATTATACTAGAGATATGATTCACAAGGGTCTGATTTCTACTTTCCATGTTTGTTCAGGAGAGCAAATGGTAGATATCTTTACCAAAGCATTGCTCAGGGGGCCATTTCAGAAGTATTCTTCCAAGCTGAGCATGGTTGATATCTATGCTCCATTTTGAGGGTGAGTGTAGAGATATTTCTATATTCCTATGTACCATTCTGTTATTTTATTTCTTTATGTTCATCTTATGTAATTTACCCATAGGTCTCTCCTATATATAAGAGAGCCTAGCGTTCCCAGGAATAAACAACTTTTTGATTTTTCCAACATTACCTTATAATTCCACCATCTATAAGAAAGCTTGAGTTCTCCATTTCCCTATATCCACACCATTCCATAAGCTATGAAAGGGTTTCTAGAATGGATTACCTACAGACAAGTGTTGGTAGTATATGCGAGGTCATCTCTTGGACATTAAACTGCTTTGCCAAATTCCAGCACTCTTAGGAGGGGTGTTTGAGCAGTTAGATGTATTTTCCCTTGGTCTCCTTGCATGTGGACCTCTCTAGTTCTGTAAGGCAAGGCACTTGTTGAAGTATATACATATGAGGATTTTTACTATATATGTGGGAAATGTTGTAAAAGTTCGTGAGATGGAGGAATTTGAGTCTGCCACCTCATTTCTTTCAAAATTGGACTGACTCACTTTTAAAGTAGACGTGATAAGCTATCGAGCCTTAGTCGGTCAACATCTAATCATCCATGTAATAAGCACACGGGTACATCAAGCATTCGATTGTGGGAGATAGTATTCTCCACATCAAGTTTGCAATCTCGTTCCCTAACCCATCCCTGAAGGGTGACACCGACCTTTCTTCATGAAAGAGGGTAAAATCACCTTTTTTGCCTTCAATGATCATTAGGGTGACCTCCTAGCTCGTTCTAAGGAGGCAAGCGAGTCAGACTTATGACAACTTAGGATTCACGGAAAGCGGGCAGATTTTGAGATATACCAATGTATATATCATGTTGCCTAACATCGTGGCTACTATTAAGCAAATAGAACTTGTTGATGTTAGAGGTCAATCTTGCTCATGTCTGATAGTCATCGCTTTCCTTGGCAAGGAGAGCAAAGAAATGACTATATTTATTGGAATTGGTATTTCCCTTCACAATCTCTCCAAGCATCTTCAAAACCAATTGTATAAAAAATGGGAACCTATTAGTCACTGGAGGTCTCATGCGATAGCTCGCCTAATGGTTCTCATTTCTATTACAACTATTAGTATGATCTCCATGATCAATGTGTTTTCCTTTCCTGCCATTATTATGCCCTTGATACCTACTTATTAGAGAAGTTCTTGTAGTGACCTATCAACACCTCCCATCTCCGCATTCCCCTTAAATTTTTATTTACCTACTACAACATTATTTGTAACTTTGTACAACTAGCCTAATCCATTGTTTGGGCCAAGGTGGGAGTGAAGAGTATTGGCATCAACCTTGTGGAGCCATGTTTGCATGGATTGTTATCTTCATGCAATCTCCTCCTTCACCTCAACAACTTATGTCAAAGGTTTTCGATAATGTTTGCTCTAGCCCATTAAATTGAGATATTTCCTTGTGTGTAACAAAAAAACTAAAGTGAAGTTGATGGGATGCCATATTTTAAAAATACACAACTCACATATACTCTCCCTTTCAAAATAATAGGATTTTATAAGGTATAATTAATTTTGAGTTGTTTCTAGATTTTGATGACTGCTATATTTTGTCCAAAATCTCAATTCGGATATAAAGAAAAACGAATAAATATGTTGCATGTAACAGAAGTAGGGCGCTGATGGAAAACATAGACTAAAATGCAAGAAACAACTTCAACAAAGATTTACAAGAATCACATGTAATTATGCCATGTCCTTGAATCTTTCTCAATATGGTGGAAGAACTATATTATTTAGAATGTTTCGACATTCTAATTATATACTATCCTTGTACAGATGGATCCTCTAATCACATAATTAGAGGAATCCCTAATTAATTAAGATCCGGACGTATTTTTAATTACAAATTAATGGATCCTTTGATCAAACTCAGAATTTTTGATAAATCTTCACATCAATTAGGATTCTAATGGATTTCCTAATCACAAATCACTAATTAATTAGCATCTAAATTGTTCCCTAATCAATTAGGATGTAAGCCACATCAACAATATCCACCTTAAAATAATTTCTCAAATAGGAGTTCAACAACTGTTGGATAATTCATTGTCGTCTTCTCCTCCTTGGAGCTACTGCAACCTTTTTTGACTTAATCCTCTTATCAGAATGGATGAAGTGAAACATGATATTATTGTGCTTGGTACTCACAGGATGCACATAATCCCTGGCTAGATATATTATGCTAAGATTGTCATAGTATACAATAACCTTATCTTGTTGTAGACCTCTAGATTTGGGCCTAAACTGCATTATCGATCGAAATCTTCAATCAAGTCTTCCAATCAGATGCCTCTTGTTGCGACTTTTGTAAATGTTGTATACTCTGCCTCTGTGATAGACAAAGTAACTAAAGGTTGTAAGTTAGCCTTCCAACTAATGGCATAACCCTCCAAAGCAAAGATATAGTTTGTCTTTGGTCTCCTTCCATCAACATGATATGAATATGAATATTCAACAATCAAACATTCCGAATCACTTCCATAAATGACTCATATACCAAAAAAATCACTTGATTCCCTGCAAAATTCCTCTTTCATTGGATTCCCAATTAACACACTAATATTCTTCACAAATGAGCGATATTTGGTCTCATGCATAAGTGGCATACATAAGGCTTCTAACTCCACTAGCATAGGGAATTCTATTTTTTTGATTAAAAAGAGGAAGAACTCCCGAGGCGGGAGTTACCGCAGCCATGTTTTCATTAAATAAAGCTAGAGTACATTAGCTTGAAGCCCAAAATTGTAAAGAGCGCTAGAATGTGACACAACATTCTCAGAATAAAATCTATGGTTTTTGTTAGAGTATTTGGTTGTGCGTCCATTGAGTTGTAGCATGGTAAATGGATCCTGGAGAAGATCCATTTACCCCATCCAGTTTTTAGTCCCACACCGCCTAGTGGTGGGACTTGGAGGCTCTGGAGAGGCTATATAAGGAGACCCAGACCTCCTGTATCCATTGAGAAAGTCAATAGACAAACACGACCTATTTGAGGGCTTCTTCCGTGGTTTCATCCCGCTCCTTACGGAGTAGGGTTCCATGTTAAATCCCGCGTTCTTCATGTTTAGATTATTTTCTATTTTCCGCTTCCGCTTTCTATTTTTTAACATGGTATCAGAGCGGGTTCGATTCTCGAGGATTTGTTCTTAAGTTTTTTTTATTCGAGATTCGATGTAGTTATTCTGGAAGATCATTCATGATTCGAGATTTGGATTCTTGGTTCTTCATGTTGCACGCCGGCATTCGCAGCCCCTAGTCTTCTAGGGTTCCTGCTCCTGGCGCCATCTAGGGTTCTGGACTGAACCCTAATCCTTTGGCGACGCATTTCCATGCCCCATGCAATATTCAGGCGCTGTATATGTACAACGATCCTAGCAGGTGATAGAGTGCCTGTTTCTCGATGATGGCGGCATATTCCAGGCAGTGATAGCTGATCGTGTTTCATGGCGGGCCTCCCCTTCAACCATCATCATTCCTGATGTTCCAAGAAATAGGGTTTCTTTGAAACCCTAATTATGCCTAACAACAAGCATCTCCAGGGCTCTTCGACATGTTGTGGCGGTCTTCCAACAAGACGTTTGCACTCGGTCCAAGCCCCAGACACGACTTCAGGTCGCTGGCGGCGTACCCTCCCAGTCGGCGCACCAAGGCGCACGCTTCTGTGGCTCCAGCAGGGCCGCATCGCACCTCCAGCCGATTGCAACCTCTAGGCATAGCGAGGCGGCATCTCGGCTTCTCCTTCTAGAGCGATCCAGGCGAGCGAAGCCCTAAACATCCAGGCGATTGCCAACAGATCAATCGACGGCGATTTCGCCTTCCTCTTCCAACCCTCCAGGCGGAGCCCGATGACAATCTCAGGCACGAGGCGGCTCCGCCCAGGCACGTGGCGGCGAAAAGCTCCCAGGTGGTGGAGCTCAGCAACGCGCAGGAAACCACTCGCGCAAACGCGCAAGGCTCGCGTAGGTGGCGAAGCCCTCAGTCCCGTGGCTCGCCCTTCGACCTTCCAGGCAGGGAATCCTCCCCGATCTCAGCTGCACCCCCAGGAGGCTTTCCCTATCACCGGCGACAGGAGAGCGTGCTCCTCCCTTCCCGATCTCGCCGCGGCGATGTCCCCAGCGTCCAAGTGGCGCGCAGCCAACCCCGCGAGTCCTTTATGGGAGGGTTCCATCGTGGGAACCCTAGAGGCCTCACTGTTTAAAAAAATGTTTTTCTGCAAGGCCCAAGTGGGGTTAAAAAAATGAGGGGCCCGATAGTTTTGGTTTAAAAAAAATGAGAGAGTAGGATTCGGCCCAAATGGGCCTGCTGTGAATTAAAAAAAAGGTGGCTGATTTTGGGCCCTTTGGGTCGATAAAAAAAAGAAGAAAAAAGGCACGTACAAAATGAGGAGCCGTACGCAAGTTAAAAAAATTGTGAAAGCCGTAAAAAAAAGATTGAAACAGCTTAAAAAAATTTGTGTCGGCTTATAAAAAAAGAAAAGCCGCAAGTTTCATGTTTTGTTTTACCCCTATTCATCGTGTCTTCTCCCAACTTTGTCGATGTCATTTTCCGACAAGTATGGGAGAAAGGGGGAGTATATATGTAGAGTCACAGGTTCTGTTGCAGATTCAGATGTCAGACTATCCAGATCGGACATATTTTCAGACTCTACAAGTTTTTCAGATGAGGATTTTTTCATGCGCAGTTCCAGACTCGACGTTCAGATTCTGAGTGCCAGTTTGATGCGCAGGTTCAGACTCGACATTCAGATTGGTTAGAGTCAAAGTTTGAGGCACTCCATGTTGAGGCCCATTGTTCGAGTTCTCCAGAAAGAAACTCCAGTTCACGCACATGGATGTGGTCATTTTTTCAGATGAGCACATGTTTGCCATCATTTCAGAGGTCCCCATCATTTTCTTATTGTTTCGGCTAGAGTCTTCATGTGAGCCATAGGGACTGCAAAGTAGAGGACCATTCCCTATGCCATGTTGGCAAGGGTTTTCATGTGGTATCATAGGTACACCAGAGCAGTGCACCATTCTATGAGCCAGATGGGAGAGACCCAGTTCTCCTATGAGGATACTTATTTCAGACTCCATTCTCCAGCGACCGTGGACTCCGACGAGGATTGCACAACCACAACCTTTTCAGTTTGGCCCTTTTCAGAGATGGAGCAGTTGTCCACATTATTGTGGCGGGCCAGAGTACTCCGACGAGGAGACTCATTTTCAGTTGCAGTGACTCTGACAGGCGCAGTTCAGAGCACATGCTCTCCGGCAAGGAGATTCAACAGACTCACACTCCAGCCCGTTCGTCCTCCTCACCTGCACGGCATGAGAAGCAACGTCCTCGACTGCAACAATGTGCGCGTTGGGTTGATATTGTCCGTAGTGTCATGTAGCGTTGAGTTGAGTCTCTTTCTGTTTGTTCAAGCTGAGCATTGCATGCTCCAGCTTGAGGGGGAGTGTTAGAGTATTTGGTTGTGCGTCCATTGAGTTGTAGCAAGGTAAATGGATCCTGAAGAAGATCCATTTACCCCATCCAGTGTTTAGTCCCACACCGCCTAGTGGTGGGACTTGGAGGCTCTGGAGAGGCTATATAAGGAGCCCCAGACCTCCTGTATCCATTGAGAAAGTCAATAGACAAACACACCCTATTTGAGGGCTTCTCCCGTGATTTCATCCCGCTCCTCACGGAGTAGGGTTCCACGTTAAATTCCGCGTTCTTCATGTTTAGATTATTTTCTCTGATTCCGCTTCCGCTTCCGTTTTCTATTTCTTAACAGTTTTTAAAGATTAGCTCACTCCGACCAGTCCATATTGTCGAAAGTACTGCAAACAATTTAGAATAGTCATCCATCGAACCCAAGCCCACTGCGCGAATCGACCTCCAAAACGCATCTAAGCTGCTGGCCTCCACCCAAGGGATCCCCGCCGCCCTCCAGATCTGAGACGACGTCGCACACCCGAAGAAAATGTGGTCCGTATCTTCCATTGCGCCCCCACACCTGTCACAACACGTGTTTGCCAAGCCGAACAATCTCCCTCTCCTCGCTTTATCACACAAGCAGTTTCTTCTCAAACACCATAGGAAGATCTTCACTCTACACGGGGCCCTGTCTACCCAAATTACCTTCATATCCGCATGCAACAAATCGTCATGCGTCATTGTTGACCTACTCATAGCATCATAAGATTTCTTAACCGAGAATCTCGCCCCCTCCCATGCAAAATGGTTAGCCTTATCAGACTACTCCCCCGGCTGAGGGACCTCCACCAGTAACTGCAAGAAGTCATCCATGCGTTGATTTGACAGATCCGAAATGAACCACGAGGCCCACGAGCCAGAATCTGCCACCTCAGCAAGATGCGCATCTCTATCACTCGTCAGAGCCAACCGTCTAGGGAAACGTCGTCCAAGGACGCCCTCCCTGTCCAGTCATCGAACGAAAATCTAAATCCATGGCCGTTCCCCTGCTTCGGACGCTAATTAGGAACAACACTCAGCAAAATGTCACGGATCCCGACCCAAAGCAGAGATTCGAATCTCCTTCTGTTCGCTACCAACTCCCCCTTGACCCCGTAAATAGTCCTCAGTACTCTGGCCGCCAACGAGGTCGAAGGTCCCCAAATTTTAATCACCCACTTGGTCAACAAAGCTTTGTCATGAGTTCTACATTACGGACCCCAAGGCCCCCCTCACAAATCCCCTTCGTAGCATCCTCCCAGCCACCAGATGCAGGCCACACCTCTGCTGTCTTCCGTCCGACCAAAAGGACCTCATCAAAGATTCAACCTACCTCCTGACCCCAACCGGCATCAGCCGAGTAGAATAGAAGAAAATCAGGATGGCAACAAGAGCATGCTTAAGGAGGGTCATCTTCCCTCCCCTAAACAGAGTGACCGCCTTCCAACCAGCCAACCTCTCCTCCATTCTACGCAGAACGCTGTCCCAATCCGACTTTCTAAGTCTGCCACTCACCAGCGGTAAACCCATGTAGGAGATCGGGAGGCCCCCTGGGGGCATCCGCCCACCCAACGACCCTGCCACTCTCCGAAGCATCTTTCCCAAAGGGAATCACCACCGACTTCTGCCTGTTGATATGAAGCCTAGATATGGAATTCTTGAGTTTTGCTCCTATGCATTAGACTAAGGTGCGAAGATGCCGAAAGATGAATTATTTCCGTAGATGGAGTATTGTGGGCTTTGCTGTGGACATCCCAAATCTCGTGAAGACTTTCTTAATGTAATTTTTTTTGAGATAACACGAGTTTATGTTCAGCACGTTCCATGTCGATTCCCTTCCCCTAATTTTTTTCCATACTAAGGTCCTTCATGTCAAACTTTGAATCAAAGAATCTTCTTCATATCATAAATGGCACATTTCGTCTTAGCATCAATCATCCTGTCATCGGCGTAAAATAATACATAGATGAGTGATCTATCGCCCACCTTTTTGTGGTAAACACAACAATTATATGGATACATTTAGAACCCAAGACCAATCATGAAGCTACCAAACCTCTTGTACTGCCCATGAGATTGCTTGAGTCCATACAAGAACTTATCAATTTACATGCATGGTCTTTCCTGCCTTGAAATGCGAATCTCTTTGGTTGCACACCAGAATGTCTCCTTCGAGTTCACCACACTGAAAAGTTATTGTCAAATTTAATTGCTCCAACATGAGGTCTCGATATGTTGCACGAGGTAGTAGCACCATGATGGATGTGTACCTCATAATGGGATAGAATATGTAGCTGCTATCCATGCATTCTGAATATAGCATTTTGCAATTAGGCATGTATTGTATCTGATACCTTCATTTTTTGTCATTCTTGTCTTTTTCTGAAGGTCTATTTGCAGTTAACAATTTTCGTCCCCTTTAGCAATTTGACATGCTCCTATGTTTGATTCTTGTGAAGAAAATCCATCTTATCACCTCTACCAACAATCCACTATCAAAATTCTTCTCATGCAATAGCGTCCTTGTAAGTGATCAGTTCTGGAGACTCTATCCTTAGCAACATGTAGTGCAAATGCAACCATGTCCTCAAAGCTATATCTCTGAGGGGTATATCTCGTCGTGAGGCTGATTAACAATGATGCTATGAGGCATATTTTCTCAACTTCAGGTTCAACATCAGCTTGACCAGAAGTAGTGAGATTAGCTGCTTGAATTCTATTTGGTGTCAATTCAAACTCCATATTTTCGTGGATATCATCACTTATCTTTGAACTAATAGATCAATTTTCGAGTAAAGCATATAGTTCTCATCAAATGTTGCATTCCTACTAGTAATTATTCTATGCTTAGAAGGGGACCAAAATTCTATAAATCTTTATTCATGTACCATGACACATAAGCATTCCTTTCTTTGCCCATGGCTCTAACTTTTTTTCATTGATATAATAGTATGCAACACTATTATAGAAACATAAAATAGACTAATTTGTAGGATTACCACGACATACCTCAAGGGGCATCTTATAGTTGATTGCGGATGCAAGGCTCTGATTCATCGGGTCACAATCCACATTTACATCTTTAACTTAGTATGCCTTATCAAAGCCATCATATAAAAGCATGCATCTTGCTTTCTCAAGAAGTGTTATATTGTTTGTTTTTAACTCCATTCTGCTGTGACGAATCCATGATAGTGTGGTATTTTGCAACCCCTCTCCCCCTCATTGTAGAATTCAGAACCTTGACGAACATAACCCCAATCCATTATTAGCTTAGATAATTGACCTTCTTTGGAGCGATTCTCCACCAAGATCTTCCACTATTTGAAAGTTTTGAATACCTCACTCACACTTTATCATGAAAATCCAAATTGTTAGAGATTACGATAGATTATGTTCTTATATTCCATTGTAACCCCACATGGGTACTTATATATTTTGTTCTTTTGAGCCTTCTAGGGTTTAAACCTCTTGAATAAACAACTCATTGCGTTCTTTCATTATTTTCCACATGGTATCGGAGCTACAGTCTTAGATCGGTGTTCTGACCTAAATCTTGCCGCCACTACCAGCCCTAATCCGCTGCTGCAGCCACTACCCATGAAATTGCTTCCTCCACGCCTCTCACGTGCTGCCGGGAGGGCCACGAGGCCTATCGCATGCCACCTCGTGCGTCACCTAAGGCCTTCAGGTCCCCTGACTTTGCTGCTAGGTGTTGTTCTAGCCCTCGCACATCGCTTGGTGGTGATCTAGGCGTTTCATTAGACCTTGCGCATCGCAGGAGAGCTTCTAGGCGCTACCAATGCAACATAGGGCCTTCAGCTGCCCTTGAGCCACTGCAGGTGGGTCTTCAGGACCTTCAGCGCCACCTCTAGGTTGGTCTTCATCCCCCTTCGCGTCTCGTAAAGGCTCCTAGGCGTCGCCGGCGACAGCTAGGGCTTCCAAATCCTGCCACCTACGACACCTTAGCCTCACTTGGCCCTCCAACAACCACGAAGGCCTCCTACAGTCCTTGTAAGGCTGCTGCCAACAACAACTTGGGCCTTCTGCGGTCACAGGCTAGCCTCATGACCTTCTACGAGTCTTCTACGACCGTCGCATATCGTCTTGATGCTTGATTAGGTCCCTTGATGCTTAGTTAAGACATAGAATACTTTCTAGGTCACTTTTTCTTGACCTACGCAATTGCCATGACGTCCTTTGAGACCAAGCCCGCATACCCTACTTCTTTGGTGGTACATGGCACTTCTATCAAGTTGAAGGGCTCCGAAAACTATGTTATATGGTCTCGTTCTTTCAAGTGTTTGTTGGTGGCTAGCACAAAAGCTACGTTCTTATAAAGGTTTCGCCTGCTGAAACGGATAAGGACTATGACACCTGGTTTGCTGGCAACTGCCAGGTTATCACTTGGATGGCCAAAAATGCCTATCCAAACATTACTACCAATCTTCTTTACAAGGACCTTGCAAAGGCAATGTGAGAGAACCTTGAGCGCACTTATTCTCAGAAGACAACCAAGTCTCGTCTCTTTGATATATACACAAGAATTTGGTCTGCTACTCTGGGAGAGTCAAGCCTTATCGAGTATTACATGCTTCTTACTAGTCTATTTGAGGAGCTACTTATTTTCCAGCCTACATGCTGTTATCAACAAGAGGGAAAGCGTTCCGAATGGCAGGTTTACATATTTCTTTCTGAGCTGCATACACAATACAAGCCTTTTAAAGACCAATTTCTGATGGGTGATACTCTGCCCACCATTGAGACCATCTTCAAATGACTACATGAGCTAGAGGTTCCAGTTGGGCATTCTACTATCCACCATCTACAAAGACGACGACCAATTATACCTCCTCGAGGTACAGAGGACATCAGAATTATCAAGGAGGACGTGGTCGTGACTTTGGATGTGGATGCGGGTCGTGAATATAGACATGGCCACGATTCTGGATGTGGTCGTGGCTTTGGACGTGGACGCATGCATGATTCTTCTACTGCTCGTTGTCCATCATGCGTGCATTGTGGACGGTAGAATCATTCTTCTGACCGCTGCTGAGCAACGTTTGGCATGCAACCTAATGCCAACAATGCTTATGAAGAGACATCATATGAGGCTACTGAAGATACACCTGCCTAGCAATATGGGTGAGTATGACCTCCTTTTACTGCTTCTGAATATGCTCGCCTGAGGCAATTGCTGCAAGACTTTGGCTCGTCTGCCAATGATACTATTGCTTCTACATCCAACCTAGCTACTATTCAGGTACAATAGCACATTCTGTTTATGCCTCTAAACTTGCATGGATTATGGAATCTGGCGTTTCTACCCATTTGATGGGGGAAGGAAGTTAGCTTACGTCTTCACAACCTTCTCCCTCTGTAAAGACCGTTCGAGTTGTTAATGGGGATCATTCCCCGGTTACTACTGTCGGTAGTGTCAGTTTCTCTTCCAGGTTGCGATTGATTGATGTTCATTGTGGTTATATCTTTCCTCTCAGTCTTTTATTTGTACAGAAGCTATGTAGTGAACTTAACTGTCATGTTATTTTTGACGACTTCTGTTGTTATTTTCAGGATATCCGAACGAGGCAGATTTTTGGTGGGGAGATGAGAGGAACAACCTCTATTACCTCGACATCCCTTATGATTCCAATTTTGATGGTGTGGTTTCTATATCCGACGAGAAGATCCTCTTCTGTGGCACCTTCGTATGGGTCACCCTTCTGCCGGGACCCTCTCCATGATGTTTCATGAACTCTCTACGCTAAAGCCCTTTGAGTGCGAGGTGTATTAGTTCGGGAAACATTGTCGAGCATCCTTTTTTGCACAGACTCGGCCTCATCATTGCGTCCCTTTTTCTCTTGTCCATTATGATATCTGGGGATCCCATCCGGTTCGAAGTCTGAGTAGACACTAGTATTTTGCTATTTTTATTGATGACTACAATCAATCTTCTTGTTAAAGGAACACTCGGAAGTTAATAATATTGTCAAGAATTTCTTTTACTATGTCAAAAATATCTTCTCCACTATTACTCAAATATTTCATTCTGATAATGCCTTAGAGTTCAACCAAAATGATTTGACATCCTTCTTTGCTTCCCAGGGCACCATCCATCAAACCTCATATCCATATACCTCCCAACAGAATGGGGTAACAAAAATAAAACTCCAACATCTCCTTGATATTGCTCGCTCTCTTATCACCCAAATGAAGGTTCCTAAGATCTACTGGGGAGATGCAACACTCACTGTCGTCCACCTAATAAACAAGGTTCCTCTACCTCCCTAAATGGCTCTACTCCCTTTACCTTACTACATCCAACTGAGTCACACCCTTCCCTCCACCTTTACGTATTTTGGATGTACACCATTTGTTCACAATTTTTATATTGTTGACAAATTGTCTCCTCGTGCAATTAAGTGTGTTTTCCTTGATTATTCTCAAACATAGAAAGGCTACATATGCAATCCTTCTGGACATCACTATCACATATCTACGGATGTTACCTTCTTTGAACAAACTAGCTTCTTTAATCAGGTTGTTTCAGATATTCCATTAGATCTTCCTCCTCCACCTTTTGTGTATAAAAAACATGTTTCTATACCAACACCTGTTCCACTACCTGTTTCTTTATTGCAGGAAAATACACCATCTTCAAGTGCTCCCACCAATACTCCCTCGGATGATCTCATGAGCTTCCAATCACTTTTCGTAGAACTAAGAGGTAATGTATCCTTCATCCCATGTCTCATTTCACTTTTACTGGTAGCTTATCATGTACTGATAGAAGATATGCGTATGCTCTTTGACCATTTATGTTCCCAGAGATTATTATAGTGCCCTGCAGGATTATAGCTGGCAAAAGGCAATGGATGAGGAAATGTATGCTCTCAATTCTAGGCCTGTTTGGTTGCAGGGTTGGGCAGGGTTGGCCCAACCCTGGTTACTATTCACAAGGGTACTTTCTCCTCACAGATTACTATTCACCCATCCCAACCCAGCCCAACCCAACCCAGTCCAACCCAGCAACCAAACAGGCGAGGGACATGGGATCTTGTACAATGTCCCCAGGGAACTAAACCTGTAGCCTATCGATGGGTCTTCACTATGAACCAGTCACCCGATGGCTCCATTGACAGGTTGAAAGCAAGGCTTGTGGCTAAAGGTTTTTCTCCTGTTGCACGGATGGGCTCCATACGGACTATTCTACCAGTAGCTGCTAACAATGAATGACCTATCTTTCAATTGTATGTTAAAAATGCTTTTCTATATGACGGCCTTTGGGAGGAAGTTTACATGATGCAACCTCCAGATTACGAAGTCGAGGGGGAGTATGTGCGCTGATTTCACAAAGCAAACTAGGGACTAAAGTAGAGTTCGAGGGTATGGTTCGAGTCGTTCTACCGACTAACTACATAGATCGACACTCTGGGTTTCCAAAGAACTACATCAGACTACTCTGTTTTTGTCAGAAAATGGCCAACCGGTACATTTATACTTGCTATGTATGTGGATGATATGATTGTTACAGATGATGATAAAGGGATGCTAGAGATCAATGTTTTTTTAGAAGGTCTTTGTCACCATGGATCTGGGACAACTTTGCTACTTTCTGAGCATAGAAGTATTACGCACTACGGAAAGACTCCATCTGTCACAGAGAAAGAACTGTTTATATATACTGACTGAGGCAAGGTTACTTGGTTGGAAACCCTATGGTATTCCTGCATACCTAAGAAAACACTCCACTTTCATTGATTCTGTCTTCGAAGAAACTATACGAACATAAACCTTGTTGACAGACTTCTGTATCTTACTGTTAGTAGGCCAACCATATCTTATGATATGAGCAGAGCTAGCAAATGCATAGAAAAATCATGTTACAACAGCCATTGACATGATGTTCTTCATATCATTCGCTACATGAAGGAATCACCTAGATGTAGCCTCTTCTATAGGGTAAACAACTACGTTGATGTTACTGTATATGCTGATGCTGATCATGCAAGCTCGTCTGAGGATCGTCGTTCTACCACGGATTATGCTATGATGGTTGGAGGAAACCTGGTTAGTTGGAGTAAGACACAAATTGTAGTCTTCCGATCCAGTGCATAGGCAGAATACAGATGGCCAGGTCACCTGCAAAATTACTTGGTTACTGACTTTTATACAAGAACTCGGTTTTGTCACCACTTCCATTTCTTTATACCGTGACAACAAATATGTTACTTATAGCTACAAATTCTGTGTTCCATGAGAGAACTAAAAATATTGAGTTTGACTACCATTTTGTTCGTGATGATGTGCAAGGAGGCAAGATTATTACACCACACTTCTTGATAGATCTTCAGCTTGCAAACATATTCACAAAATCCTTACCTAAGAAACGCCTTTCTTGGATAGCTTCCATGTCGGGCATGATCGATAGATATGCTCCAACTTGAGGGGAAGTGTTAGAGATTACAATAGATTATGCTTTTATATTCTACTATTGTAACCCCACAGGGGTACTTATGTATTTTGTTTTCTTAAGTTCTCTAGGGTTTAGTCCTATATAAGGACCCCTAGACCTCTTGAATAAACAAGTCATTGTGTTCTTTCATTATTTTCCACACAAACTATCATGGAGTAATATGGATAATATACAAGAAATATTTGGCACCTCTTAAAGATGGAGTATAAGAGGACCCCCAACAATTGGCATGGATGTAATCGAGCATATCATTCTTGTGAACTATTATGCTGAATTGCTTTCTTTATTTTTTTATCAAGCACGTAATATTCATAGAACTCCAATTTGGATACTTTGATATCTTGTGAGAATTTTTTATTGATACTCGTATGCCCTAACCGCATATACCATGATTCAGATTTGGATTTCACAGCTGGGGATACAACTGCAGTAGAACCTTACAGATTATAATTTTTTGTTTGATAAATTGAATGGCGATCCGTACTTGTTGAGGAACCGTTAGTCATGTCTTTGCTATTGCTCTACCATCCGAGAAGAAGGGTAATGATTACCTCTTCTTTGATCATTACAGTTTCCTCTTGTAGCATGGTAATCATATTTTTCAGTCTTTAGACTCTAAGAGGTGTAAGATTTTCTCGAGGTCTGGAATATGGGGAACTTCTGAATTAATCTTCTCTATCATGTCATGCATCTTGATTTCTACAGAATTGATGCAGTGAATTTGCACAATACATCGTTCCCCATGATGTTGTTTCCGTCATTGCTTTTCTCGAAGATAAAGAACCAATCCTGTGAGGTGTCGTGTAATAGGAACAACCTGAATTAATGATCTATGTATCTTCTGAATATGTTTGATCTGTGATAGTATATACGTACTCATTATATTAATCATCTCCCCTTGAGGCAATGTGGCTACCATGGTCTTGTCTTTCTTTTTTGACCATTCCCTCTTCCCATGTTCAGCTTCCTTACAATAGTTTCAAACATCCTTTGGATTGATTATTTTTCGTTTTTCTTTTCAATTTCCTTTTTTTTCTTCTGATACTTCTCTGTTGCACCATAGTTTCTCTCATTGGTTGTTTATCTCTACGATCAGTTTGTTGCAAGGCCTTAAATGTCGGTTTCGATCACCATTTCGGTACCGACCAAAACAGAATTTCGATGGAATTTCGGTGGAATTTCGATCGAAATTTCGGTCATTTTTTGTACTAGGACCCCCATATTTCGGTCATTTCGGTCATTTCGGTCGAATTTCGATTTCGACTGGATATCGATATTCGACAGAAATTCGACCGAATTTCGTTGAAATTTGAGGCCATGGTTTGTTGTACCTATAGCTCGTAGAAGTAATGTGATGAAGTTTGTGAGTATGGAGAATAAACTGAACTTCATTTATGTTAGCATCTTCTTTATTGATTATGGATGACTGAGCAACATTCTCAAACGATAACGAAATTAGTGAAATCAAAGTGGCGTTCGTATCCCATTTTTTTCATCTATGTTTTGTAAATCTAGAATAATGCATTTAAACAATCTAGATGCTTTAGAGCAATGCCTACTTGCTTATGGAGGGAGAACATGCTTTGCTTTAACAACTATTTGTTTAGAAGTGTCATTATGTATTGACACTCAGATTCAGTCATAAATTCGTGACGATTTTCTCATCTGTGACCTCTGCGATAATGTAGTTTGTCAGACACAACATGATTATCCTTTTCTTTCACACCAACTCCAAAAACTCGAGCGTCTTTGCCATGTCTTTGTCAACGATGCCCAAGATACCTTACTGCTTGAGAAAGGCACACATCTTTACTTTCATGATGCCGAAGCCATTCCTGCCAGTGATTTTTTGATCTTTATATTGTACGATACCAAGTCTATGAACATTTACTGCTCGAGCTTTCGCAACCATAGCCTTTCATACATCATAGGGGAGAGAACTCCACGCAGGACATTATCTTACCGTCATGCAAGTAGACAGACTCAAAAGCCAAAGAACACTCGATATATGGCCTAAAGTTGAGGTCTGTCTTGTGGAAGTTCTCCAATTGGGTCATGATTGAATTCTAGATTTCGTTGTAATCCTAATTGGTTACTATCAGTTATGTAAATCAGTAACTCAAACCGCCCTCAAAGTTGGGGCATTTCCCATTGATATATGGACGTCTGTGCCACACAATAATATCTTTTCTCACCATCCCCATAGTGCATGAAAAAATGTGTGCATTTCAATTCTGGTTATGATCCTACCATATATCTTTTTCATTTTTGTCAAAAATCGATTTTCTCTTTACTTCGGATGAACCTGAATAGAGGAAATAAGGTGCAGATCAAACACGTAGATATGCATGCAAGAATAATATGGAGGATGATTCAAAACTCTAACGAGTCCTATAATGGTTTATATAGTGTCCTTATACAGATCGATCGCTTAATCATGAAAAAATTAGATGGATCCCTAATCAATTAGGATCAGAAATACCCCCTAATACAAATCAATCAGGTTCAGAATCAATTAGATTCCGATCATACAGAATCTGGACGGATCTTGACATGAATTAGGATCAGGACGGATGCCTTAATCACAAATCACTAATCAATTAGGATTTAAGATTAATGAAATCAAGGACAATGGGTGTATAAAAAATATCCAACAGTAATTTCTTCTAGATAATTGCGTTTTAGTCCTGTATATGAGTATGCTCTTCTCCAAATTACATCTGGTGACAAGTTATGTAATATTTTATAATATAGGCTTCAAGAATACAGCAATGAAACAGCTGTTGCGGTTATCGTTGACGGAAATTACAGTTTTAAGATTGACACTCAGCACTTAAGGGATGTTAGCCTGCGGATTGGGTCTACCTACCAGTTTATTGGCGAACTTCTCATTCTTCCCAATAGTGATGTATGATCATTATTTATTTACCTGCAAGTATCCATTATTCTCATTATTACATTGTTCTCTTATGTTTTCAGGTTATTCTCCAAGCACGCATTGGAAGAAACGTAGATGGCATTGATCTCAACCTTTACTATCAGTCACTTGAGCTTCTTCGGAAGTTTGAACCAAGTCGACCGAGGCCCTGTGCCACATGAGTTTGCTTCACCTTCTCTGCAGTATTTAGGATCATATCAGGTACATATTCTTGATTAATTATCCGGCAGTAGCTTTAGAAATACTAAATTTCGATAAATTTTGAGGTGCTGTGGATAATGTAAACCTTCAGGGAAGACGGCGATGGAAAATTCATCTTAAACGGACACTGTAGGCGACTGAATGGTATTCCACAGTTGGGGCGTGCTATTTGTTCCAGTGGCAGGTAATTGTACGTCTGATTACTGTTGATTTCCAGAGTAGAAGTTTCTCCTGGTACTAGTCTTTTTTTCCCAATGTTAAGGAGTTAGATTATGCAAGAAGCAGATATGCAATTAAGTTAATGACATCCGGATATTGTGCCAAACTGACTGATTTGAGATACAATACAGAAATTGCTTTGTGCAGTGATTACATTGCGTAGATGGTGTTTGTTCAACCTTAATGGATGGACGCTCTGAATCGTAACTTAATATCCTCAAAACTCAAGATGTTGGCTCGGCTAAACCTAAAAGTCATAGATGAATGTTGCCCTCTTGGTGGTTCTTACGCTGAAATCCGGCTAGTTTCATGGTTAAAAGTTTAAGTACAAGTTTTTCATAGCGGATTAATTGCAGTTGAAATGTTTTCTTACGCTTGATTGAATGCGATTTTTAGTCGGGATAAGTTGGGTAGCCCTGAAAAAACAAAATATATGCCACTGAACTGAATATTAAAAATGGGATAAAATAGTAATGTATACTTATATATATAAGATATTAATTCTTAATTAAAAATGTTAATATACTTATTACTGATCATCGCTATCTTGACGTAAATGTTGCTTTGTTTATGAGATTGGGGAGCTTGCAGTTCATTTCCATGCAATTTAGACAGGATTCTACTTCGATGGATGTGATGAACACATCTTTTTTGCAGCTTTGCAACATATTCCTTTTTTTCTTTTGCTTACGTACAAAATCGATCAAATGTGTAATTAATTTGTGAGAAAAAGTTAATGCGGCAACGATAAAGGATAAAAAATGCAATTTAAAATTTAGGGCGTTTGTAACTTAGACTAACTAGTAGGGAGCCCGTGCAAAAGCACGGGCAACTGTATTAGGGATGTTATCATAATATTGATTTTATGGTTCCTTTCTTGTTCAAAGTTAGTAAGATAATCATGAATTACTTATCTGATTCTTCTGTCAGTGATCAATCCTATAACAGTTTGCTATTATAGGAATTTTTCACAATTTGGATTCATATCCTAAAACCTGCACTTACATCAGTATATGTGCACGTTTCGTGCACTATTGAATTTCTATCAATTCAAGAACCAAACCTCCTCTTGGTGAATGGAATTTAATCTTGGAATTCTGAATATTCATTAGATTGTCCTAAGGCCAATAACAATTGATATCTCCTTCAAATGTGGGATTCCAAAGAAGGGGATTATCGAAAATTACAGTATTATCACATGTAGACATTTGTTTTCGTATTGATCTGCGCTAGCTTTGGAATTTATAGCTTTCAATTGTATAGTTTTTTATTTTTCATTTTTGACCAACATCTGTCTTTCTCTCCTTTTTGTTAATGTTAATGGTAATTTTGAGGAGACGTGGATCACTGGTTGATCTATAGTGAAATCTCTCCCATGTCAATTTTCATGGTTGTCAAAGATCTGTGTTATCTTGGTACATAAAAGAAGCATCTGAGATCTGTCATGCTGTTAGGTTATACCCGTCATCCATTTTTTAATATTACCAGAGTGGATTAAGATTTTTTCTTGTGGTTTATAGATTATATCGAAATTTTAGACGCACTCGCTATTCGTGCTCTTTCCTTGCAAAGTAAGCAAGGGTAGAAGTATGGTCAAATTGGCCCATGGTGTTCTTTTCAAGCTTCTCTAGCACATGAACATGGTTATGAAGATCATTGAGGAACATGATTATGAAGATCATCGATGACCAATGCTCTCCACTGACAACAAAGTGATCCTCGATGCGGCAAGCTAGCTGCATTGTTATTATTGGAGAGCATTGGTCCTCGGTGTTGCAAATACTCGTGATTGCTTTGCATTTTCCGCAGCGACAGACAGGTAATTAAAGAACCACTATTGAGATTAAATGGTTTGATGGAACTCTGATCATTGCTATGCATATTTATTACGAAAGAACTCTAATTCTATCAAAATTATGCTAATTTCAGTAGTACCAATTTATTATGTGCACCCATCCAAGGTCACCTTTTTGAACTTCACACCACTTCATTTCAAAACCTCCGCAAACCTTCTACGAAGACCGATCCTTCCCCGCCGCCATCAAAGGGGCAAAGCGGCCGCAATGGGTGTCAGTGCCAGAGAACCGTGCTCGATATGTCCTCTTTGGCTTCGTGGCAAATGTTTCACAGATCCACAGGACCATCTTCGTCGATTAGTAGGACAATCAATTGAGCTTCTCCTCCGATTTCATTTCTCTCCCTTAAATTGTGTGTGTTTCTTCTGTGCGTACATGGGTTTGGAGGGCGATTTGGCAGGAGCGGTGATGAGACTCGGGGTGGATCAGCTTGGCCATGATCTGGACAGAGGCTAGGGTCTTGTTCATGCGAGTCAGCCGGGGAGCCGCACCTCCGTATTGCATTGGGTAGGTCTGTCAGTCGAGGTGTCTTGATTGCGTGGGTGGAGGGGAGGGTCCCACGTTGGACGGATTGGTGAAATGAAGGGGCATTTTCGGAATGATGGAAGGAGATTGGGGGATTGAAGGGCAAAATTGGAATTTTTCGGATTTGTAGGAGATCGGAATTTTTCGGAGGAAAAGTAATGGACTTGACGCCCTTTATATATATATACAAGCTTATAGCCCAACAATAACCTACCCTGAGATAAATGCAAGAAACCATTTAAGATTAGAAACTACCTTTTTAACCTTTCAAATTCAACAAAGGAAATTTCATAATGCAGCATCACACCCACCTGGAACGTGAAAAGATTTGTAGGCATTCCCACCTACCTGTGAAAAGATTTGGTTTGTTTTTTGGAGGTGATAAGCTCGGAATCTATAGAAACCTGAGCACTGAACTGTCCTTCATCAAGAAGGTCAAAGGAATATGAACAGACAACAACAATTAAAGGAAGACATGATAAAACGCAGAAAAGGAACCAAATTTGTAGCAAATTCAAACTACGCCACAACTATTAGCACACATTTGCTTGATGATCAATAAAGTGTATTCTGTTTGCAATAAAAACCATAGGTTCCTACTGTCAAGAATAAGCTCACGAGCTGCATAGCCCCACAAAAAGATGGAGCTTTCGTTTTCATCCGGAGAGAAAAACGTCTTATAACCAAAAATCAATTTTCCATCATCACTTGGGCAAGTGCCAATAAATAGAAGCACAATCATATATCCTGTGACAATTCAGAAGTTTAATTACAGTTCCTTCTAACCGATATAAGAGATGAATATCAAAAGCAACAAACAACCCTTTAACCACAATCCAATAAAGTAGCAAATCTGCATCCTTTTGCACCAAACCACCATAAGTAACCCTTTAATAAACCACAAGATGCATTCCCCTATAACGCACATCTGAAACATCAAATTAACCTCTACATCCATCCCCAAGATCGCAATTTTACCATACATACCATAATTTCGGCCAAAGATCTCGACGACCATATTTCTAAAACATCGTCCAAGTACATGATCTCCACAAAAAGCAGAAAACCCACAGACCAAACAATTGCAGATATGCCATGGTATCAGATGCAAATCGAGTCCTTCCAATCGAAAAAGGGGTACCTTGGAGGGGATGCACCCAACGTTGAGGCAGGTGCCGCCGAGCGTGCCCCTCTTCTCGATGCAGGTGGTGTTGAGGCCCAGCTGCGCGGCCTTGATGGCCGCCACATACCCACCGGGCCCCTCACCGATGATGACCACGTCCCTCTCGCCCTCCCCCGCCGAAGAGTACCACCTCCTCCCCAGATCCCCCAACCCGCAGAAGATCCTCCTCGTCGCGAGATGCCGCCGCGAGAGGATCGCCAATGCTATCCTGACCGAGAGAGAGAGAGAGATGGCCAAGAAAGAGTGAAGGAACTAAAACGGTAGGGTTGCGCGGTTGAGAGCCGAAAGTGGTCAATGGTACCGAAATGCAATTACAGTAGGATCACACGCGGACGGGGGGGGGGGGGGGATCCTACCCTTTGATTCTGCAGTCGGCGCCGACGGCGTTACATCAAGGAGGGGATGAGCTTGGAGACGCGAGCACAGAGGAGGAGAGGGGGTATTGAAAGGGGAAGGAGCGCTAGGTAGGGTTTGGGTAGGAAGGTGGCATCGATGGAGGGAAGGGGGGAGGGTGCGGGGTGCTTGCGTAATTCCCTCGAAAATGTCGAGGGTAAAAATGGAATGTCAGGTGGGGACGGATGGTAGATAAAATGGAAAGAGGGTAAAATGGGAATTTTTTGGGCGGAAAGTAATGGATTGACGCCCTTTATATATAATGGATATGTGAATTGATTCCCAAAATAATGTTTGGTCTTTGTTGTCCTATTACTTGATTGGGGCAATATTGCTGGCAGAGATCTCGATACAAACCTCATCTCGATCAATTCCATTTTCTCCGTAAATTCTTTCTGACACATACACAATCATGTGCTTATGTCTCCAGCTGATTACAAGTAGAGATTTTTTTTACAAATATAAGCATTATCTTTTTTAATTTATTGTAAAATCCAGAAAACACGAGGGATACGATTGGATGAATATGAAAAATATGTTGTCATGTCCTTAAAATGGATAAATTACAGAAAAAGTACCGGTGTATAAGCCTTATCACGTGTATTTAACGGCTTACCGGTGAGATAAATACATCCTTTCAAAGAAATGTGAAGCAATTCTATTAAACGTCAGAAAATGGCTATCTGTAAGCATTGATTTGGCTATGAATTTCAGCTCTGTCGTTTCGATTGATGGCATCGACTGAAAGAACTTTGAATTCTCTGTCAATTGAGCTCAAGAATCGCAAAGTCTGGTGTTTTGAAGAGTTAATTAATGGCGTAGTAATTTGGTTTATGCAAGAAAATAACGATCTGATGCGACTCTTTTAGTCCCACAACGAACGGTCATAAAGGCTCGATGCCCAGCTGTCGTTGGCGATGCGTGGAGCACTGCTCCCTAAAATGCATAATTATACAAATTACGCACAAGTACGTAATCATATGTATACTTTACATAAATTCACGGATCACTTGGATACCCTTGTAGACGTTCTCAAAATGTGGTTTTGTTGATTTTGTTCCAACACTTTCCAAGCTATACATCCCTAAGAACAAGCAAGGCCAACTTTGTATCATTAAGTAAACCTGGGTCATGCTTTTAAAACCAGCAACTGCCCTCAACCGTGTTTAGAGAAATTTCACGCGAAAGAGGCTATCCAAAGAGAATCAGGTGCTGACAGAAGTGTTCCAAGATCTGCCAAGAAATGTTGCGACCTTTCGCATTTTGAGCCAGTTTAATAGTAAGGATTCTGTTACAGATATGCTAGCATCCTTTTACTTGGGCATTCGAGCAACAGTTCCGAGACAATAATAAGGAATTCTGCCCGGAGTTTCTCCCCTAATAGCCCTCAGGGAGTGCTCTGTTCCAGTCTGTAAAGTGATGCACCCTGCAGATTGGTCACTGGCATATGTATACGCACTCATGTAGTTCTTTGCAATTTAATGTTTGCTGACCTTTGTCATGTAGACATCGATGCCGTGCTTGGCTATTCTTGCAGCTTCTAATATTTTCGTCTCCATCCCACCAGTTGTATCATGTGATGCAACCTGTGATTATACCTGGGAACAAAATCCGAGTCACTGTTCAACTTAATAGAAACAGGTAATTATTAATCATTGCAGATTCACGCACTTCAAAACAATTTTTTGCTGTATGGAAGAACGAAGTTATGACTTATGATGAGAAGGCATCTATCTGTACAACTGCATGTGGTAGAATGAAGTTATGACATTCTTTTTGTACTTATATATGAAGAAATCAATTAAAGATTGGGCAAAGGATTTTTCTCTACGAGGAAAAGAAAAGGTACAGGAACTCAGTAGGCATTCAGAATCTATTACACTTCCGAAGAACCGTTCCAAAATTTCTAGATGGTCAAAATTTATATGGAAAATCCTGTCACAAGACCGCAAGATGACCACAATGAGTAACATCACAACTACAAAAACAACGAAGTACTAGAGCTTAGGTAGTAACGCCCTGCATTACAAAAACCACTCCATCTTACTCATTGATATATGGATTGAACTATAGACACAAAAGTTCATTCATTGCATATACCACTACCATTTTTTTAATCTTTTATTCCGCAAATCATTATCTCAATATAATCTAATAACACAGAGAGATTGATGGGAGACGGGCAATAAGTTGCACCGTCAATCCCTTTTAGACAAAATTCATTCATTGCATACTGTTACCAAAATTCATTCATTGCATATACTATTACCATTCGAACATTTACAGATCCTTGCTTCATATATTTATTCCATCGTATACCTAACCATGATGTAATTTTTTTAGACATCACATCAAGGGTCAGGATGGGTATGACAGGGAAATAAAGTCACAACTTTAAGTGATGATGCCAAGTGTTCCCTATTGAAGGAATGAGATACGCTGTCAGTTTGAGATTTAGAGAAAGAGATGGGTCGAGAGAGTGCTCCTTATGTGAGGTAATTTGTTCGATTGAGATGTGATTTCCCTCTCGAAGTTGATTGACACACACACACATGCTATTCGTGTAGTGGACATATGAAGATGTCATCAATGGGCATCATTATTCATGAAAACATCTTCCTTGACTTGTGCATTCCTGACTCTCATTGAACTAACATGTTTAATGTATGTACATGCTACTATTCCCTTTGTTAGAGAGTCATTTAACATGTCACTTGTAAGTATGTAAGTTACCGTAATTTCTTATTTTGCAATTATATCTTGTATATAGTGATATTGAATCGTAACATGCTTTCCTCTAGAGTTATGAGCCCCACTACTAATTAAGCTTATTGCAACATGATGATCAAAATATATTTCAGTTGATCCTTTGACCAATTCAAGTCTTAAGTTTTCAGAAAGCATTTAATCCAAAAAACATGAGTGTTGGTCATATTACATGCAATGCACTATGCCTCTTTGTATGTATAGATACATATCTTTGTTTCTTCCTGCCCTAAGAAACTGTTGCTTCACCAAACAAGAAAAGATAACTCGATTTAGATTTCATATTCCATATCATGTCTGAAATATGCATTGAAGTATCCTACTACCTCACGTGATTTTGCTTATACACTGGTTTCGGATGTATAGTTCTTTTCATATATCAAAAAAACCCTCTACAATTTTTCTATGCGGACTGAGATTACTTTGCTATCTAATAACTACGTTAATTAGATAGGCTAAGTCAGGCCGAGTGCACATCATTCCGAACATTGAAAGATTTATGTTTCTTTCCAGGATATTGACTCCTTTTGAGTCTTATTTTGACTACAAGTGGTGTAGGAGCTAGATGTAACGTCCCGCCCCTCCGGCTACCGAAATTGATGAGACGGGAGCGTCGGACCTACAATCCAATTACATCCATGATCTATGATACTCAACAAACCATCTTATGCACATTAAATTAGCATTTGAAATATAAATAACAACATGAGGATAATATGAAATGGAAAGTAACATGCAACATCCATTCTTATCAATACTCATCAAGTCCATGTCCATGATATGAGATACATCATATAATTATAAATTTGCAGAAAAAGCTCTCCAAATATCTCACTACAATGTCTCTCAAAAAGAATATAACATAATGCAGAAATAAATAAATTACTCTAAATAGAACGAACACTATGTGGTGCAAGTATGAAGTAGAAAGTCTGATCTTCTCAAAAGGCCGCTACTGTTGCGGCTGCTACTCGGGTACACTTGTTGGGTTTACACGAGGGTAATGTATGAGCAATTGCCCGGTAGCGAGGCAACCACTATAATAACTAATGCAGAAGTAGTAGGGCATGTGAACTTGATTTTATTGAATGACTTGCATATATTGTAGAAACTAGAATCTACCGTATTATTCAAACTTACAAGGGTTTACATGGTCGCTAATTTCATTTATTAATATAATCATTGTTTGAGGACTACCACGTTGGTCTTGATATTTCTCTCCATTAATTAGAGTTCACAACGGTATACAATTTAAATTACTGACATGCAATCATTAACCATTTCTCATATTATTTTAGCACACGCAAGTATGCGACTCGTAGGGCTCCGCTACGCGGGAACTTGATGTTCATCTTGAGTAAACCCCCAAGAACCTCTTTTCAATCAGAAAAGAAAGAGATCATAACCCCATTCTCCAACTTCAAACCACATCCCTGAACACCTCTCACAATAATAATACTTTAAGTAAAATTAGACGCGGTCACATCTAATTTTAAATCGAGTCTTGTGGTGCCTAACTCCATCTACCCAATCATCGTGAAAAAAAACTCGTGGAACTAGCTTAAATCACTGCAAGAAGTCCACAAGCAATTTGAAGATTTACCATGTGCTATATTATACTTGAGAGGTGGAGGTTTATTATACAATGCCCTCTCTCTTGCGGATATTACTATGATATCGACCTATTATAGGGTTCAATGAAGGGTAACCATGCATATCTATCATTTTCGTCCACAAGTTATAAACTCATGTTTGGATTAAACCAGACATTCACAAATCAATTGAAATGTTATGAAATTAAGACAGTAATGTGTAACTTAAAGTTCTAACAAAGTTGGAATAAGGAAAAAATATAATCTCAGTGTTATAGTGGAGATATTGCTATCAAAACAGAGGTCACAAAATATCATGGATAATGACTTCTTGTTTGGAAAAGCATAAGTATCCTTCAATTTCAATTCCATGATATTCTAAATGACAATCCAAACAGAAAACGACTAGGAGTATGTAATCGATATAAGTATGAATATCAAAAGTCGCCAACACATAAAACCATTACTATAACATAGTTAACATGGGATATTCGATAATGACTTGCCATTTTAAGGAATAAAGAGGGTAAGGTATCGGCTCTTACAACTCAAATATTATTTCTAGTGCTGTGAAATTAGCAGTTACTAACAGAGACCCTTTAATGTGTTTAGATAATTACGCAATGTTGCCTATACCTAATAGTTATTCATTGAAAGACGTTAAGGAGTGGGGAATTTAAAAGGTTCAGACCTCAAACCAAATATTTGGTATACTCCCCCTTGATTTCGAATGAAAAACGCCAATGCGTGCTAGCACGAATGATATGTATAACATTTCCCTTTCTAGTTGCACTAAATTATACACGGATTCATCAAGGAATTAACAAATTGAAGGACTAATAGTGATCAACTTACATTCGTAGGCATAATATCCATTTAATAATAAATTCCATTATGTCTACGAAAGGAAAAACAAAAACGGCTATCATCACATAATTGGATATGGCATTATCACGTGCAATATCAAAAATTGTGAGGGATTGGTTCATGTAATGATTTTTTTTTGAGAATTTTCTGAATAGGAGTTACACTGTATTCCAGATTACAAACATACCATACAACATTTAAAGCTCTATATATCATCAATCACGTAGGCACGAGAATCATGTGGGAATCAACAAGGAGAGAAGGGAATTTCATTACAATGTAATGTTAATGGTATAAGGATACCTAAGGCTCAAAACAACTGTTCAAAACGTAGGATTCAAAACGTGTGGGACTAACAACAAGAAAGGGGATATTCATCGTTACCTCCGAGGATGTTCCCACGGGATCTCCTCTTGCAGGGAAATATGCTATTTCTGTCACTCGATCGCAGTGCGGAGGCATCAACCACGGTGACCTCGAGCTTTCCTACATGTTGGTGGTCGGGGATCTTCGATCGGAGCACCTTCTCCGCTGTCGACGGTGGCCCTCCGACGACTAAACTAGTTAAGGTGGTGGTACAATGAGAGGAAAGGATGGTGGTGGATAGGGCTTTGAGAGGGCAGCCTATCACCTTCTATTTATAGAAGGAGAAATGAATTTGGATTCAATTTCGGACCCGGTTCGGATCCATATATGGATCTTGACCATCCAACTTAAAACATCGATATCTTGAGCTAGGAATGTCAGAATTGGATGTTCTTGGGCTCGCTGGGAAGATCTCGACGATGTCTACAAAATGACATGATTATTTGAATTTTTTGAATGCCAAAAATACTCCAGATTTTAGGAAAAAGAAAACACGGGATTTCACATCATAAAAATCTTAAGGGAAGTCTCGTCCTCGAGATGTAGGATTTAACATATATGCTTTGAATGTGATGTAGATTCAGGCATAAAAATCTTAAAGAGAACGAAACCCATAAAAATCGTAAAGAGAATTGATATAGGGTTTCGTGATCATATCTTCAAAAAGATAAGGGTATTTCTGTCGCATATTTGCCTCAGGCTCCCATATGACCTCCTCAACGTTCTGACTTTGCCACAACACTTTGACCAAAGGGATGTCTTTCCGTCACAATTTCTTGACTGTCCGGTCTAAAATCTGCACGGGTTCCTCAGGGAAAGACAAATTCGGTTCAACCGTGAGTTCCTCATAGCTAATCACATGCCGAGGGTCTCGAATATACTTTCCGAAGGTTTGACACATGGAATACATCGTGCATGCTTGTCAAGTGAGGGGGAAGTGCTACTCGGTATGCTACCTTCCTAATATGGGCCAAAATCTCGAAAGGGCCAACAAACTGCGATGCCAGCTTGCCCTTAACACCAAATCTTTGAATTCTCTTCATTGGAGATACCTTCAAGAATATGAAATCTCCGACCTCGAAATTCAGATCGCGACACCTCTGATCAACGTGACTCTTCTGACAGCTCCGCGCAGTCAATAATTTCTTCCGAGCCGTTTCTACGGCTCTTGTTGTATCCTCAATTATCTGAGTGGAATAAATGTCTTTGTCACCCACTTACTGCCAATACAAAGGACTGGTGCATCTCCGCCTATACAATGCCTTAAAAGGTGCCATGCCAATACTAGCATGGTAACTATTATTATAAGTAAACTCCACCAAAGGAAGGTGATCCTTCCAAGACCCTTGCCATTCAATGACACATGCTCTGAGTAGGTCCTCAAGGGTCTGAATTGTCCTCTCTGATTGCCCATCAGTCTGCGGATGATAGGCTGAAATAAGGCACAATTCGGTTTTTAGGGCCTTCATGAATTCTCCTCTATAATGCGATGTAAAATGAGAGTCTCTATCAGATATAACTTCTTTGGGAATCCCATGCAAGCAAATAACATGCTAAATATATAACTTGGCCAGATCTACCGGAGTGCATGTCATGTTCACGGGAATAAAATGCACGGACTTGGTCAACCGGTCCACAATAACCCAAATAGCATCAAATCCACCAACTGTACGAGGTAAGGACGTCACGAAATCCATAAAGATACTTTTCCATTCCCACAACGGGATAGGAAGTGACTGTAATAGGCCAGGAGGACGCTTGTGCTCTGCCTTCACTAATTGACAAGTAAGGCAACGACTGACATGTTCTGCAACATCTCTCTTCATTCCCTCCCACCAAAAGTGCTGACGGAGATCTCTATACATCTTGGTGCTTCATGGGTGGATAGATAATATAGAACAGTGAGCCTCATCTAGGATGTCTCTTCTCAATTTATCATCATCAGGGACACAGACACGGTCTCCCTTCTAAAAGATGGACTCACAAACTCAAAATCCATCAGGCTCTTCCTTCAGACAATGATGGAACAAGTCTTATAGTTTCTGATATGTCTGCTGACCATGAACAATCCTGTACCATAATCCACTGTACTTACATGTACAATTACGACATATGTAGTACTATCAAAAGGTTGCCACTCAATGAGTGCTGTAAGCATATCCCAAGTATGTAGCAATGTTGCGGTGCCCTCGGTATGCGCTCTCCTACTCAAAGCATCTGCTACTACATTTCCCTTAGCTGGATGATAAGAGATCATGCTGTCGTAATCTTCCAACAGTTCCATCCATCGTCTTTGCCTCATATTAAACTCTCGTTGGTCAAAGATATATTTGAGACTCTTGTGATATGTAAAAATCTTAAACGTAACCCCATATAAGTAGTGACACCATATCTTCAATGCGAAGACTATAACTGCCAACTCCAAGACATAAGTAGGGTAGTTTCATTCATGGTTCTTTAGTTGTCGTGATGCATATGCCACGACATGACCACGTTGCATCAACACTGCTCCTAAACCCTCCTTTGATGCATCAGGTATACATCGTAAATTCTAAGGTGCTTGAAGGAAGGGTGAGAATCGGAGCACTGGTCAGTCTCTCCTTCAAGTTCGAAATCTCAACTCACACTTATCGCTCCAAACGAAGGGTACATCATTCTGTGTCAAACGAGTAAGTGGTAGAGCTAGGTGCGAGAATCCCCTAACAAAGCGCCTGTAGTAGGCGGCGAGACCTAAGAAACTACACATTTCAGTAACTGTTTTGGGCTACTCCCGAGATATTACTGCATCTATCTTGACTGGGTCAACTGCCACGCCTGCTCTTGAAATTACATGACCGAGGAAAGCTACCTCGGTAAACCAAAACTCACACTTACTGTATTTTGCATAGAACTTGTGTTCTCTGAGTGTCTCAAGAATAGTATGAAGATGTTGCTCATGCTCATGCTCGTCACGTGAGTATATCAAGATATCATCAATGAACACCACCTAAAATGATCCAAGTATGGACGGAAAATTCTGTTCGTCATGTCCTTGAATGCAGCAGGTACGTTCGTGGCTCCAAAAGGCATGACCACAAACTCATAGTGGCCATATCTGGCGCGAAAAGCAGATTTAAGCACATCTGTGTCCTTAATTTTCAATTAATGATAATCCGATCGTAGGTCAATCTTCGAGAATACCGCTGTGCCCTGCAACTGATCGAAAAAATCATCTATTCGTGGAAGTGGATAACAGTTCTGTACTGTCCTTTTATTCAATTGTTTGTAATCGATGCACAATCGCATAGACCCATCCTTCTTCTTTACGAAGAGGACCGGCGCTTCCCAAGGTGATGTACTAGGACAAATAAATCCCTTTTCCAATAACTCCTGCAGTTGTACTTTGAACTCCCTGAGTTTGGCTGGCGCCATTCGATATGGAGGGGTGGAGATGGGTTGTGTATCGGGTATCAAGGTGATCTCGAACTCGATCTCTCTCCTTGGTGGTAGTCCATGTAACTCCTATGGAAATATGTTAGGAAAATCCCGACACCTCTAACATCTTCAATCATGTGATCCTGGGCAGGTAACTCCACAACATAGGCGAGAAAACCTATGCAACCATGATAGAGCAAGTGTTGGGCCTTTAATGCCAATACATATAAGACCTCACTATCGGGGGTACGTCAAGGTAGGTATTCCTGGGAGACGAAACACTACCGTCTTCTTGAAGCAATCAAGGCATGCGTGATGCTGCTCGAGCCAATCCATACCTAAGATGATATCAAAATCTTCTAACTGAATGAGTAAAAGATATGCGGCCATTAGCTGCCCGCCAATATGCACTACTACATCCTCCACTGCTTGTCGCACTATGAATAATTAGCCCCTGGGCCCTTGATGTAGTAAGGAGATGAAACACAGACTGGTTCTTTATCTAACTTGGATACTAATCGATGTGCTAGAAAAGAGTGCGTAGCTCCCGAATCAAATAAGGCATGTAAGGATATACCATGCACTGAAATCATACCTCATACTACAGCTCCTGAAACGTGGGCCTTCTCCTGTATGATTGCATTCAATTATCCCTGAGGCTGTGGTGGGGCGTTAGAACCTGCATCATTGAAGGTTGGTCATGATGGAGGACGTTGAAAGCCTCGACTTCCATGATGGGAAGCTGATCCATGTGACTGTGCATATGAGGAAGTTGGTTGTACACTTGATTGATGGCCACCTGAGCTGTTGGCAAGTAAGGGGTACTTGGCCTTGAAATGACCTGGCTGCTGGCAGTGGAAACACCTACGATCTCCTGGATGAGAAAAGGAGCCTCTTGAGACAAGTATAACACCTCCCGTCTTGCGACTCTGGGAGTGTGTAGAAGAGCAGAAGGAAGTAGTACCACGACTCACCAGACCCTGCCCCAAAGTAGGTGTAGGAGCAAACCTGCTAACGGTAGGAGTGGTCGCTGCTGGATGGAAACGACGCTCTCTACGAGCCTTGTAGAAATCTCAACGAGTAGATCTCTGTGACTGATGTGGCTGGAAATGTGATGGACTTCCTTGAAGCCGACTCTGAGTTGCCTCCATCTTGGTAGCCTTAGCAGCTACCCCCTTGATGGAAGCGAAATCCAATGCAGATAGCTGGTGTTGCACGTCGTCACGCAGTCTCCAAAAAAACTTCTGTAAATTCTCCTCAGGAAAAGCAGTAGTCACTGGTGAGTGGCGGGAGAGTTCATTGTAGCGAATGAGGTATTCTTAGGCCGTCATTGACCCCTGCTTCAGCTCAGCAAACAACCTCCTTTGATCCTCAACCCAGTGGTCAGGATAGAACTAGCTATGAAACTCGTCAAGAAATATTTCCCATTTTATGGGATCCTCCAGATGTTCCTTGGTGGCGTACCATCAATGTTCAACATAACCCGCTAGTGAAAATTCCACGAATGTAAGCCATGACTCTTCAGGAGTATGGATCATCTGTAAGACCTTGGTTACGTGATCCATCCATAGTTCAGCCTCATCTAGTGTGCCTGTGCCGAAGAATTGGGGCACCTTAGACCTCTGGTAGGCTGCATAAGTTGTCTGATATTTCTGCAATGCCTCTAAATCCTTTGACCCTTCTGGTTCCAGAGACACCGAAGGATGAACACTTCCATCTTCCTTACAAGAAGGTTGATAAGAGGAATCTTCCTGTTGAAGGAGCTTCTGTTCCAATGCCTCCTGACGCTGCTGTATACTCTACACGACTTGAACTTGTAAGGCCAACTATTGTGCAACATCATGGTCAACATGAGGAGGCATGATTCCCTGGAGAATCATTATATTAGAGATTTTCCATGATTAGAGATATAATGGACACATTGATATGACTTGAATTATTCTCCTTAAACTAATGCCAAAGTCAGAAGACTTTATCTTTGTATTTATATTCTAAATCTCGTTGATCTAATACGCAAAAGAGAAAATGGAGTATCCGGCTCTGAAATCATCTGTAACGTCCCGCCCCTCCGGCTACCTAAACCGATGAGACGGGAGCGTCGGACCTATGGTCTAATTACACCCATGATCTATGATACTCAATAAACCATCTTATGTACATTAGATTAACATTTGAAATATAAATAACATGAGAATAATATGAAATGGAAAGTAACATGCAACATCCATTCTCATCAATACTCATCAAGTCCATGTCCATGATATGAGATACATCATATTATTATAAATTTGCAGAAAAACTCTCCAAATATCTCACTACAATGTCTCTAAAAAAGAATATAACATAATGCAGAAATAAATAAATTACTCTAAATAGAACGCACCCTGTGTGGTGCAAGTATGAAGTAGAAAGTCCGATCTTCTCAAAAGGCCACTACTATTGCGGCTGCTGCTCGGGTACACCTGTTGGGTTCACACGAAGGTAACGTATGAGCAATTACCCGGTAACGAGACAAACACTATAATAACTAATGCATAAGTAGAGGGCATGTGAACTTGATTTTATTTAATGACTTTTGCATATATTGTAGAAGCTAGAATCTACCGTATTATTCTAACTTACAAGGATTGACATGGTCGTCAATTTCATTTATTAATATAATCATTGTTTGAGGACTACCACGTTGGTCTTGATATTTCTCTCCATTAATTAGAGTTCACAACGGTATAAAATTTAAATTACCGACATGCAATCATTAATCATTTCTCGTATTATTTTAGCACACACAAGTACGCGACTCGCAGGGCTCTGCTACACGGGAACTTGATGTTCATCTTGAATAAACCCCCAAGAACTTCTTTTCAATCAGAAAAGAAAGAGATCATAACCCCATTCTCCAACTTCAAACCACATCCCTGAACACCTCTCACAATAATAATACTCTAAGTAAAATTAGACGCGGTCACATCTAATTTTAAATCGAGTCTTAAAATCGTGTATAAGTGAGAAATCAAGAATGCCAACGACGACGCTTACTCCGTCAAGCGACTCCGGATACTACCGGACTGCTAGGTGCAACGCATCACCCAACTCGTCCGTTGGGGTCGAGACCTTCACGACATCTAACCGGGGCCCAAGGGTACATGCTCAATCCCTTGTAGTTCCTAACTCCAGCTACGAAATCATCGTGAAAGAAAAACACTCGTGGAACGATAATAATAGATTAAATCACTGCAAGAAGTCCACAAGCAATTTGAAGATATACCATATGTTATATTATACTTGAGAGGTGGAGGTTTATTATACAATGCCCTATCTCTTGCGGATATTACTATGAGATGGACCTATTATAGGGTTCAATGAAGGGTAACCATGCATATCTATCTTTTTCATCAACAAGTTATAAACTCATGTTTGGATTAAATCATACATTCACAAATCAATTCATATGTTATAAAATTAAGACAGTGACGTGTAACCTAAAGTTTTAACAAAGTTGGAATAAGGAAAAAAATATAATCTCAGTGTTATAGTGGAGATATTGCTATCAAACTGGAGGTCACAAAATATCATGGATAATGACTTCTTGTGTGGAAAAGCTTAAGTATCCTTCAATTTCAATTCCATGATATTCTAAATGACAATCCAAACAGAAGAAGGCTAGGAGTAATTAATCGATATTAATATGAATATAAAAAGTCACCAACACATAAAACCATTACTATAAAATAGTTAACGTGGGATATTCGATAATGACTTGCCATTTTAAGGAATAAAGAGGGTAACGTATCGGCTCTTACGACTCAAATATTATTTCTAGTGCTGCGCAATTAACAGTTACTAACAGAGACCCTTTAATGTGTTTAGATAATTATGTAATGTTGCCTATACCTATTAGTTATTCATTTAAAGACGTTGAGGAGAGGGGAATTTAAAAGGTTCAGACCTCAAACCAAATATTTGGTATACTCCCCCTTGATTTCTAATGAAAAATGCCAATGCGTGCTAACACGAATGATATGTATAACATTTCCCTTTCTAGTTGTAGTAAATCAACTTTATACAGAGATTCATCAAGGAATTAAAAAATTGAAGTATTAATAGTGACCAACTTACGTTCATAGGCATAATATCCATTTAATAATAAATTCCATTATGTCTACGAAAGGAAAAAAACGGCTATCATCACGTAATTGGATATGTCATTATCACGTGCAATATCAAAAATTGTGAGGGATTGGTTCCTGTAATGGTTTTTTTTGAGAATTTTCTATATAGGAGTTACACTGTATTCCAGATTACAAACATATCATACAACATCCAAAGCTCTATATATCATCAATCACGTAGGCACGAGAATCGTGTGGGAATCAACAAGGAGAGAAGAGAATTTCATTACAAGGTAATATTAATGGTATAAGGATACCTAAGGATTAAAATAACTGTTCAAGACGTAGGATTCAAAACATGTGAGACCAACAACAAGAGAGGGGATATTCATCGTTACCTTTGAGAATTTTCCCTCGGGATCTCCTCTAACCAGGAAATATGCAATTTCCGTCACTCGATCACAGTGCGCAGGCATGCACTAAGGTGACCTCGAGCTCTCCTACGCGTTGGTGGTCAAGGATCTTCGATCGGAGTACCTTCTCCGTTGTCGACAGTGGCCCTCCGACGAGTAAACTAGCCAAGGTGGTGGTGCTCCAATGAGAGGGAAGGATGGCGGTGGTTAGGACTTTGAGAGGGCAGCCTATCACCTTCTATTTATAGAAGGAGAGGTGGATTTGGATCCAATTTTGGACCCGGTTTGATCCATATATGGATCTTGACTATCCAACTTAATACATCGATATCTTGAGCTAGGAATGTCGGAATTGGATGTTCTTGGGCTCGTTGAAAAGATCTCAACGAGATCTACAAAATGGCATGATTATTTGATTTTTTGGTTCCAAAAAATACTCCATATTTTAGGAAAAAGAAAACACAAGGTTTCATACTAGAGTACTATTCTACATACCAAATCTCTTCATTACAGTATGCAAGTATTTCTCTTGGCTAAGAGTCGATGTCCTTGAATCTTTGTTCCTTGTAATTTGAATTCATAGAACATATGATGCTTTATCCGTGTACATTTCAAATTCATGGATTAAATTTTCTTTTGTTTCATCGAGCATTTGCTACCATTACCCTCGAGTATAATGTTATACATATACAATGACATTATCGCAAACTTGCATCCACTCTTCCTGACATATACACATATCCAATTTTTTTGAAACAAAATTAAATTGTCTCGTGAATTTCTTAATTATAAACCCTTTTCTTCCGGCCTTCTACCTAAAAACCATCAAGTCGTCTCTATATCCTAGGTTTTGGAAAACAATATGTGAATATTTAAGAATATGCATCCATAGATGGGTAATTCGATCCCTCTAAGATCCAATTACCACATCTACATGTTTAGTCCCACATCATCTGTGAGTGGGACTTGATGTTACTGGTGAGGCTATACAAGAAGCCCTACATAACTTGTAACATTTGTGAGAGAGAAATAATAGAGTATCCGACCCTTGAGGACTTCTCTCGTGGTTTTATCCTCCTCCTTATTTATGGAGGAGGATTCCATATAAAATCACGGTGCTCTTATCGTTCTTTATTCCATATCTCTGATTACGTTTGCAGATTTTCATTTTCTATACTATGCCTTCCGACGGGTCATTAAATAATGACTAAGAAGTATGTGGGAACATCTATGTGAGGCATATGCAATTTCCTTATTTTTAGTTTTAAAATAAATAAAAAATACTATAGTTGATGCATACATGATATATAAAATGACATTTCTTGTAAAAACACTTAAAATAAAAGCTCTTTCTTTATTTTAATACATACCCAGTAACCACTGAAGTAATAAAAATTATATTCTAGAAGTATATATCCAATAACTTTTTATTGTAATATAATATGCATATCCAAAAACAATAATTTCAACATGCGCTTACAATTTAATTTTTAATACATATCCATTAACTATACTTTCAACATTTGTTACGACTTACATTTCAATGCATATAAGTTTCAATGCATATGTTCAAGAGATTGCATTATTACCACTGAAGTATTACTTTATATAAGTAAAAAAATAAATGATATAAGTTACGAGATTATCGAGCACAAGAGGTAATGGTGATTACCTAACAATGATTGGAAATCCAAGAGAAGCACTAACGAGATATTGATCCACATAGGATGTGGAGCATCGTAGGCGAGCAACAACGAAATCAAGCATATGCGGATCGCATATGCAGAGGAGTGCATAATGGATCGATTTAGGAAATAGGTGCAGTCTTCAAGCTGTATGGACATACACAACCTTTATCAATTTATTGAGCATTGTATATATCTCCTCTCTTAATTTTTCATTGATAAAACTTTTCTTCACATCCGTTTACAATAATTCCAAATCCATATGTAGGAATCCTTATTGATGCAAACTTAACAACAAGCGAATATGTCTCTTGGAAGTCTATTCCAACTTGTTGAGTTAACCCTTGACAACCAATCTTACTTTGTATTTATCAACAATACCATCAATTTGGTACTTTTTCAAACACCTCTGTTTCTCTTCCTAAGAGATAGACATATGAGAACTTTGAGTAGTCATCAATGAACGCTATAAAATATTCCTTATTTATATGTATGTTGACACTCAACAGTCCACATGTGTCTAAATGTGATCAAGTATAACAATTCAGTAGACCAATCTCCCATCGAGAAGGGTTTTCTCGCCATCTTAATGTTTAAACAATGTTAATAGGGCAATGTCCTTTCACATGTAATCTTAGGCAAAAGATTGATTTTAATCATTCAATTCATTTTCAAGTTTCATGGATCTTCCAATCTCATGTGCCATAAATCATAATCGGATAAATATCACAAGAGTACTTATAAACTACATTCATTGATTCACTCGAAGTTATTACATGAAGATATAACATGTCATGCTCAACCACAAACTTTCCCATTATATAGACCTTGTTATTCTTTCCAATAGATATACACTTATTATCAAAACAAACTTCAAAGTCTTTCTTGAGAAGAACTTGAATAGATACAAGGTTTTGACATATTCCATGAGCATAGTACATCTTGAAAAACTATGATACTATTTCCTAGGTCATTCTTGTCCCAACACCATCAACATCTAAAATGTGTTGTTTCCTAATAAGATCCTCTAAGCTTGAATAGAGGTTATAGATCCTTCTTTGGTAGACGTAATTCTTTCTTGCAAAGATCCCATTTCCATACTAAGGGTAGGTTGATAACCCACCGCGGAAGGCATTCTCCCTAATAAGGCAGATACCTTAGATCCCGCTTGAACGAATCGAAAGATAATGTCAATGAATAGAAGTACGTCTTGCTCATTAATATCTTGAGGATCCACTATAATAATGAGAAAGATTTCTACATATCCGACCAAATCGATCAATAATATCAGAATCGGATATATCAGTCCAAATCGCTTTTACTAATGGGATGCCCAGATACATTACAAAATTTAGCTTTAGACAACGACCCAATGAGGGGAATAACTAGAACTATAGTATCGAATTTCTTAGTAACTGTGTTTATTAGAAATGGATACTCTAGCATTTTACTTCTTATTGCCAACGGTTCTTATTTATTTATCTCCTCGAAGAACGCTAGTCCCTCCTTTGTGTTAACAATGTAGCGGGATGTACCATAATCAATCCACCACTTGTCATTGTCCGTGACAGTAGAGTTGCACTCCACGACATTAATGAATTCAATCTACTTCTTTCCTTTTTTTTGGGTGCTTTAGAGTTCTAAAGTCCTGTTGGTGGCAATTGACCTTAAAATGACCATATTTGCTACAAGCGTAACATGAACCACACATGTATTTCCCACATTTTCCATGTTGTGTGTGATGGGATTTGCCATAGCTTCTTCTTATTGTGTGTGATGGCCATATGTTTCGATTACGAGAAATTATAAATAAGAGACAATTTCTTTGGTTCCTTTTTCGTTGATTATTATTTTCCTACAATGATTATATGTTGAGTACCCACTCCAATGATCTGGTGGTAGTGTATTGTGCCAACTACCCAAAAGACCAAGATTCAATTCCCTCATTGTCAGAGTTGCGTTAAGTATGGGACAACCATTTGAAAAAAGTTGTCGAATCTTTCAATATGAATTTGAACAAGAATCCATGTAGCTGAGCCTACTAGAAGGGGAAAAGTCTTCACCATTTTTAATGACTATATGTTGAATTTTATTAGGTGCACTAGAAGATAATTGACCTATGATAATGAATGGTTTAATATTTCTTTTCAAATCTTTCATAATTAATTAAAACATAATATCAATTAGTTGATCGATTAATTGAATTTCACAACCCATATCATATTCGTCAGTATATCACTGGCAATAATCATATAACGAGGTATTGCCGTGTTCTTTTAATCATGGACTTTAACTGAAAAGCTAATTGATAATTCTACCATATAAACTATTAGCAACAAATATGAAATTCGTTGCAAATTAAATGATTAAAAGGTTAATCCCACTTTCTAGTAGGATCGACTGTATGAATTCTTGTTTAAATCCATGTTATCTGTTTTTTACGTTAGGTGTCGGCTACCAGTCAACCCCCACAAGGAGGGATTTGAATCTTGATTTTCGGATAGTAGACCCACTGTACTACCACGAGATCATTGAAAGGAATATTTAAATTTGGAAGATACAACAATCAATATTCAAATACTGCTGTAGGAGTGGTTTAGTTGTTTCAGACTTAGGCAATTAATAGTACATCCGATTTTAGGTTCTATGGTGATATTTCTGCTCATGTTTTCTGATTTTTTAAAGGAGAATTATTATATCAATTGGCATTCCCAAATGCGATATACCTATTGTATCTAAAGGGGTTATCTAAAGGACAGATGAATCATGCATATTAAAATGAGGTTGGAATATGCATCTATTAGATGAAAAGGAGCCTCAAAAGGGCATCCTATATTACCCACACTCCTCCATCAAGCCCTCAGTAAACCCCAAATTCTGAAACAAATCAACTTTACAAGGAAAATGAGTAATTGTGCAAAGAATGTTCCATTGAAAAAATTCAGGGTCAATTTGCACAGATAGCCTCCTGCGTTACATTCCACATAGAGGATTAACGGAACAAACCATGAGCCGATGTTGATCTTCATCGCCTTCGCTCGCTAGGTCGAAGCATTGTTGTTGAGGGTGACAAGTGTTGGTATCTGACCATGGTTAACAAAGTCGATCTTGTTTAACCTCATGCAGCACAACACCTGCTCTGGAAGTTCCTCTGGTTTTTGTGCCTGCCACCGATAAATAACAAGAGTTGAGATATCAACCGTCGATGAGAAGAGCTAAACTACACTCTACACGATAAATCTTTTTCTGCGAGGAAAACTTTTAAGCCTTCTTCAGGTTCATATAGCATTATGCTATGCCCCCACTTTGTGCAGGCTACAACTTGTAATTAGCTCAACAAACAATGATAGTTATATATTTTTAATGGGTGCCTCGGACTTCTTAGTAAGATGATAGAAAACAAATATCTTGCTCACACAGAGTACAACAAATATTCTGATATTCTGTGCAAATCTGAAATGTAAATAAGGGAATTATCCCAAAACAAAATGCAGTTCAAGTGTGGAGTTAACTTACATGGTAACCATAGAAGTATGCTAATAACAAGAGTTTAGTTTCTAAGTTAATGTAGAATGACCGCCGTGACCGACGTGGTCACGCAACCGCCTCCGACGGTTGCGGCAAGGCCGGGTCTCACGGAGACCCTAACCGTTTGGGCGTGAAGGATGAGGGGCGGACATGGCGAGGGTGAAGCCCTATAAATAACCTCCTACTCGGAGGGGGATGCCATAGATCTGAACGCTCGCCCAACGGGAGCCCCCATCCATCTCTCCATCTCTCCTCTCGTTTTCTCTCGTTCTCCCTCAAGAAGAAGAAACTGCGAAGAGACGGCGTACCTTGGTTTCCGCACAGTTAATACCATCAGAGGAGGTACATGAAAACAGAGAAACTTTCTATGCGAACCAAATGCATATTTTAATAATAAACCCATTTTACATAATTAGTGAATCAATCAAGAATTCTATGCTACTTTATAGGTAACTAGGTCTTCAGTAAAGCTTTTACCAAAGTGTATAAAATGTAACTAAAATTTAAGCGTGTTCTGTGTGTACAATGCATGGGTTCTTTCCTTCCGAACATATTCATCCAAGGTTATACCTAAGTCTAGAGCCTCATAAACAAGATCTTATTTAATAATTCCTATAATAATTTTACAATCTCCATCCCCATGCAAGAGTCGCTCCCCAATCAAACCCTCAGACCGACGCATCAATTGTTGTAGCGTTAAAAAAACAGTTTGCCATCACAGTCTTCAAGATCATATTTCTCTACACCCGAAATCTAAAACCCTTTCTTTTCTTGTGGTTGGTAACTTCGTAGAGATAATAGTTGTCCTTGTGCTCATATTATCGTTTCACTTGTTATTTATTTGAACCTGTAGATCATTTCCTCTTCGACTATTTTCTTTTAAGATGTCCACTGATTTTCAGTTCCAAGCTGCACGAAGTATGGCACATATGTACACAGGCATACACAAAATACATGTACATAGACATTATTCAGACACGAGGTTTAACATAGGCATGAGTGCCCATCGCACTCTTTCAAGAACAAATCAGTCAACTCCAAGGATCCAGAGAGCAATTATCCTGCAACTGTGTGATTTTCCAAAAAATTCCAAAAAAGTGTCCACTTGGAATAGAAACCTCTCCATATGCATGAAGTACAGGAGAGGTCTAGGTATTACATAGCTCAGAAAATGAACATATTGATCTTTGGGATTTTTACCCGGCAGACCCTATAAACTTTGTCAATTACCTCTACAGACATTTGAAACAACGTATTTCCTACCTCATCCCTGTAAACTGTAAACTAGTAAACCCTTACCCCACAGATCCTGTGGTTAACACACATATATTTGCCCATCAAATTTAACCGGATTCCGTTAAAAAATGGTGAACTCCACAACAAGGTCAACTCCATCGATCAATCCCTCATGCAATGCATGATGTATAGTTGCTACAGAGGTCCAATACCACAAGTGAGACTGCTCCTACAACGTACTTGGTTACTACTTCTGCTACTGTAGCCAACTCTGCTACTGCAACTAATGCGGATCATTGACTATGATGCATCTACTCATCTGATTGTAGAAGGTAGCCTACTGACCTCCTTTCAGTCCTCTTCCATTGTGAAGTCAGTCCGGATTGCCAACGATGCTCGCTCACATGTTACCACCTTTTGAACTATGGAGTTTTCCTCTCAGCTTTTGCTCATTGGATCTTAATGCGCTGGTGACTTTCCTGAGTTGATTATTGGTTCATAAGCCCTATGAATTGAATTGTTGAGTGATTTTCGACGAGTTGTATTATTATTTTCAGGATAGAATTTGATGGGGGCCTTGCGAAGAACAACCTAATGCCTTGATCTCCCTTCCTATTCTACTTTAGCCAGTGCTACTTCTATTTCCATTGACCTGCTAAAGTTCTTTCCCAAATGGCATTTACAGCTTCTTAACCCTAAAGCTCTTTCCCAGATGTTTCCCGAACTCTCATCGATGAAGCCTTTTGAGTGTGAAGCCTGTAAGTTTGGAAAACATCATCGGGCTTCTTTGCCTTCAAGGGATAATCCACGTTCATCTACTCCCTCTTCTTTAGTCCATTGTGACATTTGGGGACCATGTCCAATCCATATATTGGTAGTCATAGATATTTGCCATCTTTGTAGATGATTATAGCAAAACTTCTTAGATTTATTTAATAAAGGAGCAATCATATATTGATAAAATTATCAAGTCATTACTTCAGTTTATTAAAACATCTTTAAACACTTATATTCAAACTATACATACTGACAATGCACTTGTTTAGCCAACAAGACTTGGTGTTTTTCTTTTCTTATCTGGGAATCGTTCATTAGACTTCATGTTCATATACCTCTCAACAGATTTGGGTAACATAAAGGAAACTACGATTCCTTTTAGTCTGTTAGACTTAATTTATTATTTGGATTTTCTCTTATTCATCAGTTCAGTCTTGCAACCTCTTCGGGGGCCTTTATATAATTTTCATCTTTTTGGCTCTCTAGGGTTTTACGCTATACAAGAAACCCTAGACCTATGGAATAAGACATATAATTCAATACAGATTTATCCACATGGTATCAGAGCGTCTAGTATGTTTTCTTTTATAGATAATGGGTGGTGGTAACTCCAGGAATATCCACTAACAGGTTGTTTGGAGTAGATGGTATGTTTAAAAATGGTCACATCAACTGAGATGTAATAACGATGACCACTCGGATCATAGCACATGTACTCCTTTTGGGTGCGAGAGTACCCAAGCAAAACACACTTGATGGCTTGTGGGGACAAATTACTTATATTACGGAAATTATGAACAAACACTGTACATGCAAAAATATGCAAGGGCAAAGGAAATGGTCTCATTGGGATAAAGAAGGAGAAAGGAGTGACCCCCTTAAGAACAGAAGATGGTACCCTACTTATAAGATGAGTGACAATAAGGATGACATCCCCTCAATAGATCTTAGGGGCCTTCATATGAGTTAGTAATGAGCGAGCAATGTCACGAAGATGACAAAGTTTCCTTTCGACTATCCATTCTGCTGTGAAGTATATGGATACGAGTTATGATGAGTAGTCTCCCGAGAGGCAAAGAACGATACGAAATCATGTTGAGTAAATTCAAAAACATTATCAATCCGCATAATCTGAATAGAAGCAGAGAAGGAAGTTTTAACAAACAGGAAAAAAGATTCAACATTCTCATTAATCTATGATGTTGTTCGATTACATGTTCTCTATTTGCAATAAGAGATGCCTTCTTCTAGTGTCCCCACCACTGCTAGTCCGGATGTGCCACCATATCTTCCTATAACTCTACAACGGACAATGAGGCTGTATACTATGCATCCTGTTGGAGTATATGTTGTGAGTCACTTATGTGGGAGATGGGTAAATGGATATCTCCAGGATCCATTTACCACATCCAATTGTTTAGTCCCACATCTACCAGTTGTGTTATGTGGATACTCAGTGAGGGCTAATAAGACACCCCTAACCCTCTGTATCTAGTGAGAAAATGCAATGCATAAACCAACCCTTTGAGGCGTTTTCCCGTGGTTTAATCCTGCTGCTTAGGGAGTAGGGTTCCACGTTAAATCCTTGTGTTCCAAGTTTATATTTAAGCAGTTCATGTTCTGGTTATCAATTTACTTCCGCATTCCTATTTTCTAACATGGCATCAGAGCTGATTCGATTATCAAGGATATAATGTTCTTTTATTTTTTATTCGAGATTCAATTCTAGGGTTTCTATTGAAACCCTAATTATGTTATTGAAAATTTGTCGAAGATCATTGTGTTTGGAGTTGTTGAAAGTCCAAGTTCTGGGGTTTTGTTGAAACCCTAATTCTGTTCAATTCCATTACACTCGATGCAACCTCCTGATCCTTGCAAAGAGCTTCAAGCAGGGATCCTCTTCTCCTGTGGTGATATGCTCCAGGCGAAACTTCCTTGCAAGACCTAGCGTGCACTGCAACGCTCCTAGGCAGTGCATCGACGCTCCTCGCAACCTGTTGTAAGATCTCAAGGTGGTGTCGATCTCATCCAGGCTTCACACATCTTGGCTTCGCACATTAAGCGATGGAGCACCTCTTCTCGCAGGCCCTTTCGCATTCGATGGAGCACCTCTTCTCCAACAAGCGAAGGCGTCAAATATTGACCTCCAATCAGTGCTGGAAACCATAGCTCTACCTCCAGGTGGCGAGGCCACCCCCCTTCGTTCCTTCCCGGCGACGACCTCTATCTCTTGGCCGAAGCGGCACTGCCCCATCTCTCTAACCCTATGTCAACACCCTCACGACAAAAGGCGGTGACATGAGGACTCTCCAGGCGGCGATGATCGCCACCTCCATATCCCAATCTCGGGCGGTGCCACCTATGGAGCGCCAACTCCTCTCCCCAATCCCGATCGCTGCAGGCAGCACAAGGGTCCCAACTGACCAACCCGATCATGCTGTGCTCCATGGCAGAGCTGCAACTTCTCCAAGCAATGCCTCCCCTCTATGCCGCTCCCTCTAGGCGATGGCGCAACCTCCTCTCCTTCTCCCAACTGGGCAGCGCTCCGATCTTGGCCCAACGTCGACGACAGAAAGAGGAAGCCCCTAGAGGGGGCAACAATCATAAGATGGGGTTTCCCATCGTGGAAACCCTATGGTTTATCGATAGAAAAGTCCCGATGGCCCTTGTGTATTAAAAAAAGGGAGGAGAGAGAAAGCACAAGTGGGCTAGGACTTCATTAAAAAAAGGAAGAAGAGGGCCCTGCTACATTCGACCCAAGAAAAAAATTAATTAAGGGGAAAGATCAGGTCCCAATTGGTTCGAGAATATCAAATAAAAAATATTTTTATTTTGGAAAAAAAGGGGATAAAGAAAAAAGGGAGGCACGATTTTCAAGTTAAAAACAGAGGTATGCACAAAAAAATCGTACACAAAAAAGGGTTGAACAACTTAAAAAAAGAGGGATCGTACAAAAAGAATATGTACGTAATATTCATGTTTTTCTCCTCATTTTATTTTCTTCTCCCAACTTGGCCAACACCATTGTTTTCCTACTAGTCTGGAAGAAAGGGGGAGTATTGTGTAGAGTGTTAGATGGTCAGATTCTCCAGATTCTAGGGCATTCAGATTTCAGACTCTACAGTTGTTTAGACTCGACGTTCAGATGTTTTTCAAGTCTTCACTATTCATACACACACATGTATGCGGTCTTTTTCAGATGTGCACATGTTTTCCATCATTTTTGTGGTTCCCATCTTTTGTCTTTTGGCCAGGATTTTCATGTGATCCATAGGGACTATAGAGTAGTGACCCATTCCTTATGCCATGTGTGGGCTAGGGTTTTCATGTAGTTTTATAGGGACTCCAGAGTAGAGATCCCATTGTCTGAGCAAGTATAGGAGAGACCCAGTTCTCCGATGAGGAGACTTTTTTAGACTCCATTCTCAAGCGATCTTGAACTCCAGTACGAGAGGTTCCTATGAGAGAACCCATTTTGAGGTCCCAATGAGAGAAACCCATCTTCAGAGATCTACGCATGGATAATTAACGACATTTTTTATTCCGCCCTTTCAGAGATGGAGCAGTTGCCCACATATTGTGGCGACCAGAATTCACTATGTAGAGACTCATTTTCAGTTGCAATGACTCTGACAGGTGCAATACAGAGCACATGCTCTTCGACGAGGAGATTCAGTTGACTCACACTCCAGACCGTTTGTCCTCCTCACCTGCACGACATGAGAAGCAACATCCCCGACAACAGCCGACAGTTGTGCGCGATGAGTTGATATTGTCTGTAGTGTCCTATATTGTGAGTTGAGATTTCTTTCTATTTGTCCAAATTGAGCATTGCATGCTTGATGAATCACGTATTTATCATGCTAAAAATCACTGATTAAACCCCCTAGCTTAAATAATCCAATAAACTTTACTAATAATTCATTTATTTTATCTTGTATTATATTTTATATATTTAACATGTAATTATTGTACTTAATTACTTTGTAATTATTTCATTATCAAAAGCCCTTAAAACTTAGGCTGATTAATTGTCTATAATTTTCTAACCCTTTAAAGAACTAAAAACTACAAAAAACAAATCAAAATAAAAAAGTCGGTATTTTAACCCTTTAAAAATACCTCTAAAAATACTTTCTACAAATGACCTCGTTTGGCTTTTTATCCAACATGAAACTTATAGACTCATCGAGATCAACTTTCATGTGTTGACTTTTTCTTAATTTTGCCTCTAACTAATTCTTTCTGATTTTTCTTTGCTTTTTTTATTTCTGAATTTCTAATTGGGCCACGTAGTGCCCTCTGGGATGCCCACGTGGCACATTCTCTCTACGCCACCCCCTTCTCTTTCCGCCATCCGATCTCCTTCTGGGGCCTTCCATTCTAGCCGCTCATCGCATGCCCCATCTCAGTCGTCTGATCTGATCCTGGTCAGATCACCGCCGCTCCTTCCCGCCTCAACCCTAGCCATACGATTCCACTTGTATCCTACGCCCCCCCTGCGCCACATCACCCAATCTCTCCCAGCCATTCGATCACACTAAACTCTCCATCCCGGCCACTCTTTAGCGCCTATTTATCCACCATAGGATCTGATCCCTACTCTCTACCCGCGCCTCCATCTGGACCGTTGGATTACATGATCCAACGACCCAGGCCTTGTCTTCCTCTTCCGTAACCCCCCCTCTTCAGACGTTACGCCACATGTCACCCCTTTTCTATTTTCATACCACTCTCCGATCATCCCTCCTTCTCGTAACGCCACCATCATGTCGACCGTTCATCCGCCATCTTCGCGCACCTCATCACGAGACCCCCTCATCACTCCATGCCCTCATCCATGCCGTTCAACCCTCGCCTGAAGCCGCCACCTCCGCGTATAAAAGCCCCTCCCCTGCCGCACTTCCAAGTCAACCACCATTCCAAGGGGCTTCGGCCCAACCTCCGGCCCTTCGGTGACAACGGATTGGCCATATGTCGAGGCGATAATGACCCCAGCCCCGGTGGGATCCATGGTGGCCCACCATGCTTGCTCCGCCATCCGACGGATGCACGAGCCCCCTGGAGTGATCGACCAGGTTGAGCGACAACCTCGAGCTCCTTGGAGCTCAGCCCAGATTTCTTTCGCTGCCAATTGCCTGGACTCCGACCAGGTAGCCTTTTCTTTATTTTACTTCCAATTTCTCCGAATTTTCCGTCACTTACACCCTCCTTCACCTCTATCAGACCATCCGCTATGCTCCACCAACCCGCCCTCATCCACGCCGATGCCTCCGCTCACCCTTGCCCTTTCTCCACAACCTCCTTCGCTCCGATCCCCTACTTCCTCTGCTTCCCCGGAGAAGAAGCTCAGGCCATCGCCTCCCGTCGCCCCCACGACCCTCATTAACTCACCAATTACTCATGCACTTCACACACTTCGCTTTTGCTATACTCTAACTCATGCATGTGCTCAATGATCGGATTCCAAACCTCCTCGCAGGTCTCAATCTCCAACTCCGGTGATGCTTCGTCGGCAAGCATCTTCATCTACCCTAGCAGCTTCGTCAGGCCTCCGCGATCTTCACCGGATGGCCACAGAGGTCTCTGGACCTCCTGCTCGTACGGAGGAGCACAGAGGAGCTCCAATGGCCTCGTCGGAGCCCCACCTACTTCGCCGGCTCCTCCGACAATGGCAGAGTACAGGTGCCGTTGGATGGCACCTCTGCAGCGGCCATCCAACGGCCTAGGGTGCGCCACGTCGCCTTCACCGAAGCTAGAGGCTCGGGAGTCGAGCCTCATACACCAAGCCAGCAGCGCCTGCCACATGCCCTCTGAGCCAACCACACCCACCGAACCTGGCCCTCGCGTGCGTGTCACGTGCAGGGCTGGGTAAAATGCAGGAGTACCCCCAGATGTTCACATAATTGCAATTAAGTCCCTAGGCATGTGCCTCATGTGTGCGCCTGTGTTATTTACATGAAGGCCTAGGTAGAAATGCAGAATTACAAAATGACCCCTACGCACAGTCGAGATATTACAATGGGGCACATACGGTTTTTGCAAATTGCAAATAGGTCCCTCCTATATTTCCCTTCTCGAACTCACGACAAGTCGGAAGACTGCCACTATCCGAGAACTTAATGCGATCAGAATTGAAATACTGCGAATGTGCGTATCGGGGTACCACTGCTCTGATACCAAACTTGTGAACCCCCGAGGATCCGGGTACCCGTTTACGACACCTTTTGTGGCATTCCATTCGCATTAGATCGTACAAGCTACCGAAAAACAAGAAAATTTTTCACGTTCCTATATTTGCACATGACATTCAGATTCAATCACCACAGATGTCAACCATTTCATTAATTTTCATATTATATCCCAAGAAGAGAAAAACCATATATCATAGTATCTACGAACAATAAATTTTATGACTAATAAACGTTTCTCATGCAGAGGCATGGCATCCTGACCAGAGCAGGAGATGACTGACTAGTTGGCATGCATACTGACTGCCCTCACCGACCTCCTGCAGCAGCAGGTTGCCATGCGAGGTCAGCAGGAGCAGATATTGGTCCAGCAGACTGAGATTGCCGACAGATAGACATACATAGAGATAAGGTTTGAGGATCTATCAGATTTCACGTACCATCCATCTCAGGATGGAACACGGCAGGACCGACACCAGTCTGTTGAGGTAGAGCAACCTCATTCTGATGATCCACTTGAGGAGGTACCTGAGCATGGAGCAGATGATGCGAACTTTGACAGGGAGCAGGAACCTGTAGACTTTGCAGACGAGGGTGCACACGAGTACTCAGCTATTCACAGGCACCAATCCGTTTTCACATCCTATCAACGGGCCAACATATCCTTGTTCGACGACACCGGTACACCAGATGTTGCTGAGTAGTGGCTATCTTTCATGGAGTATTCATTGACAGACTTTGCCGAGAGATGGTGGGAAGCAGTAGTTTCTGAGTTAGGCCGAGAGCCTACATGGGACGATTTCGGAACGAGGTTTAGAGCCCACTTCTTCTCTACGAAGTGGAAGGAGTCCCAGCGCCGACTTTTTGCAGAGTTTCGTCATGGGCAGATGACAACTAGATATTACTTTATCCGATACACAGAGCTATCACGACATACACGAGCAGCTGACGCATTTCCAGAGGAGAATATGGAAAAGTTCATTGATGGCATGCGAGAGGAGGTACATGAGAAACTGGCTGGATTACACATCACATCTATCTCCGAGGCTACCGATGCAGTGGAGAAATTCGAGGACATCAGGGGGAGACGTTTTGGGAGCTCGTTTGGAGCAACGCCTAGACTGCGACGATCTTTTGGACCGATACATCGACCGTTTCAACAACAGAGGTCAACCAGACGGTTCCGACCTACAGGTTCGACATTCTCTGGCAGTGCTCGCTCTTTCCTATCGACTACTTTAGGAGGAGCACTTGCCAGACGTGGTACAGATTCCGCTCGACCATCTGGGTCGCAGCAAGCAGATAGACCACCTGCAGGACCAACACGGAGCACAGACACGACTACTCCACCTACTAGACCAGTCCGATGTTACCGATGTTATGAGTTTGGATATTACCGATCACAATGCCCACAGGCTTCTGGCGAGCCTCAGCCACAACCTTCACAGTCACAGCCTCAGACACAACGTTCAGGGATTTTCCATGGTAGGAACTCCAACTTTAGACGACAATAGCAGAGACAGACGCAGAATGTAGCTGGTTCAAGTGCCGCACCAGTCGGGCAGGGGCAGTTACATGCAATTACAGAGGAGCAGGCACGTTCAACGGCTACTGTGGTGAAAGGTATGGTCTCAGTTTTGGGCCGACCTTTCCATGTTTTATTTGATTCTGGTGTGACACTCTTTTCTTGCTTCGAGGCTACTAGCTTCTTTAGATAGAGTCGCAGAGACTCTCTCTTCTCCTTATCACATCCGAGGGTCAGGTGGCCAGTTGTTTGTCATTTCTCTGATAGTCAGGCACTTGCCCGTATTGATTGGCGGACACGAGATGCTTGCAGATTGTCTACTTCTACAGCTTGATGAGTTCGACTTGATTCTAGGCATGGATTGGTTATCATCTCATCATGCACTTCTTGATTGCTTTAGGAAGACGGTTGTCTTCAGGATTCCAGATCTACCCGAGTTCACTTTTGAGGGTACTATACATGACTCCACCATGGAGTACATCTCAGTGTTGCGAGCTCAGCGACTTGTTGATCATGGTTGTGATTCATACCTTGCATTTGTTCTGGAGGTATCTGATCAGGAGCCGATGATATAGGACATCCGAGTAGTATCAGAATACCCAAATGTTTTCCCTGATGAGCTACCAGGACTACCTCCCGAGAGAGAGATCGGGTTCAAAATCACATTGCTTCCAGATACACAATCGATCTCTATGGCACCATATCGCATGGCACCTGCTGACAGGGGTGTAAGAAAATTCTCTAAGTTCGATATTCGCTCAGGTTCAGCTCGCTAAAAGTTCAATTCAGATTCGGTTCGGAAATAAACGAACCGAACCTGAACACAAGTTTAGGCTCGATTAAATAAACGAACCGAATCTAAAAATCATAGGTTTGCTCAGGTTCGATTCGATAAAAGCTCGATAAACATATACATATTTACAAATCCTTATCCGTAGAAGTGGACTTATTTTGAGATGAGTGGTTTTTATCCCATGGTAAGTGAATTTTGTCTAGAGATAACTAGATATTTATGGGATAACTAGGTTTTATCTCGGTATAAACTATCCAAAAATAAATAGTTACATCGTGTTTACAACATCTATCATCTATGGTCTAGTACTTTTCCCTTCATTATCTTCAAAGCAACATAACAAGTACAAACATTACTTAGTGAATATCTCCGCATTATTCTTATTCCTTATCCCCATCTGAATAGATATAAAATATATTGTAATTATACTTTTTTCAAAGAGACAAATCTTTATTAACCTAATTTTTTCAAAAGATGAAGATGAGTTAGATAAAGAAAAAACTAAATGAATATTTATTCTAACTGTAAATACACATATATATTTCGATTTCTCTTCTTTTCACTCCCTTCTATTAGAGAATTCTTAAGTTCGATAGTCGCTTAGGTTCGATTCGTTTAAAAAGAGGTTCGATTCGGATTCGATTCGAAAATAAACGAACCGAACCTGAACACAAGTTTAGGCTCGATTAAATAAACGAACCGAACCTAAAAAATATAGGTTCGCTCAGGTTCGGTCCGTTTACACCCCTACCTGCTGAGTTGAGTGAGTTGAAGGTGCAGTTACAAGAGTTACTTGATTTGAGATTCGTAAGGCCGAGCACTTCACCTTGGCGTGCTCCGGTTCTATTTGTCAAGAAGAAGGATGGATCCATGAGGTTATGCATCGATTACAGGTAGCTGGACAAGAGAAAGGTGAAGAACCGTTATCCTTTGCTATGCATCGATGATTTGTTTGACCAACTCAAGGTATCTTCGGTATTCTTGAAGATCAATCTTCTCTCAGGCTACCATCAATTGAGGATTCGAGAATATGATGTTCCGAAGACTGCTTTCAGGACACACTATGGACACTACGAGTTTGTGGTGATGCCATTTGAGCTCACTAATGCACCTGCAACCTTCATGCATATGATGAACCGGAACTTCCGTCCATACTTGGATAAATTTGTGGTAGTGTTCATTGATGATGTGCTCATCTATTCACGGAATGAATGGGATCATGCGAATGATCTACGGATTGTCTTGGATACATTGCGGGAGCACAAGCTATATGCGGAGCTAAGCAAGTGTGAGTTCTGGTTATCCCAGGTCTCATTTCTAGGGCATGTTATTTCTGGAGCAGGCATCGCAGCTGATCCTACGAAGATTGAGGCAGTCATGTCTTGGGAGCAACCCAAGACAGTTACTCAGATTCGGAGCTTCCTCGGGCCAGCGGGTTATTACAGACGCTTTGTCAACAGATTTTCACGCATAGTTCGTCCTCTGACACGATTGATGCAGAAGGGAATTTCATTCATTTGGGATGATTCATGTGATAAGACTTTCAGGACATTGAAGGAGAAATTGACTACAACACATATTCTTGCTCTTCCTTCTGGCACTCAGAACTATGCAGTATACACAGATGCATCTGGAAAAGGTCTAGGAGTAGTGTTGATGCAGAGAGGACAGGTGATTGCTTATGCATCACGACAGTTGAGGCCGCATGAGCGGAACTACCCCACACATGACTTGGAGTTGGCGACAGTTGTCTTTGCCTTGAAGATCTTGTGCCACTATCTATATGAGGCGAATTTCGAGATTTTCACGGATCACAAGAGCCTAAAGTATATTTTTATCAGAAGGAGCTGAATATGAGACAGCGCAGACGGCTTGAGCTACTGAAGGATTATGATTGCACGATCTCTTATCATCCTGATAAGGGAAACGTGGTGGCTGATGTACTTAGCAGGAGAGCTCATGCTGAGGGTACGATAAACTGGCTATATACATGGGATATGCTCGCAGCTCTGACTGATTGTCATCTACAGGAGAGTGCATCCATTTCCACAACCCTACCTCCGCGATTTAGCAGTTTGTGGGATCGCATCATAGAGGGCCTGAAGACATATCCATGGATTCGAGATAGATACATGCGCACTATCTAGGATGAGGTTGATGACTTTGTTATGACATAGTCTATTTTATGGAAGGCAGGACGGGTCGTTGTGCACAGCGACGAGCAACTACACAGAGACATACTTGATGAGGCACACAGTTCACGGTTATCTATCCATCCATGCAACACGAAGATGTACCATGATCTGCATCGACAATTCTAGTGGTATGGAATGAAGCGCGATGTGGCTTAGCATGTTAGCAGATGTATAACCTGTCAGATGGTTAAGGCCGAGTACAGGAGACCACCAGGATTACTGCAGTCTCTCCCCATTCCCGAGTGGAAGTAGGAGAGCATTTTTATGGATTTTGTCACGGGATTGCCGAGGACACCAGGTGACCATGATTCCATTTGGGTCATTATTGATAGGTTGACCAAGTCAACCCATTTCATACCTGTTAACACGACTTACACTCCATCCAGATTGGCCAAGCTCTATGTGCAGAACATCATCATGCTACATGGTATACCATGTGAGGTGGTGTCTGATAAAGACTCGAGATTTACATCACATTATTGGTATCGGTTCATGTCAGCACTACAGACAGAACTGAGGATGACTGCATATCATCCACAGACCGACGGTCAGAGTGAGCGCACCATTCAGACACTAGAGGATTTGCTCCGCGCTTGCACTTTAGAGTGGAAAGGGTCCTGGAAGGACCATCTGCCATTGGTTGAATTCAAATACAACAACAACTATCATTCCGGTATCGACATAGACCATTCGAAGTCCTATACGGGGGAAGATGCCTCACCCCTCTCAGTTGGCGTAAGGTAGGTGATCATGCTCTCTATTTTGTAGATCCCCTTGAGGAGACCACAAGAGCTATTGATCTTATGAGACGGAGGCTTTTGACGGTACAAAGCCGCCAGCAAAGCTATGCGGACCGTCGGAGAAGAGATTTGGAGTTTTAGGTATCCAATACTTTTCTCTTGCTCCTTTTGCAAATTTAGTTAAACCTCATACTAATGACATTCCCATAAATTACAGGTGAGAGATTGGATATTTCTCCGTGTATCTCCCATGAATGGAATACACAGATTTGGCGTCCATGGCAAGTTGGGGCCACGATACGTTGGTCCATTCGAGATTTTGGCTAGAGTGGGGAAGGTGGCCTACCGAGTAGCCCTTCCTCCACATCTATCAACTATTCACGATGTATTTCATGTATCCAACCTAAGAAAGTATGTGCATGATCCATGACACATCATCAGTTATGAGAATCTCGACGTGGAGCCAGACTTGACTTATGAAGAAAGGTCAGTGCAGATACTTGACAGTGCTGTGAAGAAGCTTTGCAGCAAAGAAATTCCATTAGTCAAGGTGTTGTGGCATCGACACAGCATCGAAGAGGCGATGTGGGAGACTAAAGCTGACATGAAAGCAAGATATCCACAACTTTTCTAAATGTAATAATTAAAACGAGCATTTGTAATTAGATACATATATATGGCTAGTTTTCTCTTTGAAGTTTTTATGAGTTCAAAACCCTTGAGCTTTTTATGACCACATGAAATCCAAACAAGAACACATAATGACCTTAACTCGAGTCTCGAGGACGAGACTCCCTTTGAGGTTTTTATATTTGTAACATCCGGTTTCCACACAAACTCGACCCCGATCCGATTAGGGTCCATTTAATCCAATAAAGTTGTCAGTCGGCATACGATGACTCAAATCGATCAATTGATCATGAATCAAAAGTCGTTCGGACGAAATCGACTAAAAATCGGTCGCATTATAATGCGTGCCGCGAAAAAGCCGCGACGCAAATTCAGAAACCGCATAACGAATTGAGTCCGCTTAAAGATCCGATTCGACAAAACAAGACCAACGGAATCGACCGCTCGTCAATCGCAAAATTTAACACCGAACCAAAACCGCATCTCGAAATGTTTGAGGATCCAAACCTGATCAAAAGTATATCAATATTATACTCATTTTGATTGCTGTGCAAACATGATCAAATTACATATTATGCGTCAAAATCCAAAACCCGAGGTGTAACTATGATCCACTTTGTATATCAAAGAAAAAAATAATTAATTAACAAAATTTTAAGTTCTGCTGCTACTGTAGACTCGCTAAAAGAAAAATAAATAAATTAAAATGACTGTCTGTTGTAGCAGACGTTAGCAACTACAAACTACTATTGTAGTTCTTGTCCACTTGGCCTTATATTCTCCAAATGGCCCTGTCTTATATCCACTTGGCCTAATTTTCCCTTACACATGGCTGGATTTAAGACCTCTCCTTTTTCTATATAAAACCCAACACACTTCCCATTTCTTCCAATAATTCCCAGCCGAGAGAAGAGGAGAGCCTCTGCTCTCACTCTTACCAATTTGCAGATACTAACTAGGGGTGCACATGGTTCGGATTGGATCGGATTTTAGCTTAATCCATGTCCAATCCGTACTTAACGGATTTTAGATTTTTCCAATCCGATCCAATCCATTGAAAATATATATCCAATCCTATCCAATCCATCGGATTACGGATTGGATCGGATTTTTAATACTCACATATTGTCACCACATAAAGATCAAACAAAATAAAGAAAATATATGCATTTCATATGTCTAACAAATGTAGATAAGTGAACCATCTCAGATAATCGAGATACTAATTAAGCACATATCAAGTTAATCGAGATACTAATTAAGCACACATCAAGATAAAATATATGGAAATAGGTTCTACGATAAGTTCAAGATGTGACAAGATAAAGCTTGGATATCCTATATAATGATGGGAACTTTTAGATATTGTTCTCCGATTAATATGTAGAGGAACAACAAAAAATATCTCTCAAAGAGTTAATGCAAGGTGGTTGAAACAGTCAGAATTTTCAGACTTTATTTGTGATAATAACAAATTAACAATCCCCAAGTTTGATGGTTCACTTGTAACCATATAGTCCGGGATAGAATAGATATGCAACAAAGTCAAGAATTAGTTGTAAGACTAAAAGGTAGAGAGATAACTCGCGGGAGGGAGAATGTACCACAGCTCCACAGCAATGCGCGAGTGAGGCGGTGCCGCGGTGATGCACGAGGAGGGAGGTGTCGAGGTTGTGTTGTGCCGTGAGAGCGCCGCATGTGCAAGGGAGATGATGCTTCGTCGCATGCCCGAGGGAGATAGTGCTTTGTCGCACGCATAGCTAAGGGAGATGGTGAAATAGCGTCCGATCGAGAGTGGGTTCGTACCTTGCGGTTGCAGACTGTTGTTAGGGGAGAGCTTTAGGTCACGAATGGGAGGGTGGGGGACTTGCGGCTGCGGGCTGCTGCTGGGGGAGAAATTTATGTCACCTAGGGGAGGGTGGGGGAGGGATTGGGAATTTGGGATTGACTCGTGGGTGGGAATTGGGAAATTACGAGAGATTTGGGTTTTTGGAAGTGGGTAGGGGCTAATCTTAGGCGGGATGGTGAAATGTATGGGGTAATTTGGAGATTTAAAAAGAGATGGTTTTGGATATTTAGAAAAAAAAATGGGGCTTCAATTATATTTAACTATATAATCTGCACTAATGATAAGAAGGAAAAATTATATATAGTATTTGGTTATTTGTTAACGGATTAACGGATTGGATCGGATCGGATTTGGGTAACGATCCAATCCGATCCATAATTTAACGGATTTTCAAAATCTCAATCCGATCCAATCCATTATAATGACAAAACCAAACCAATCCAATCCCATAACATCGGATTGGATCGGATTACGGATTTTATCCGATCCATGTGCACCCATAATACAACCCTTTGTTGGAAGACCTTCATTGCTGCTAACCAAATAGTTGGGTAAGCAACAACTGCAACACAAAGCTGTGTCCAAAAGCTCACCAAGGTACATTCCTATGTCCCTTCTATTGCTGCCAGGCATCACATTCACCTTGATTTCATGTTGTTGCTGCTAGATTTGAGTTCCATTAGGGTTTCTTGCAATTGATTTGCATGACTTGAATAATCAAATTCTGATTTAAGTTGAATCATCTACAATCCTTTTTATCAAATGAAAGAACTGTACAGTTCTTCTTTTCCATCTTTACTGCTCTACATGTATAATCCAAATTCTCCTTTCTTTTCTTTAAACTCATGTATCTATAACTATTTTCAATCCAATATTGGAGTTTATGTCTCACACAAATTCTGGTTAAGTTGGATATGCACGGCTGGGCTCAATTGCATGAAACCTTGGAGTCCTATCTATAGCTTTATTAAATAGAATAACATTTGAAGATGTGTGAAATTGTACAAGAAATCCCTTTAGAAATGCCGTGGAGGGCTACTGTGACAAGGGATTCGATGGATATATTTATATGGTGTTGTTTCAAAACTAATCTCTTATTCAAACTAAATTAAAACTTGAGATAGATTGAGGTAAAAGGAAATTTTAGATAAACTAGAGATTTTTTTTATAATCATAATTTTTCACCAGCATAGCCTTCCCTGGAATTTCCACTTCGAAACCTCAGACTTATGTTGTCTACAAATATCAGAATTTAATAAATAAACTTTTGACAGAACAATGTCTTAGCACCTCAAGAGATTTAAGACCACTTGGTATATAATAGAAATAGTTACAATTAATATGTTTGGGGTATTACACAGGACACAGGTGGATTAATAACATGTTTGGAGTATTATACAGGACACAAGTGGATTAAATTGTAGGTGCATGCATCAGATTTTCTTCTCTTTTGCCTGACAAGTACATTCTCATTTGAATATTATGATCTATAAAATTGTGTCCGCATGATTTTTGTTTTATGGAAATAAGAACACTTATAATTTAGATATTATGAAGAGCAATATGTTATTCTAACTTTAAAAATCAATTTAATGTTCCACATTATTTCTTTTTATATATGATAAAATTTCAGCTTAAATTTTCCTCAATCTAATATGTTTTCTTCACATTCTCAATTGTCCTAAATAAACTTCCAGTCAACAATATGTTGTATCTTAAGTTAAACATTTAAAGATAAACAAAACAACACACCAAAATCTCTCCGCAAGGAAAAAAATGAAAAGCCTCTTCCTCTTTCGGATTTCAATAACCACTAATATAAGGACATGTCTCTTCCATCAAAACTTACAAACATCTCCTTGAATATAACACATCACTTCTTGATAGCAGAAGTTGTGTATACAATTATACCCCATAACTACATTGGAATTTATGAGGTAAAGATAATGACATACCAACTCCACCCACATTCCCATCTATGTAGCAATTGATGTGAGAAAGCACCAAATCCCTATTACGGATGTCCAACTCATGAAAACAAGCCATGTTAAGTGTTTATGAAATTACATCCGGGGTTTGATAATCTATGTTGATATAGTTCACCTTGGTAGTTAGCTCAAGAGAAGATAACACAAAAAAAAATATAGGAAATGCATAAATAATTATATGCATTTTATAGTTATCATTAATACCTAATAATGCCGGTCATGGTGACTCTTACACCTGATCGTGCGAGGGCGCGGTAACCCTCAACTGGGCAGAGGAAAGGAAGCCCAGTTCGGGCAGCGGCCGCCAAGTGCGCAGGTCTAGGATCCCAGTCCCTTTCACGGTTTTTACGCGAGCTCGCATTGTTTTTACGCCTCGTTGGGATCTCGACTTTGACCAGTTCCGCTGACCCTTTGTTTTTGGATATCCAAGCGAGGGATCTTCGGTTTTCAGTTTTCGTACGAGCTCGTTCGCCCGTACTAGTCGCGCCGTTTTCTAGAGCGACTTTTCCGGAGAGTCTCTCTCACCCGTCTCAGTGGCGTAGTTTTGGAATAGACCTATCCCTCTATTAGACTGTACTTCCAATTAGAGGACGAGACGGAAGAGCCATTTGTAGGCTACTTCACCGCTTGAGTTTTACTTTCGCCAACAAACTTGGATTTTACATCTAGATTATCTATATCTACATCTAAATCATTTAGAGTTGCATTTGAGAGAGTTACAGTTAAGGTTTAGAGGAAATCACAATTAAAATTGAGCTGATTAGAAGTGACTATAATCTGATTCGAAATCCCTATAAGTTAGTGGACGTGTTGGGAACTTAGTTAGGATGCATTACACAACACCGCATGCCTACGGAGGCACCCCAACCTTAAGGCACTTTTAATACCTTAGAGTCATAGTGTGAGATTACACATAGACCAAGATCACAGACTATCCACTAACTCAAAAGAGTAAATAGAATTAAGAATCAAATCAATCATCATCATATCATACCATTATAAAAACCATGACATAATCTTCATGACAAGAAAATAGCATTTACATGTGTCATCAACTTTATATATATAAGATCCACAACATGATCTCCAAGACCAAAATTCACGATCTTTAATACGTAGTAAATCAATATATGTTTAGGGACCGCCATCTAACTTTATATATACATATGGGAAGAATGGGAAAAAGGGGCGAACATATGAACTGCATACCACACAATTGAAAACCATTCTCTACGCAGGTAGTGCTAAATTCTTCATTATACATTCCTTTCTACTTGCTTGCTTTTGAAAATAAATAAATGTATGTTATTTTTTTAAGTTTTTGGGAGGTACCAACGCCCGCTGACGCCTCTTCTTTCCTAACATGTTTTGGCAGACAAACAGCCTGGTGCTCAGTGGCTATACATGACTTCAGGAGACCGTGTGTATACCAGACGATATGTTATTTTTACAGTTTTTGGTTCACTTTATGATGTAAATGCTTTCTCTTCAATGCCATATTTCGAGAATACTGTATGTACTGGCAGACTTCTTGTACATGATGTAATTATATGAAAATTTATGAAATGAAGTGGTGATGGTTCTTGTTCTTCTTATCCTTGTGGTTAAGCAAAGAATGTGAATGTCATATACAAATATAGCAACGCGAGAAATTTTCTTGTTTTTCGGTAGCTTGTGCGATCGCATTAGCAGACAGTCAGCAACTACAAATAGCTATTGTAGTTCCTGTCCACATGGCCTTATATTCTCCAAATGGCCCTGTCTTATATCCACTTGGCCTAATTTTCCCTTACACATGGCTGGATTTAAGACCTCTCCTTTTTCTATATAAAACCCAACACACTTCCCATTTCTACCAATAATTCCCAGCCGAGAGAAGAGGAGAGCCTCTGCTCTCTCTCTTACCAATTTGCAGATACTAACCCTTGCTGGAAGACCTTCATTGCTGCTGACCAAACAGTTGGGAAAGCAACAGCTACAACACAAAGCTGTGTCCAAAAGCTCACCAAGGTACATTCCTATGTCCCTTCTATTGCTGCCAGGCATCACATTCACCTTGATTTCATGTTGTTGCTGCTAGATTTGAGTTCCATTAGGGTTTCTTGCAATTGATTTGCATGACTTGAGTAATCAAATTCTGATTTAAGTTGAATCATCTATAATCCTTTTTATTGAATGAAAGAACTGCACAGTTCTTTTCCCTCTTTACTGCTCTACATGTATAATCCAAATTCTCCTCTCTTTTCTTTAAACTCATGTATCTATAACTATTTTCAATCCAATATTGGGTTTTATATCTCTCACAAATTCTGGTCAAGTTAGATATGCACGGCTGGGCTCAATTGCATGAAACCTAGGAGTCCTATCTATAGCTTTATTAAATAGAATAACATTTGAAGATGTGTGAAATTGTACAAGAAATCCCTATAGAAATGCTGTGGAGGGCTACTGGGACAAGGGATTCCGTGGATATATTTATATGGTGTTGTTTCAAAACTAATCTCTTATTCAAACTAAACTAAAACTTGAGATAGATTGAGGTAAAAAGAAATTTTAGATAAACTAGAGATTTTTTTATAATCATAATTTTTCACCAGCATAGCCTTCCCTGGAATTTCCAGTTCGAAACCTCGGACTTATGTTGTCTACAAATATCAGAATTTACTAAATAAACTTTTGACAGAACAATGTCTTAGCACCTCAAGAGATTTAAGACCACTTGGAATATAATAGAAATAGTTATAATTAATATGTTTGGAGTATTACACAGGACACAGGTGGATTAACTTGTAGGTGCATGCATAAGATTTTCTTCTCTTTTGCCTGACAAGCACATTCCCATTTGAATGTTATGATCTATAAAATTGTGTCAGCATGATTTTTATTTTATGGAAATAAGAACACTTATAATTTAGATATTATGAAGAGCAGTCTGTTATTCTAACTTTAAAAATCAATTTAATGTTCCACATTATTTCTTTTTATATATGATAAAATTTCAGCTTAAATTTTCCTCAATCTAATATGTTTTCTTCACACAATTGTCCTAAATAAACTTCCAGTCAACAATATGTTGTATCTTAATTTAAACATTTAAAGATAAACAAAACAACACACCAAAATCTCTCCACAAGGAAAAAAAAATGAAAAGCTTCTTCCACTTTCGGATTTCAATAACCACTAATATAAGGACATGTCTCTTCCATCAAAACTTACAAACATCTCCTCGAACATAACACATCACTTCTTGATAGCAGAAGTTGTGTATACAATTATACCTCATAACTACATCGGAATTTATGAGGTAAAGATAATGACATACCAATTCATCCACATTCCCATCTATGTAGCAATTGATGTGAAAAAGTACCAAATCCCTATTACGGATGTCTAACTCATGAAAACAAGCCATGTTAAGTGTTTAAGAAATTACATCTGGGTTTTGACAATCATGTATTATGTTGATATAGTTCACCTTGGTAGCATTCCAATTAGCATATCTTGAGCACCATAAGTCCAAATTGCATGATTTTGGTGTCGTTTTGTTCCTTATTTCATCATCTAATTCATGGCGTATTTAATTTTCTCATATGATACCATTTTAAATGAAAAGAATTTTTTATGTTAGATGAGGTTCTTTGTGCTACATGTCTTTGCCTCCAATAGATGACTGCTCGTATTTTTGTTCTCAATTCGACTCTGATTTCGTACTCTAATTTGTTGCTCAATTTAAGTGATATCTTTAGGGCACATTTGTAGTAGACAATTGCATGCATTACCCTTGCATTTAACCTTGCATTATTTTTATGCACAATCCTACATTCGCAATAAAAAATAACTAAAAAATTTCGCGTGCATCATATATCTGCATTGTTCTGCATTTTATCGCACATCATCCAAACATGCTCTTAATTGATCAAAATTTGACAAAGAAATAGAGTAGCTCATGCCCCTGTGTTCGACCTTGGTAGACTTGCCAAGTAATAAATATTCCACAACATTCGAAAATTGTGATTTTTGATGAACGAAATCCGTCTCTTATACTACGACAATTTCCCTTTATTAAAGAGGCAGATTTTGCGTTCATCAATGCTTTAGTTTGAGGGGGAGTGTTGGAGTATATGTTGTGCATCACTTATGTGGGAGATGGGTAAATGGATCTCTCCAGGATCCATTTACCATATCCAGTTGTTTAGTCCCACATCTACTAGTTGTGAGACGTGGAGACTCAATGAGGGCTATATAAGAAGCCCCTCACCCTCTGTAAACTAGCCCTTTGAGGCGTTCTCCCGTGGTTTCATCCACTCATCAGGGAGTAGGGTTCCACGTTAAATCTTTGTGTTCCAATTTTATATTTATATAATTCATGCTCTGGTTATCAATTTGCTTCCGCATTCCTATTTTCTAACACATCGTATGTTACTTTTTTACTACAGCTGAAAGTCTCTCCAGCTGTGATAGACGTTTTACATCTCTGATGGCAATCACTATTCTTTGTTATCACCATAGCTGCATGCAGCTATGTCTTCACGACTTAAGTAGTCTCTAGATAGTATGATTGACAGATTGAAAGCTAGACTTATGGCCAAGGGATTTACTAAGACTTATGGAGTGGATTACTTTAAGACATTCTCACTCATGGCCAAATTTGGCTCTGTTCACAATATTCATTATTTCGGCGTCAATAAGAAGTGGCCATATTTCAACTTGATGTGAAAAATGCTTTCCTCTATGGCAACCTTGATAAAGAAGTCTACATGACACATCCCGCACATTACTCCGTCGAGGGGGAGTATGTATACTGACTTAGTAAGGCCATTTGTGGCTTGAAGTAGAGTCCACGAGCTTGGTTTGACATGCTCACCACTGAGATTGGCTCACTTGAATTTCACAAGATGACATCTGTCTACTCCATATTTGTTAGACGACGATCTACTGGTGTTTCATGGTATTAGTGATCTATGTTGATGATATGGTGGTAACTGGAGATAGAGAAACATGTATTGTAGAGACCAAGGCCTTCATCCAGAAGGTGTTTATTACCAATGATTTTGGTTAGATTCGATACTTTCCAAGCATTGAGGTAATACGTACTATAGATGGGCTACACTTATTCACGTCGGAGCATTGCCAAAACATTCTTATCGAGGCAGGTTTGCAAGGATGCAAACGATTTGGCATACCAACAGAGGTATATAAGCATACTACTTCTACTGATGTTGACTTTAAGGATCCTACACAATATAGAAGCCTAGTAGTTGGTAAACTGCTTTACCTTACTATCATTAGGTCGGACATATCATATGTTGTCAGTATAGCGAGTCAACATATGGAGAGATCGTGTTACAGTAATTGGTAGGATATTCTCCTAATACTTCGATGTCTAAAGAGATCTCCAGGGTGTCATATCTTCTACAACGTCAATGGCCATGTCGACATCACTGCTTACACATGTTCAAAGAATGCTAGTTCTCCTAAAGACATACAATCTACCACTGGCTATGCGATGTTAATTGGAGGGAATCTTGTTACCCGACGTCGCAAGAAGCATTTTATTGTATCTAGGTTAAGTGCATAAGATGAATATAGGAATGTGGCCCAAGCCACATGTAAGATCACCCGGGTAGTCTCCTTCCTAGAAGAAATAAGAGTCTCTGCTACCACTCATGTTCCATTGTACTTACGAGCAAACCAAGCATATTGAGGTTGACTATCATTTTATCATAGATGCAGTTCGAAGAGGGAAGATCAACACTCCACACATTTCAACTGATCTTCAGCTTGCAGATATACTCACAAAGAAACTTCCGAAGAGACATCTCTTGGCTTACTTACAAGATGTGCATGACTCATGGATATGATCCAACTTGAGGGGGAGTGTTAGAGCTATTTTGTTATTTGGCTTCTCTTATTCATTAGTTGAGTCCTATAACCCCTTCGGAGGACTTTATGTCATTCTCATTTTTTGGTCTCTAGGGTTCACGCCATATAAGAAACCATATACCTATAGAATACAACATGCAATTTATTCTCTACAGTTTTATCCACATAGACATTGCTCGTATATTGGTTACATACATGAAGATTCCCAAATCCATCTAGGGGAATTACATTCTTACTGGCACTCATCTCATCAACAGGGTCTCGTCTTCTACCTTGAAATCATCTCATCAACAAGGTCCTGTCTTCTATCTTCAAAGGGGTAACTCCTTTCTTTCTCTCTTATATCCCGATGACCCCCTTTCCACTACCATTGAGAATTTTTGGTTGCATTGCATTTGTTCATAATTTTCAAACTGCAGACAAGTTATCTCCTCGTGCTATCAAGTGTGTTTTCCTTTACTACTCTCACATCCAAAAGGGGTACATGTGCTATGACCCAACTAGTCATTGTTACTATATTTCAGTCCACATTACTTTCTTTGAACATATCAACTACTTTACTCAGTTTGTCAGTGACATACCCGTGGAGCTCCAATTCACCATCCATTGTCTATAAAAGGAAACACACTAGTCATTCTGAATTTGTACTGTTACATGTTCATTATTTGTAGATTATATGCCCTCTTCGAGTGTCCCCACAACTACAGCTCCAAATGCTCCACCAGAACTCCCTATACCTATGCGACTGGAAAGAAGGCAATGTACGATACATTATGTGTCACATTTTACTTGCACTGACAGTCTATCCAATTTTGACAGATATGCTCTTATGACTATTACTATTTCTCATGATCATCATATTGCATTGTAGGGCTATGTTAAGAAAAAAGATCATGGATGAGGAGATGAACACACATACATCCAAGGGTATATGGGATCTTGTGTCATGTCCTACAAGCTTATGGAAAATGGATTCACTCAGACTTATGGAGTGGACTACTTTGAGGCTTTTTCTATTGTGGCTAGGATGGACTTGATTCACACTATTCTCTCAATTGCAGCGGATAAGAATTGGATCATATTTCAGGTCAATGTGAATAATGCCTTCTTGTACAACGACCTCGAGAAGGAGATTTAGATGATGTAGCCACTGGGATAATCCATTGATTACGAGCATGTGTGCTGACTATGTAAGACCATTTATGGCCTAAATCAAAGTCCATGAGCTTGGTTTGGCAAGCTTATCATTGAGATCATATCTCTTAACTTCCATGGGACAACATCTAATTATTCTGTGTTCCTTAGACAATGGTCTTGATCATACCTTGCACCACTATGTTTTTTCTTTGGATAAGGTATCTGATAATCCAATCTTAAAATTTTCACTCCCCCAATTTTCCTTACCGTGCATTTTGAAATCGAGGGAAAATCAATGGAAATCAGGCTTATTAGATTGTGGACTCGAAATAATTTTAGAAAGTTCTTTTGGACGATGTATAGAAAATCTTTGGGGAGCAGAATTTCTCTTTCCTTTAAAAAACTATCCTTTTAAGGTTGTTTACAAGTAAAATTTTCAATAAAATCCGGGACTACTTTCACCATGGACAAGCGCACCATATTATATTTCCCTACTTTAATTCCAAAGAAACTGAGCATACATGCTAAGAACAAATTATGTTTACCTGAATAGTTAAACCAACATCAATTGTCCCATTTTTTAAACGATCGCGAAATGATTCCAGTCCCTTCCGTGATATGTAGCTGAAGCGGTGTACATCGACATCAATCTCAAAGTAGTTTGTACCCTGTTGAAATCAACAGAAACCATAAGATAATCAAATTTAGTAGTCCAACCCATATGAAACATATTTGGAAGATAAGAATAGCAACAAAACAATGATCCGCATTATTAATTAGCAAGAGTTGCTACAATACCAGAAAACAACCAATGGACCAGATCTAATATTCTTAGGAAGAAGCTGCCCCTTTATGGACACTCCGAACATAAAACTGACCATTTAAGGGAATCGCTTTGCTTGCTTTGCACCAAAATAAGCAAATAATGGCACGCACATACATCTTTTCTTCTTAGATTGGAAGTACTACCATTATTTAATAGTTCCAGACCCTCCCAACAAATGAATAACCATATATGGCCTACATTTTGAGAATGGAGATTGAGCCGCGTCAAGCATTAAACAAAATACTTGGCCACGCAGCATAACCTATTGCCAGCCTATGCAACTCCATTTATCATGTTTGATATACACAATGCTTAGTTCTTAGCAACATGTTTGCTATTATTTAGCATCACATATAAAAACTAAACATGTTTAGTATCACATGTTCAATATATACTAGTAATATACATCATTTGTAACTCTACCTACTTCATGTCCATTTTGGCCATTTTTTTTAAATACTACCATGAATTTTCATAACTACATCCCTCTAATATGTCATTCAAAAATTGTCAGAAACATAGACTCCTATGCCCTCCATCTAGAACAGGTCGATTGTAGCAAATCTAAAACCGTTAAAATTACCTGTTTTAGATGGAGGGCATAGGAGTCTGTTTTTGACGAAAATTTGAATGACATATTAGAAGGATATAGTTATGAAAATCCATGGCAGTATTTTTCAAAAAAATAAAAAAATAGACAAAAAATAGACATGAAGTAGGTAAGGTTACCTACTTCATGAAGTAGGCTCCCTTTCCTCCACTTGTAATATCGCATTTTATATAAATATCACTTATCTGTACACCAAGTTTAGATCCTATATGACTTGTTTGCTATTTATCATTATGCATACATGAAGTTTAGATCATATATAAACTAGTGATCCTACATAAACTTGAGTTTCCCTAACAAGTTAGATTATTATAGATATGTGTTGTAATATATTATTCATAATATTATACAATATCTCTTGTTTACTTTCTTATTTTTCGCAAGAAAAATGAGGCGTATGCCTCACTGCACTGAAGTTTATGCCTCACCTCGAAATTGGAAAACCACCTCATTCTGCCTTTCATTTTTTAAAAAATTGCTCATGCCAAAGCAACCTTAAGTTTTCCAAAACAACCATGAATCTCACGACAATAATAACCCTTCTAATCCTCGATTTCATGTAAAAACACACTTAGACATCTGGCGAAGATAGCTTGTCATCACCTGCAGTCAAAATATAACCAAAAGCAACACAACCAAATACTTGTGGTGCAATAAAGAGATCATATGGTGTAAACAAGAGATCTAGAGGGTCTTACTCATCAAACATAAGCATGTGATTGATTAGGTAGCATGGAGTAACCACATCATTCGATATGAATGTAGAGCATGACTATAAACCAAGGACAACCATATCGATATCGATATTGTATCGGTCCGCCCGGAAGAGGATATATCGGGATATATTGCCGGTATATCGACGATATCGATGGAAATATCGGAAATAGCTCAAAATGACATTTTTTGCCGTTTTTTTCACAAATTTAGATCATCCAAGATATTAAAACAATAAATAATCTAGAAATACACACTTATATCATACATATCGGTCATTTATACCCCATATATTGCACATACCAGTCATTTCGAACATATCCATGTTAATGTTGATTCCTGACTTGGAGATATTGGAAATGGAGTTCGTCCAAGTTTTTAAACATGAAATAACTTACAAATATACTCTTAGATCACACATATCGATCATCTATGACCCTTATATCACACATATCGGTCATATCAAACATATCACTAGTACTGTTAATTATTGACCTATAGATATTGAAAATGTGGTTCATCCAAGTTCTTAGAACACTAAATAACTTACAAATATACTCTTAGATCACACATAACGATCATCTACAACCCTTATGTCGTATATATCGAACATATTGTTGTTACTGTTGATTGCTAACTTGTGGATTTGGGAAATGTAGTCCATCCAAGTTCTTACACTAAATAACTTACAAATATACATTTATATCACACATATTAATAATTTATGACCCGTATATTACATATATCTGCCATATTAAGCATATAATTGTTAATGTTGATTGTTGACTTATAGATATTGGAAATGGAGTTCATCCAAGACTTATATTGCATCACACCTTATGTATAAACAAAATATTTGACCTACTTTTTGAACCAAACAAATAAAGAGCATAATATCGTTTTTTTAAAAGAGACATAACTCATAATAATATTTTTAAAAGAGGAAGAAAATGAATTAAAATCAATTGGACACCTCCAAGCTGAAGAATCATTGTATGCACCCCTGTCGCACCATACCCAACCAGACGGAAACAAATATATAAAACATGATGTGTTTTAATACTATGAGTAGCAAAATAAGTAGTAAAATCAATCTTACAAGGGTATTATTCATCAATATATACATATCAACAAAATTTCGACGATATCAGTCGACATCTAAGAATTTTTGTACTGAATCCAGTCATTTTTGATAGATATGGGTCGATAGGGCGATATATCGTCGAGATATATCGATCGTATATCGTTGATATTCTAGTAAATAGATATTCACCCTGTAGTAATAATAGCTATGGATTGCTTTTTATGTCATGTCAAAAAAAATCATGGGAATGGTTTTACCATAACAAAGGGTATGGGGATTGACATTGAAGGCTATATATAAATGTTGACTCCGCTTATAATAGCACCATAAGATTTATTATTATCTACATTGTGTGATAAGTCAATTCATTAATGCACCTACTAGTTTTTATTTCCGAGACATGGATTGCGTTTTATGCTATGTCAAGAAAAACCATGGGAATGGTTTTACCTTAACAAAGGGTGTCAGGATTGACATTGAAGGCTATATATAGATGTTGAATCCGCTTATACTAGCACCCAATGATTTATTATTGCAAATTGCTTCGTGATATTGAGGGGAAAAACAAGTTTGTCAGCCAAATTAAGTGTGGAAGTTGAGCCTGATCATACAATGGTAACGGTAGAAGTTACTGACATGCGTCTAAAATATCCTTTTAACAGACAATGGTGATCCTTCGCAGTTCCCTATTAAACCATGTTGAGATAACGAGACCGCTTTAATACTTCAAATAATCATGTCAAGCATAATAAAATGTTGTATGTTGAGATCAATTGTCACTTACTAACTCCAAAGAGTTTGAGATGCATTTGACTGCGGGTAAGTTGGGTGTGTTTGATTTTTGTCCTTCTTGAGAGGGATTAGATTTTTGCTACGATTTTCCGTGGCCAATAGGCTGTGTATAAGAATTCAGTTAACACCTTAGGTCCCATTTATTATGCTGGATTAGAGGACGGAATGGAATCAATATTTCTTTGCTAATTCCATTCCTGTTTTTACCTCGTCTGGAAAGACTGGCTATTTTGACATCAACATTGGTTTACATCAAGGTTCAGCTTTGAGTCCATTTCTTTTTACTTAGATTATGGATGAGTTGACAAGTCACATTCAGGATGAGTTACCTTGGTGTATGTTATTAGCTGATGATATTGTGTTGATTGATGAGATTAGAGATGGAGTAAATGAGAAGCATGAGGTCTGAAGACATGCTTTGTAGAATTAAGGATTTCGTATAAGTAGGGATAAGACAGAATATATGGAGTACACCTTTGATGGAAGCAATGGTGAAGGAATCAAGGTGAAGATTGGTGATGATAACATTCCGAAGAGAGATTCCTTTAGATTTCGGGATCTATTTTGAAACATGATGGGGAAATTGATGGACATGTTACTAATAGAATACATGCGGCCTAGATAAAGTGGAGAGGAGCCTCTGTTGTTCTCTGTGATAAGAAATTCCTTTAAAAATTAAAGGAAAGTTTTACAAAGCAACCGTGAGACCTGCTATACTCTATGGATATGAGTGTTGGCATGTGAACCATAGACATGTGCAGAGAATGTCTGTGGTAGAAATGAAAATGCTAAGGTGGATGTGTAGACACATACATAATGATCGGATTCGGAATGATGCAATCAGAAAGAAAGTTGGTTTAGATCCGATCGAGGATAAGATGCGAGAAAACTGCTTAAGATGGTTTGGTCATTTGCAAAGAAGATCAGTTAATGCACCGATTAGGAGATGCGAGTCTTGGGATGTTGAGCCCGCTAAGAGAGGGCGACGACGACCCAAGAAGTGTTGGAAAGAGACTATACGGACGGATATTACTTTTTTGGATATAAGCCTGAGATTGACCTAAGATAGATCCGAATGGAGGCGAAGAATTCATGTAACCGACCTTACTTAATTGTGGGAAAAGGCTTTGTTGTTGTTGAATTCCATTCCCTGTTTGTCAGATCATATATAGGTAGGAACAATTATTACAATGGAAACATGATTCCCCATACACAGGAATAATAATTCCTAGGTATCCCATCGAAATTGAGATTCATTCCTTGCAAATGCGAGGGGATATACTTTTCTTTAATATTTTCTAATTCATACACCGTCGTTATAAATATATCAACATAGGGATGCAAATGGTCGGATAAGTTATACTTACCCACTTTAAATATGAATATATATGGATAACAAAGTAATATTCTACCCATGTTTCCACTTTAAACTATGAATATATATGGATAACAAAGTAGAATTCTACTTGTGTATGATTTGTGTCCCTCTTGAGAGGGATTAGACTTCTGCTATGGTTTTCCATGGCCAATAGGTTGTGTATAAGGATTCAATTAACCCCCTAGGCCCGATTTATTATGCTGGATTAGAGGAGGAACGGCTTAATTCCATTTCTGTGTTTGTCAGACCATATTAAGGTAGGAATACCAATTATAATGGAAACTTGATCCCCCATACATGTGAATAATCATTCCTAGGCACCCCATCGAAATTGGGATTCATTCCTTGAAAATGCGAGGGATATACTTTTCTTTAATATTCTTTAATTCACACACCATCGTTATAAATTTATCCACATAAGGATGAAATGGTCGAATAGGTTATACTTATCCACTTTAAAATATGAATATATATGGACAACAAAGTGATATTCTACATGTATTCATTTTAAAATGGATACCGATACACATTAAAACATGTGTAAAATGAACATGATAGTTGATAGGATAAGGATGTATTTATATCTATTTGCATATTAAAGTTAGTATAAGGGATACCTAAATGAGACAAATATACCAATATATTTATTTCATAACAATTATATCTATTATAAAATTTGAAGAATGCGGAAGCGTAAACATGGAAAGAGATAAACATCAAAGAACACGGGATTTTAACGTGGAATCCTACTCCGTGAGGAGCGGGATGAAACCACGGGAGAAGCCCTCAAAGGGGCATGCTATGCATTGCTTTTTCTCAATGGATACAGGAGGTCTGGGGCTCCTTATATAGCCTCTCCAGAGCCTCCAAGTCCCACCACTAGACGATGTGGGACTAAAGACTGAATGGGGTAAATGGATCTTCTCCAGGATCCATTTACCCTGCTACAACACAATGGGCGCACATAACACATATTCCAACACTCCCCCTCAAGCTGGAGCATGAAATGCTCAGCTTGGACAAAAAGAAATAAACTCAACTCAACGCTACAGGACACTACGGACAATATCAACCCAACGTGCACATTGCTGCAGTCGAGGACGTTGCTTCTCATGTCGTGTAGGTGAGGAGGACGAACGGGCTGGAGTGTGAGTCTTCTGAATCTCCTCGTCGGAGAGCATGCGCTCTGAATTGTGCCTGTCAGAGTCGCTGCAACTGGAAATGAGTCTCCTCGTCGGAGTACTCTGGCCCCCCACAATAATGTGGACAACTGCTCCATCTCTGAAAAGGGCCTAGCTGAAAAAGAGCCGTGGGTATGCAATCCTCGTCGGAGTCCACGGTCACTGGAGAATGGAGTCTGAAAATAGTCTCCTCGTCGGAGAACTGGGTCTCTCCCATCTGGCTCAGAGAATGGTGCACTGCTCTGGTGTACCTATGATGCCACATGAAAACCCTTGCCAACATGGCGTAGGGAATGATCCTCTACTCTGGAGTCCCTATGGCTCACATGAAAACTCTGGCCTAACAACAATAAGAATGATGGGGACCTCTGACAATGATGGCAACATATGCTCATCTGAAAATGACCGCACATTCGTGCGTGTCTGAAACTGGACTCGGAATCAATCGTCGAGTCTGATCAACTGTAGAGTCTGGAATCTGATTGGTCTGAAAATCTGCATCAATCTGGATCTGAACCGAAATCAGAAGAAGACCTGTGACTCTACACCATACTCCCCCTTTCTCCCATACTTGTCGGAACACAGAGACATCGACAAAGTTGGGAGAAGACAAGATAAAAATGGGGACAAAACATCACTGGCGGCTTTTCTTCATCATTTTTTTTAAACCGTCACATTTTTTACATTTTTTTAAGCCGTTCACCATTTTTTTCTTCCACCTTTCCTTTTTTTTGCAAAATATTTGCGTACAGCTTTTTATTGTATGCGACTTTTTCTCTCCCTTTCTTTTTTTTTGAACAAACTCCTCTCTCTCTTTTTCTTTTATTTTTATTTTTTATTTTTAAAACAAAACTCGGCCCAGCTAAACTTTCTCAACCGACACAAGCCAATGAAGCCTCTTTCCCCCCCACCCCCCTTTCTTTTACGGCCCAACTTGGGCTCAGACTTCACGCCCCTCAGTTTTTTTAACGATACCGCCACCGTCCTTCCTAACTGGGCTAAATAACTTTTTTTTGTTTTTTAAAGGGCCCGTGAACCCTAGGGTTCCCTCTTCGCTACAGATGCCGCAACCAAAGGCAAAGGTGGGGGGAGCGGGAGGTCGCCGCCAATGGAGGAGATGCTTCGCGCGCTGAGGAGGTTACCGCGGGACTGGAGGAGGGCGCGCGGGGTTGTGCTGGGTGCGACTAGGGCGCCGCCTGGCAAAGACGAGATGGAGGCCGACCTGGGAGGTCGCGCGTGATGGGGTTTCCACTGGAGAGCATGGCACGTGGGGCGCAGATGATGTCGCGCGAACGGTGGGAAGGACGCGCGCCACCTGGTGCGGGTTCTTGTAGTCGCGGCCTGGAGCAGAGATGGATGTGGAGGTTGGAGTCCCCGCCGTTCGCGCAAGAGTGTTCGCGCCTGCGAGCGACGCCACTTAAGACGTACGAGTTCGCGCGAGGGAGGCCTTGGGCTGCCGGGGATCTGAAGGTGTGCGCAAGGGAGGCCTTGGGCTGCCAGGGATCTGAAGTCCGATGCCGCCCGTGACCTGAGAAGACGCGGCAAGGGCAGTGCAGCGCCGCCTACGCGAGTCATGCGCGACTGTGCGATGGGGGCTCCTTCGCTTGCAGGAGTTGAAGAGGCGCGCGCGATGGGGTTCTCCGCCTGCGTGACAGGATATAGGGAGGCGGAGCACCTTCAACGCCTGGATGGGGCACCGCCTTGAGAAAGAGCGCTCGCCAGGAGGAGAACACGCCTAGATGCGGCGTGGGTGTCTGGCTTGCACGGGATCACCGATCAATCTGTGACGCATCGCCTGACGCGAAGGGAGAAGGAGGTTCTGCACCTGGAGGTTTCCACGCCTCTGGATCCCGCCGTTGAAAATAATAACGAGAATTAGCACTTCGAATAAGGCCAGAGATTAGGGCTTCGAATCCATGGCCGAGCCTTGATTTTAGGGTTCCAAGGAAGGAACCACAAACATAGCAGAGCATACAATCTAGGGTTTTAGAACCCGATGATTAAACTTCAGAACTTGAACAGAAGAACAATACAAAAATCGAATCTCGAAAATATAATAATTTGAAATCCTCGACAATCGAACCCGCTCTGATACCATGTTATAAAATATGAAGAATGCGGAAGCGTAAACATGGAAAAAGATAAACATCAAAGAACACGGGATTTTAACGTGGAACCCTACTCCGTGAGGAGCGGGATGAAACCACGGGAGAAGCCCTCAAAGGGGCATGCTATGCATTGCTTTTTCTCAATGGATACAGGAGGTCTAGGGCTCCTTATATAGCCTCTCCAGAGCCTCCAAGTCCCACCACTGGACGATATGGGACTAAACACTGAATGGGGTAAATGGATCTTCTCCAGGATCCATTTACCCTGCTACAACACAATGGGCGCACATACCACATATTCCAACAATATCGAATATTGTTACAAATAAATTATAACTATTGTCAAGATAGATATACGGATTCCCATATAGATATTTACAGATATTAAAGCAATATCCAAATATGTATCTACTTTAAAATAGATATGGATACATATACACTGTATATTTGGTAACATATTAGATGTATATGTATCCATACATGTTTACAAATTAAAGACGGTATACATGATATGTAAACGAGATAAATATATTAAATGTATATATTTCATATCAATTATATCAAATATTGTTGTGGATATTGATACATATATTTATGAATATAATGCGTGATATGCATCCTTATCTATTTAAAATGGATACATACACACACTTATGTTTACATAGAATGGATATAGTATCGGATTGGATATGGATGCAACCATATATTTTTGTACATTGAAATTGTATATGGGATATCTAAATAAGACAAATATATTAAATATATTTGTTTTATAAAAGTTATATTAAAATGTTTACAAATAATCAATGCTGATACACATAGTTACGAATATCATAGTAATATTTGTATCTGTGTCCAATTTTAAAATGGATATGGATTTTGAGATATATATAAAATAAATATAGAAGCAGATTGGATACACATATATCCACATCCTTTTTCCACATTGCAGTAAGTATAAGGGATATCTAGTTGAAATGAATATACTAAATATATTTATTTTATAACAGCTGTATCAAACATGATTAATAAATATGCAACTACATTATATTATTAAATTATTATATACATATCGATATTATGGATACCATAGATCATTATCTCTATCCATTTTAAAATTGATGCATATATAATAAATAATGGATATTGATATATCCATATTTGTTTATATATAGAACTTGTAGTTGTAATTTTTTTCCCTTTTAAATATTATATGATGACTAGAAAAATCTCCATTTTAATTTAGGGATTTTTATCAGTTATGCGCCTGCTTTTTTGGAATATCAATTATGCCCCTGACTACTTCTACAATTATCACTTATGCCCTTCCGTTAATTTGGTCGTCAATGAGTTGAACTAAACTATGTTTATTTCACACCAATGTATAGTTAAGAGGGCATACATGTCCAACCCCCCCCCCCCCCCACCCCATGCTTTTCGCCATTGATTGGCACGATCTGATGAATCCCATACGTCCGTCAGTGATTGTACGCCAAGGTCAGGCACATATGTTGTCCTTGTCGTTCGGATGCCCTGCTCGACGAAGGAGAACAAGAGGGTGTATGATAGAGGATGGATGTTAGAGCTCCAGACAAAGGTGCACTGTCAGAGCTCTAGCTCGGTTGCATACTCGACCAGAGGGAAAAGGTTGCGTAAGGGAGAAGAGGACCACAGGGAGGTTAGAACATGAGGGTGGATGGTTGAGCCTCTTCGTGGATATGCATCCTCTTCGATCAGGTACTAAAGGGTTGAATTTGCTCAAGTTCGAGAATAAGGCTCGTCCTTCATTCAACAGAAGTTGGAGGAGATCCACTCATGTTCTGGTGACGGATGTAGCAATTTCTATGGGCATTGAGTAGATAATGTATCCAGGGTGATACAGTTGGACAGGAGAAAGGAACAGGGTGGCTGCTATCTACGCAAGTAGATGATGTCATTTCTATGGGTGACGAGTAAATGATGTATCCAGGATGCTACCTGAAGAACATTCTTCGGTTGTTCTTGATGTTGGCGGAAGATGCAACGTAAGGCTTTTCCTCATTTTCTCACGTGATCAACTGGCGGTGTTCTTCTTCAAGAACTATCCAGTTGGAGTGTTGTTTGAATCAACAACTCGTCCATAAAAATGGAAGCTCTGGTAGCGTTGAAGTTGGATCTCGAGTGTGGTTCCTTGTACAGCTCCAGACGATGGATCTGGAGTCTCCACCGACTCCGGAGATATTCTTGCATGCGCTCATGGTTAGAAACTTAGAACGCAATGAAGCTCTTCTTCTCTGTTCGGTTTTGGCAAATGTCTAGAGCACTAATCACCACTCTTATTTGCTTCTGCAAGAACCGATTAGGACAAATTACGAAACAACATTGTGATGTGGATAAATCTCTGTACTTTCTCTATTTATGAGAAGAATCTTGCACCAATTCTCTGCTATGAATGTACACCAGTACCAGGAAATTTGGACATCACAAGCTGATGCAACAAATAATATCAAGAATCTAACATAATCAAACCAAAACAGATACTAACACCAACGTCTTAAGATATAGCTCCAGTGATAAAACAAAATGATTCTGCAACTCCAGCATATGTGCATGGAAAGGGAAACAAAAGTAATCTGAACGAAATCAAAAGGTGAAACAAAATCTGGAAACGGTTCAAGTATGCACAAATTCAGGAGCTCCAACAATATCATATCCTCTTCTACTTGGAATAAGACTTGAACAGAAACTCTAATCGGAAAAAAAGAATCAAACTTGAAATCAAACTATAAAATGGTATCCATTACCTGATAAAGATGGAAACAATTGACTTTCTTCACACCTCCAGTTGCCATGGAAGGATATTAGGGTGGTGGTCTTCCCATTGACTCACCTGAAGACGAATTGAAGACGCAAATCCTCGGAATGGGTTTCAAACTTAGGAATCAAAGGGGCAATGAAGGTTGCATATGAACAGCCTCGAGAAGAAGAAGAAACACAAAGGAGGAGTTAGGTCGGAGGAGGTGGTGGCCGGAGGTGGTTGGCGGAGGAGGGGGGAGAAGATGGTGGACACAATAGGAAGAAGACATAGGAGAGGGTTTAGAAAATGACACATCTAGCCTCGTGTACCAGAAGTTATTCAATCTAATTCCCCTTGTTGTCCCAAAAGATAACGCCCATTTGGGATGCGAATAAACGGCAACTAACCCGGGCACGATTGATATTCCAAGAAAGGAAGGGATATATTGCAATATTTAAGAGGAAAACAAGTGATAAAGTTTCTTTAATTTAACTATTGATTACTTATATCATATATATGAAAATAATACGTTTGAGGATACCGACTCTATTCTATAAAAAATGGTGAAGCCTTCTCCCACGATAAGTAGGGTCGACTACATGGATTTTTACTCAAATCCATGCTGAAAGTTTCGACTATTTTTTACGGTGGTTGTCGACTCTATTCTATACTTAACGAAATATATCAAAGAAAGGTTAATTTGTTTCTATGTTTTTATCCTTGCAAACATAAGAAAGGAATGTATCTCATATTCAATATTCCATTCCCAATATGAACCGAACAATGGAATAGAAAAACTCATTCCTTTCCATTTCATTGTTAATTGCATTCTTGTCTTAAACTCCATTCCATTGTGATTCCTTTCCAACGAACCAAACAAGATCTATATAACTTATCCTCCTTCTTCGATTGATATCATGAAGACAAAATAATTGCTTCCATGATTCAAATGGCCCATGGTTTGTCCCTCTATCTTAGAGGATTTTCTACATTAAATCATTGACTATTTTGTTAGTTGCTAACCTATACCAGGAAATGTAATTAAAATATATATCCATAAGGGCACTATATCTTCTATGAAGGCAACGGGTGTTGCAGATTTTTCCAAAGCTTGAGCTTGACAGCATGTACTTATATCTATCAAAGACTTTACTAAGAACCTATGTACTTGGTTTACTGTTTAATCGTTGAGCTTTCCACCCAAGAGGCCTGAGTTCGAATTTTACATCACAAAAAAGTCAAATAAGGAGAGGATCAAACGGCAACGACAACAACTATTTAAGGTTCTTCCGAAATTGTCTCAGTACTCAGAAATAAGATGATATATTAACTCTCATTACTTCAGTCATGCTGCAGCAAAACTTTTATTTGAACGTTATCTTTAGATTTCACCAAATGGTCTTGGGTATTACAAGAATTATCATCAATAAACATTAGTTTTATATAGTCAAATCAAATGCCCTTCATGCAGGAGAATTTTGGATTTTTTTTGAGAGAAATGGAGGGTGGTGTCCTGAGATGGGACCCAACTCAAAATTGTATTAAAAACCTTTAAAAGAAAAAATATACATTGGGTTACGTTCTCCAAGAAACACAAAAAGCCCTACAATGTTCAATTATATTTTCTGTGTAAAATGTCTGCCCCCAAAAATAACCTCATTTCTGGGGTCAATGCATTCGACATGTTTACCCTAATCCAATGTAACCACCAGGAATGGGTTTCGTATATTCATTGTTGCAAAGAAGAAAACCATTTATTTTTGTTGAGAGGGAAAAAGGAAGATTACATTCATTGAACCCTAGAGCCCTCTTATACAGGAGAAAGGCTCTATGGGTAAATTACATAAACCGGACAATAAGAAATACGAACGACAGGAAATAACATGAGTATTGTAACACTCCCCCTCAAGCTGGAGCATATATATCTATCATGCTCAGCTTGGAGCAACAGTTGTGGAAAGAACCTCTAGCCAGAACCTTAGTAAACATGTCTGCAATTTGATCTCCTGACGCAACATGAGATGCTGAAATAAATCCCTTCTAGATCAAGTCCCGAGTGTAGTGGCAGTCTACCTCGATATGCTTTGTTCTTTCATGGAATGCTGGATTGTTGGTTATAAATAAAGCTTCTTGATTATCACATTTGAGATGCATAGGAAGAGGTACTTCAATTATTAAGTCAGTTAAGACAGACTTGACCCACATCATCTCAGTACTGCCTTGGGCCATCGCCCTATATTCTGATTCTGCACTGGATCGAGCAACAACAGTCTGTTTCTTACTCTTCCATGAGACTGGTGAGCTGCCAACAAAGACAATAAAACCTGAAGTAGACTTCCTATCATTAGGACACTCGACATAATCTGCATCAGCATACCCTGTGACTGAGAGAGATATCTCTTCTAAACAGAAGACCGACGCCTGGAGATGACTTCAAGTATCTCAGAATCATGAATACAACATCCATGTGCGCCTGCCTGGGTTGCTCCATGAATTGACTTACTTTACTCACAGCAAAAGCTATATCAGGCCTGGTAATAGTGATATATAATAATTTCCCTACCAGTTCTCTAGCGTCTCTTGTCCACCTCCTCAGATCCATCATCATGAAGCTTCACATTAGGATCCATTGGGGTAGTAGCTGGTCTACATCCTGTCATTCCTGTCTCAGATAGAAGATCGGTGATATACTTCCTTTGTGCCATAACCATACCCTGTTGATTTCGTGCAAATTCCAATCCAAGGAAGTAACGAAGTGTACCCAAGTCCTTGGTAACAAATTGCTGTCCAAGGAAGTTCTTTGCTGCCTGAATTCCCTGTGCATTATTGCCAGTGATAACAATGTCATCAACATAAACCAAGATGACCACAATACCTCGCTGGTCTCTCTTTACAAAGAGAGTATGATCTACAGTGGATCTGACAAACCCCTTTTGCTCAATCAATTCTAAGAGCTTCTGAAACCAAGCCCTCAGACTCTGCTTAAGGCCATATATAGCCTTATGAAGACGGCATACCATACTGGACTCCCCCTCAGCAGCAAACCCAGGTGGCTGCTGCATGTAGACCTCCTCCTGCAAATCACCATACAAGAACGCATTTTTGACATCCAATTGGAAAAGTGGCCAATCTCTTACCACAGCAACAGAAATGAGAATCCGCAAGGTAGAATGACGCGCCACAGGAGAGAATGTGTCATGGTAGTCCACCCCATAGGTTTGGGTGAACCCACGTGCAACTAGTCTGGCCTTGTATCGGTCCACTGAACCATCAGCGCGCTGCTTCACTGTAAAAACCCATTTGCTACCAACAACAGACACACCTGGTGGAGGCTTGACGATACTCCACGTACCACGCGATTGCAATGCCGCCATCTCTTCCTCCATGGCTAAACGCCATTGACTGCTCTAAAGCTTCCTGATACGACCATGGTATCTGCACAGCTGACAGGGCCACAACAAATTGCTGAAAGTCCTTGGACAATCGCTCCAAGGAAACATGAGAAGCAAAGTCCACCCCATACTTGGTGTTCATCGTACGTGCACGCTTCTGCCTCTGAAGTGCAATAGGAATATCGAGATCATCAACATTAGTAGTAGATATATCATCCGCACCCTGTAACTCTACCTATACATGCAAATCACCCGTGCCATCAGGAGAACTCAAATGTTCAGTACATACCTCGGGCGTACTGGATGATGGAGGAGGCACATGAGCAGGGGGTCTTCGCTGGTAAACCTGAGGAAAGAAAGTAGGAGACTGCGACGGAGGTGGCGGAGGTGGTGGTGGTGGTGATGATGGTGGTGGTGGAGGTGGTGAAGAGCATGGTAATGACGGAGGAGGCATATAGATATTTTCACCTTCCTCTAAAGGAGCAAGCCTGTCACCAGTGGGAGAGAAATACATAATAGACTCAAAGAAGGTGACATCGGCACTGACATAGTACCTTCTTCGAACCGGGTCAAAACAACGATATCCTTTCTGGGTTTTAGTGTACCTAACAAACACACATTTAACTGACCTGGGGGAAAGCTTGACAAGACCAGGAGAGAATTGGTGAACAAATGCAACTGAACTAAACACACGAGGCATAAGCGAGAAAAGATCCTTTTCGAGAAACGCAACCGAGAACGGGATCTTCTCCCCTAATACTGACGAAGGCATACGATTTACCAGATAACAAGCAGTTAGAACCGCATCTCCCCAACAGGAATGAGGAGTACGACTCTGAATCAAGAGGGTTCTGGTAGCGTCCAAAAGATGGCGGTGTTTCCTTTCAGCTACCACATTTTGTTGGGAGGTATAAGCACACGATGTCTGATGTACAATGCCATGAGACATAAGAAATTGAGAGAGTTGAGTGCTACAAAATTCGAGAGCATTGTCAGAACATATGTACTTGATTCTGGCAGAAAAAATGTTCTTCAATTCATTAATAAAAGACTGAATAACAGGACCAGCATCAGACTTGTTCTTAAGAAGAAACACCCAAGACAACCTCGAAAACTCATTGACAACATCAAGATAAAACCTGTGTCCCTGATGATCTGGGACACGACTTGTACCCCAAATATCGAAATGAAACAACTCAAATAGACTATGACTGCTTGGACCCTGACGACTCTGGAAAGAAGACCGATGATGCTTCCCAAGCTGGCATGCCTCGCACTGAAAGGTGGAGCGAGGAGAAATCTGTGGAAGAACATAGACCAGCTTTTGCAGAGGAAGGTGACCAAATCGCAGATGCCACATGTATGGACACACAGACCCGTTGTGAAGAGACGATGAGGCACCAACATACGGAGACTGCACAAGTCTGTAAAGCCCCCCTTGCTCACGGTCAGTTCCAATCACTCTGCCTGTGAGTATGTCCTGAAACACAAGAGCAGAAGGATCAAATATGCACAACAATGTAAATCTTTGGTGATCTGACTAATTGATAGTAAATTCATAGAAAATTCAGGAGCATAGAGAACATTAGGAAGCCTCAAGGTAGAAGTCAACTGCACCTCCCCCTGACCAGTGATGGGGAATGTGTACCATTTGCTATCACAACTGACCTTCCATGATGAACAGGAATAAAGACACTAAACTGTCCTTTGTCACCACATAGATGATGTGATGCACCTGAGTCCATAATCCACTCTAACAAGTCTGCCCTGTAACAAGTAGTAAAGGCATACTCTGTACCTGACGTACACGCTGATGCTGATGCAGCAACCTCTGATGATCCTGAAGGAGATCCGGTCGAACTGGTAGTGGGCATAATCTCCTGAGTCGAGCAACGAGCTCATCAAATCGCTGATCAGAGGCAGGTGAAGGGCTCCCTGCTGGTTGTATCTGCTCTGCGACCCGGGCTGAAGGAGGAAACCCATGCTTGGAATAGCATGTATCCTCAGAGTGGCCAGATCTATGGCAGTACACGACTGACGGGGTCGACCACCCCCTCCTCTGCCACGATTAGAGCTACCTCCTACCACGATACGGTAAATGTTTCCCTTACCAGAGAGGCGGCCATAGCTGAAGATGTCTGGGACTGCAGAGTACCTCCTGAGGATATAGATAGTCTACTCAATCTGCGATATGCCTCCTCCATTGGAGGTATGGTAGCATCCATAAGGATCTGGGCACGAGCAGCATCATACTCAGAATTAAGAGCTGCTAGAAAGACTCCTGTCATCACAGAATCTCTATATGCCTTGAGTTGCTCTGGCGTAGCAGTCAAGGGAATATAACTATGCAACTTCTCAAACATACCCTCAATGAAGTATAGAGGGTATGAAGGGGACGGCCATTCTGCTTGGATGTGAAGATATCATGTTGGAGCTGAAGTATCTTCGACTCATTCTTCGCTGGTGAGTATGTGGTGGCGAGAATGTCCCACATATCCTTCGCCGTTGGTTGGCTCAGAATATCATTTGCTATCTCGGATGACACAGTACCAGATAGCCATACTCGTGCATAAGCATCATCTGCTCCCATGAGGCATTCGTCCCAGTCTTGTCACTCGGTTCCTCCATCGTGAGGATGCGCTTCTTGCCATTACACTGCATCAGACTCATGAACTGCATGGCCCACAGTTCATAGTTGGTTCCATCCATTTTGACAATGGGTGCCGGACCTTTGAAAGCACCCAGGGATGAAACATCCATTTTGTTGTCAGACATGATGACAACTATATTCAAGACTGGGATGAGAAAGTAGAGAAAATGGCGTCTACACTGACATACAGGAAGATGGTTGTGGGCGCAGACTCATACCACAACCACTTCCATTCGTAAGAGAGTCCTTTGGGTAGCTAGGATGCTAGGGCTTCCACGTGAAACCCTAGAGAACCCAAAGAACCAATTGCCCGCAGGAAGTCCTCATGTGTGAAGATGAAACGGACCACGCGTGACGGAGAGGAAACCACCGGGTCGGGCGGCTACGACGGCAACCGAAAAAAAGGGGGGAATTGGGTGGCGGTGGCGGCGGCTGTGAGCCCGAAGGAGGGGCTGGGCAGCGGCGGTTGTGAGCCCGAAGGAGGGGCTGGGCAGCGGCGATGGCAAGCCCAAGGGTTAGGGTTTTGGTGGGGCAAGGTTCTAGGGCACAGGCTCCGGTCTAGGACCGTCGCTCTGATACCATGTTGAGAGGGAAAAAGGAAGATTACATTCATTGAACCCTAGAGCCCTCTTATATAGGAGAAAGGCTCTATGGGTAAATTACATAAACCGGACAATAAGAAATACGAACGACAGGAAATAACATGAGTATTGTAACAATTTTAACTAATGCTTATTCAGGCTCTTGTCAACTAGTCTATATGAAAAATACCTGGAAGAATTTGTGTTGTGGGCGTGAAAGTACAGGTTTCTCATTGTATGCACTTATCAGCTTTTTCTCTGTACTATTGAAGTTGAGATCATCAGGATTAACCAGACCAGCCATGATTTTCAATCTTTCTCGGAAAGGAACAGTTGACTCTTTTGCAAACCCTTTTATCTTTTCCATTTCATCATCGATAAATCTCTGTGGAAACGTAAAAAAATAACTTTTAAAGCACCAAATCCGTCATCATAATAAGCATATCAGAAAGTCACAGTGCAATTTTACCTTGATTGTATCCTGGAAATGAGGAGAAATCCCTTTACTATAATTCTCCGTAATTCTGAAGTACAATACAAGACTCATGCCTTCACCATCACCTTCTCCATTGAACATCGAAGCGGGATAAGTGGGCAGCTGTGCAGTGTTAATGACCAATTAAATCAACAGATATATTTTCTACTGTGACTGGTGAGATTGGTTGCAGGATTATTCCAAGGTTACCACCTTAAATTTAATACAATTCATAGGGATAACCTGGGATAATCCTGAAATCAAACGACAAGAGTTCTATAAATCCCAACCCAACAATTAAATATCTCATCTACAAATATGACAGCAAATCCAAAACAAAATATGAACTACATCTATATAAATGCCACGATTCGAATCTTAAACACTACAATTCATGACATAAATTTCAGACGAGGTGAAGATTATTTTGATTTCCTAAAGTCATATTAATAACTGATTCCACGGTGCTTTGTAAAACCATCAATTGCATCCTTTAAAGAATTCATTTGCAAATATAATATGAAACTGGCTGGAAAGCAAGTTGATTTGGAGAAGGCTTATGATTCAGTCCCATGGGAGATTTTGTGGGGATTTTGGAAAGAGACAAGTACACGTCTTGTACATTAACCTTATAAAGGATATGTATGATGGGGTTTCATCACGTGTAAGGATCTAGCCTCGGAAGACGAACTATTTTGACATCAACATCGATCCGTAATAAGGTTCAGCTTTGAGTCCTTTCTTTTTTACTTTGATTATGGATGAGTTTACTATTCGTGTTTAGGATGAGATACCTTTTTGGTAGTTGTTTGTTGATGAGACTCGAGATGGAGTAAATGAGAAGCTTGAGCTTTGGAGACATGCCTTAGGGGGCTAGAACTGAATATACATAGCGCATATTTGATGGACGTGGTGTGAAGGAATCAAGGTGAAGATCGGAGAAGATAACACTCAAAAGAAATTCCTTCAGATACTTGTGATATATTTTGCATCGATGGAGATGTTACTCAAAGAATAAATCGAGGTTGGATAAATTGGAGAGGAGCCTCAGCTATTTTATGTGATAAGAAAAGTCCATTAAAATCAAAGAAAAGTATCACAAAGCAGTCATGAGGCCTACTATGATATATAGATATGAATGTTGGCTTGTGGACCATAGACATGTGCAGCGAATGCCATTAGAAGAAATGAAAATGCTACAGTGGATGTGTGGACATACACGAAAGATCATATCCGGAAACGATCTGATCAGAAGGAAAGATGGTGCAACTCCGATTGAAGATAAGAAGAGAGAGAAACCGCTTATGGTGGTTTGACCATTTACAAAGGAGGTTTGCTAATGCGCCAATTAGAAGATGTGGGATTTATGATGCTGAGTCGGCTAACATAAGGCGAGGAAGGTCCAAGAAGTGTTGGAAGGAGACTACCTGAAAGGATCTCAATTACTTGGATTTAAGTTCGAGTATGACACAAAATAGATGTGATGAGAGGAAGTTGTCGAATTAATTAATTCTTATGTTCAAACCCATTTCTATGATTTATTGGAATTATGATTTACACATTTTAACCATTTCCAAAATAAGATTCATCCTATATGTGTGTATATGTGTATGTATATGTATGTATCGACAGATTTCTGATGAGGTGTTATTTTCCAAGCCCTTTTGACTCCTCCATCCACTGCCTCCCATCTAGGATTCCTTATACTCACCCTCTATCCTCTTTGAGCCCCTCTCCAACCTCCCTGACCGCCCACTTTTTCCCACACCAACCTCTCCATCCCCCTTTGTCACCACTCCAAGCCCTTTTTAAGCTTCTTTAATGGGTTTAAGGAGAAGAAAAATATTATATTTGGATCTTTGTGATGGGTGAGAGGAAGAAATAGTGAATTCAAAGGTGGCTTTGAACATAAAATTAGTACACTCAAATCATGTAAGAATGGACCTATATCTGAAACCAGGTTATTGGGGTTCTTCAAAAGGGTTCCAGCGGGAGAAAGATTGAATTAAAGAAATGACAGTTTGCGGCTAATAATCCATACACTTACGACTTCTAATGACACTTACATCTTGTAAATATGTTAATCATTACTAGTAAATTGGATTATTACTAGTAAGTTATAACGAAAACACTTATATTAATGTAACTATTAGAGTTTTAAGTATACCCTTTTATGGCAATTAATATTTTCTTTCTCTAGTGTCTATGGACCAACAAATACCTCAGACGTAGTAGAGCTCCTAGATGACCTCCACCTCATTATGGACATATACAAATCAACGACCTAGATCATGGGGGGGGACCTTAATTTGACATTAAGCCCGATGATAAATGGGGACATATAGGTCGGCTTTTTGCTGGATCATCAGGGATGACGTTGTTAATAAATGAGCTCCAACTTGAGATCATTGATGCGACTGGTGTCACGACACATGGAGGAACTTCAAGTCGTGGTCTCGCATTGATTGTTTTCTAATGTCCATAGAGGCCATGCAGTTGTTTCTCTGATGTCCACCGTGAGGGCTTTACCTCGTGCGCACTATGATCATACACCATTGCTTCTAAAGTCTGGAAAGGGGATCAAGATGTGATCTTTTTTCATATTTGAGCGTTCCTGACTATTGGACGAGGGCTTCTGGGATATGGTAAAGGATTTTTGGAAGAACTACCATCCTGATTGTCATACACAATTCCATTTGGCATCAAATTTAGGGGAGCTCAGAAGGTGGTTGCCAGCCTACAATAAAAGTACCCGAACTCAACCTCGTAATAGAAGAAAACTTGCACAAATGGAAGTGAGCAAGATGGATAAGCTAGAAAATGAACATGAGCTAACAACGGATGAGATTATGGAAAGAAGCAATCAACTTCAAATCATTCATTTTAAGAAACACAAAGCAAAGGTGGCAAGAAGGCAGAGGTTGCAGGTTGCGACAATGTTGGCTCAAGGAGGGTAAAGCATACATATGTTTCTTTCATTCTATGACCAAGTATGTTGAGAAATCACATCCACTCCATTACGATTGAGGGAGTTCCGATACATGGTGATAGGGAGGTCAACACGGTTATTAAGTGGCACTTTCGCTCCTTAAGTAGGTGTTAGAAAATAGGAATGCAGAAGCAGAATGATAAATAGAGCATAGAAGAACATAAATGTAAACATGAAGATCAAGATTTTTATGTGGAACCCAGGAGCTGGATGAAACCACGGGAGAAGGCCTCAAAGGGCCATATGTCACATTCAACTTTCTCAATGGATACAATGAGGTTCGGAGCTCCTTATATAGCCTCCACAGAGCTCCAAGTCTCACCACCGGTAGATGTGCGACTAAACACCTGGGGATGGGGTAAAGTACATAAGTGACACATGCTCCAAATACTCTAACACTTCCCCTTAAGATGGAGCATGCAATACTCAGCTTGGACAAACAGAAAGAAACTCAACTCACAATACATGATATTACAGACAATATCAACTCAATGCGCACGACTGTCGGCTGCTGTCGAGGACGTTGCTTCTCATGACGTGTATGTGAGGACGACAAATGGGCTGGAGTGTGAGTTTGGAGAAGTCTCCTCGTTGGAGAACTGTGTCTCTCCCATCTGGCTCAGAGAATGGTACTCTACTTTGGAGTCCCTATTATAACACATGAAAACCCTTGCCTACACGGCATAGGGAATGGTCCTCTACTCTGGAGTCCCTATGGCTCACATGAAAATTGTTGGAGAAAACCAAAGATCTATCATTCCAAGGAACCCTAGGCTCTCTTATATAGAGAGAGACCTCATGGGTAAAATACATAAGAGTCCATAAAATAAATAGAAATTAAGAAACGGTACATAACATAATAACACAAGTCTCTACACTCCCCCTCAAGGTGGAGCATAGATGTCTATCATGCTCAGCTTGGAAGAACATCTCTGGAAGGGTCCTCTGAGCAACGGCTTGGTGAATATGTCAGCAGCCTGATCCCCTGAGCCAACGTGAGATGTAGATATCAAGCCTCTCTGGATCATGTCTCTCGTGTAATGGCAGTCCACTTCGATATGCTTTGTTCTTTCATGGAATGCTGGATTGTTGGCAATAAACAACGCGGCCTGATTATCACACTGAAGCTGCATGGGTAAAGGTATAGCTATATGTAGATCTTCTAGCATAGCTCGAACCCACATCATCTCCGTGCTTGCTTGCGCCATGACCCTATATTCAGATTCAACACTGGACCTTGCCACAACAGTTTGTTTCTTGCTTTTCCAAGAAACCAGAGAGCTTCCAACAAAAACGGCGAATCCTGAGGTAGACTTTCGATCCTTAGGGCACCCTGCATAATCTGCATCTGCACATGCTGAAATAGATAAATCTGTGCCCTTTCGAAATAACAACCCTGAGCCTGGAGAAGACTTTAGATACCTCAGTATCATGTATATGGCATCCATATGAACTTGTCTTGGCTGCTCCATAAATTGACTCACCCGGCTTACTGCAAAAGCAATATCGGATCGAGTTATGGTGATATAAAGGAGCTTACCCACCATATCTCTATATCTCCTCTTGTCTACTTCTGTAGTGTCATCGTCATACAACTTCATGCTTGGATCCATAGGAGTACTCGATGGTCTACATCCAACCATGCATGTTTCAATCAAAAAGTCTGTAATGTACTTCCTTTGGGTCATCACCAGAACCTATACATTCCTGGCAACTTCCAACCCCAAAAGTATTCTTAGGGAACAAAGATCCTTCGTGACAAACTGACGGTCCAGGAATGCTTTTGCCTCTCTATTCCCTGAACATCATCTCCTGTAACCAGAATATCATCAACATAGACCATGATGACAACCGTACCTGTAGAAGGCTTCTGAATGAACAATGAGTGATCTGCATTTGATCTTTTGAACCCCCGTCGTTCAATCAGGTGGGAAATCTTCTGGAACCACGCTCTTGGGCTCGACTTAAGGCCATAAATCTCCTTGTGAAGTCTACACACCATATGCTTCTCCCCCTCAGCATTGAACCCTGGTGGCTGCTGCATGTAGACTTCCTCCTGCAAATCTCCATACAAGAAGGCATTCTTGACTTCAAGTTGAGATATAGTCCAGTCACGTACCACAACAACTGATAAAAGAATGCGAAGAGTAGAGTAACGAGCCACTGGAGAAAATATATCCATATAGTCCACGCCATAGGTTTGTGTGAAACCTCTCGCGACCAGTCGTGCCTTGTATCGATCTAGACTGCCATCGGCATGGTATTTAACCGTGAATACCCACTTGCAGCTAATAATGGACGCGTCAGGGGGAGCATTAACCAAGATCCATGTACCACGAGATTGTAAAGCACACATCTCTTCTTCCATAGCCAGTCGCCAGCAATCGATCTTCATAACTTCTTGATAGGTCCGTGGTATGTCCACGGAAGACAAAGCCACAGCAAATCTCTGAAAGTCGCCTGTGAGGCGATGAAAGGACATCCGGGAAGCAAAAGGATAAGACACGCAAATCCGTTTTTGCTTCCGAATAACAATGCGAATATCAAGGTGGTCATCCACTATACTGGATGGTGTAGTCTCCTCCTGCAATGAAGAATCCTGCACATGTACCATATCTGACCCGTCAATAGTGATGCCATCTGAACATACTTGAGGCGTGATGGATGCCTGACGTGTAGCCTGTGCAGGACCTGACCGACGCGTATAGAATTTTAATAAAGGTGGAATAGGAGGTTGTGGTAGTGGCGGTGGTGGAGGTGGTGGTGGTAGTGTAGCAACTTGAGCTGGAATGGACTCAGGTGAACTCAAGTTAGGAGGAGGAAAATAGACATCATCGTTGGTAGTGGACGAGACCAGCCTGTCACCTGCGGGGAAAAGTACATAACATATTCAAAAAATGTGACATCAACACTAACAAAATATTTCTTGTTTATGGGGTCATAACAACGATAACCCTTTTGAGTCCGAGAGTAACCTACAAAGACACATTTGACAACCCTGGGAGAGAGTTTGTCAAGTCCAGGAGATAGGAGATGAACAAACGCAACAGTACCAAAGCCACGAGGAGTAAGTGAGAATAATTCCTTATCAGGAAAAATGACAGAAAGAGGAATTTTCTCACCAAGGACAGATGATGGCATTCGATTGACCAGATAGCAGTATGTAAGGATAGCATCCTCCCAGAAAGTGATAGGAGCAGAACTCTGAATAAGAAGGGTTCAAGTAATGTCAAGAAGGTGACTATGTTTTCTTTCTGCCACGCCATTCTGTTGAGATGTGTAAGTACAAGTGGTTTGGTGAATAATACCCTTAGACAAAAGAAATTGAGAGAGAGAACGGGTGCAGAATTCCAATGCATTATCAGTACGAACATATTTGACAGTAGAAGAGAAAACATTATGCTCTTCATTAGTCAAATTTTTAATAACATCCCCTGCTTCAGATTTATTCTTTAAAAGAAAGACCCAAGATACACGAGAAAAATCATCCACCACACCTAGATAAAACCTGTGTCCTTGATGATCAGGTAAATGACTCGGACCACAAATATCAATGTGAAACAACTCAAACGGGGAGCTACTGCTCCGACTCTGACGACTAGGAAAGCTAGACCGATGATGCTTTCCCAACTGACATGCTTCACAGCGTAATGACAAACTGGGACAGATCTGAGGCAAGAGATGTCGCATTTTCTGAAGCGAGAGATGGCCAAACCGAAGATGCCAGATGTACGGAGAGATTGATCCAACTGAATGTGAACAGACACCAACATAAGAGTTTCGGACCAGACGATAGAGACCATTCTGCTCAGAGCCACAACCAATCACCCTTCCCGTTAGTATGTCCTGAAAAATAAGAGATGAGGGCTCAAATATAGCAGGATAGTGCAAATCCTTCGTAATCTGACTAATAAATAACAAATTCATAGAGAACTCAGGAGCATGTAGAACATTCTGTAGATGCATAGAAGGTGACAAGGAAACCTCCCCCTGTTTAGCGATGGGGGAATGAGTACCATCTGCTATCAGCACTGATCGGCCATGTGGGATGTCCCTGTGGGACTCAAGTCTCTCTTTGTCACGACAGAGATGATGGGTGGTGCCAGAATCGATAATCCAATCAGAGAGATCATGACAAGATGTAAAGGCAGTGGCACTACCTAAAGTATTGACAACAGCTGAGGAACTGGCAGAAGCTGTATCAGCAACATCTAAAGGTCCACCTGGAGAATCAGTAGATGATTGAGGCATGATATTACGTAGACGTGCCACAAGCTCTTCGAATCTGTTATCTGCAGTAGATGCTGACTGAGGAGGAACATGCTCGGCTACACGCGCTGATGCTGGGAATCCATGCTTAGAGTAGCATGTATCCTCCGAGTGGCTTGTGCGGTGGCAGAATGAACACGGCTGGCGAAAGTGACCTCCTTGTCCACAGGGTCCATGTCCACGACCAAAAGATTGTCCACCTCTCCCACGCGATACTGCCATCGCCGATGGGGGTGGAGTAGACATGCTGGAGGAAACTGATATGCGACTGAACCTTCGATACACGTCCTCCATAGGAGGAATAACCGCATCGGCCAATATCTGAGAGCGGGTTGCCTCATACTCAGGATCGAGCGCTGCAAGTAGTACGCCCACCATGGTAGCATTTCGAAATGTCTTCTGCTGCTCTGGAGTCACCGTGAGTGGTATGGTACTGTATAGTTTCTCGAACATCCCTCTCAGGGATGTATACAACGAGTGAAGTGGCCGTCCATTTTGCTTCATAGTGAATATATCATGCTGGAGCTGTAACATCTTGGTCTCGTTCCGTACTTGGGAATAAGTAGTGGACATAATATCCTACATTGCCTTGGCAGTGGGTTGATGAAGAACATCATTGACAATCTCCATCGACAGTGTGCCTAATAGCTAAACTTTGGCATAAGAATCATCAGCCTCCCAAGAGGCATAGATCCCGGTCTTCTCTGCCGGCTCATCCTCGGTAAGTATATGCTTCTTATCGTTTGACTTCATAAGACTCATGAACTGCATCGCCCATAGCTCATAGTTTGTCTTGTCCATCTTGACTATTGGCGCATGACCTTTGAAGGCACCTATGGAGGGCATATCGACTTTGTTTTCTGACATGTTGCCGTAGATGAAGAACTAGGGATTGTAGACCAAAAACAGGTGTCTACACAGACTTGATCGGATTTGAGTGCATATGTAGACGTTACGTACTCAAATCCATGGAGATAGAACGACCGACGAAAGTGGTGGCGTCGACGTAGAAGGAAGGGGAACCCAACGGTGAGGGTCCCCTACCTAAAGCACGGTTTGGTGGAGGAGAGAGGCGGGGCCCGACAGCAAGAGGGGCCCAACGACGAGAAGGGAAGGGGGCCCGATGACGAGGGTGTGTGCCCTAGCGGCGAGAGGTGGCTCTGGCAGCAACGAGAGGAGGCCCCGGCGGCGAGAGAAGGCCCCGACGACGACGAAGAAAGGTGGTGGAGGAAGGGAGAGGCGGCGGCGGAAGGTGGAGTGGAAGAGAGAGGGTCCGGCAGCGGCGGTAGATAACCCTAGGATTAGGGTTAGACCCTCTGCTCTGATACCATGTTGGAGAAAAACCAGTGATCTATTATTCCAAGGAACCGTAGGCTCTCTTATATAGAGAGAGACCTCAGGGGTAAAATACATAAGAGTCCAGAAAATAAACAGAAATTAAGAAACGGTACTTAACATAATAACACAAGTCTCTACAAAAACTCTGGCCGAAACAACAAAAGACGATGGGGACCATGAACAAATGATGGCATACATGTGCACACCTGAAAAACTGAAGACTCGGAACCATGATCGTCGAGTCTGAAACTGCGTATGGAGAATCTTCAACTACGAACTGTAGAGTCTGAACAATCTGAATGGCATGGAGTCTGGATAATCTGGATTTGACTCAGACCTGTAACTCTACACAATACTCCCCCTTTCTCCCATACTTGTCAGAAAATCAACATCAACAAAGTTAGTAGAAGACAACAAAGATGGAAAGAAAACAAATAAGCTATCATTTTTTCCCGACTTTTCTTGCAGTTTTTTTCTCGATTATTTCCATTTTTTAAAAGCCGTTACATTTTTTAATGTCGTGCATTTTTTCTCTCGGCTTCAACCATTTTTTTAATAAGTCGTTGCCATTTTTCAGCTTTTCCTTTATTTTTAATATTTTGCATACAACCTTTTATTATACGCGTCTTTTTTTTCAATTTTTTTGATAGCACGACCAAAAGGGCCCAAAGACTCCGTCCCCACCCCCCTTTTTTTAACGTACGTCAGGTCGTTCCTTTTTTCACATACGACATGCCATCTCTTTTTTTTATTCTTAGTGACTCATGGCCCATTGGAAGGACCCTTTTCTCTCCTTTCTTTTCTCCCTTTTTTAATAACACACGACCAAACAATGCCTTACAATTTCTTTTATAAATTCTAGATACCCCTTTTAGGGCCCCCCAGAACCCTTTTCCTTTAAAAACCCTGCTGCCCCCAATGGAGCATTCCTCATGTCATGTGCTGCTTGAGCGGGAGCTGGAGCTCCAAGGAGGCGAAGGGTGATGGAGGTCTCCTCCTAGAAATCATGCGTGAGGGGAGGAGAGAGACTTGTTGGAGATCGAAGATGGGATATCGCCTTCGGGAGGAGGTGCCGTGATGCGGGAGGGTGGACCGAATACACGAAGGCCTCTGCCTGGATCGAGTCATTACTGGCGATGCAGAGGGCCTCCGCCTAGAGCAGAGAGCGGCATCGACGTCTGGAGGGACTGGTTCTGCTCCTGGAGTCACCGCTTAGATAAAGGGTGGCATTGCTCAAGGTCAAGGGCAACATCGCCTGAAGATCTTTCCGCCGCGGAGCAGGGGTAGGGCTGGAGCACACTTGTGTGTGCCGCCCGAGATGCATCTCCGTCTGGGGGCGCACAATGGATTTAGGGGCGACACTAGGATGATTTACTGCCTGGAGAAGTGTGTGTGGCATCGCCTCGAGGTTACTTCGCGCGTATGGTGCACGTAGTGGGCTGCAGAACACCACCGCCTGTTGGAGGCGATTGGATGGACTCGCCTGATATCGCTTGATTTTTTTAATCTGAGATGGAAGTAGCACCACTTGGGGATGTCTCGACTGAAGCTAGGGATCGCTGCCTGGATCAACAGCGAGGCTAGTTTGCACCGCTAGAGAACGCTGCTCTTGACGATAAGGATGCCAAGGGCTGGGCTACTTTTACCCTAGAGGAGATGTCCTAGAGATTGCCAGGGTGCCTAATGTCGTTGCAAAAACCCGGACCTTCTTCTCTGGAAATGAGCATGGCTAGGAGCATGCATCTGGAATCGAGTATCATTATGTTGAACAGAAGCAAGGATCAATTAGGGTTTCTACAAAACCCTAGAATTTTCTCCAACCGATGAACATGTCTTTAACATAAACATAATCTTCAAGACCGTAAACCAAAACTTGAATCTCGAACAAAATATATAAAATACATCCTCGAGAATCGAACATGCTCTGATACCATGTTAGAAAATAGGAATGCGGAAGCGGATTGATAAACAGAGCATATAAGAACAGAAATATAAACATGAAGAACAAGAGTTTTACGTGGAACCCTACTCCCTAAAGGGTGAGGTGAAACTATGGGAGAATGCCTCAAAGGTCCATATGTTGCATTCAACTTTCTCAATGGATACATGAGGTCTGGGGCTCCCTATATAGCCTCCATAGAGCCTCCAAGTCCCACCAGTGGTAGATGTGGGATTAAACACATGGATGGGGTAAATGGATCCTGGAGGGATCCATTTACCCACCTATTACGTAAGTGATGCAGGCTCCAAATACTCTAACAGTAGGAAAACCACCCACGAACGTTGGGAGTGACATGGTAGAGGAGTTGCTTACATCACTAACAACCACGCAAGATCGTTGGTGGTGAAGTCCTGGCTTCATGAGATTAAGTGGGTGGTATTCCAGCTTAATGCAGATGATGCCCCCATTCCAAAATGGATTTCTTGTACTGTTCTATAGAGAATTTAGGGAGGTGGTGAAAATGATTGCATGCATGTGATTCTGTTTTTTAGGTTGGGCAATTATAGATTTGAATGTATCAATGAGGCTCTCCTTTTTTTACTGTCGAACGGGAGATAATCACTTGTATTATGGGCATTCATCCAATCTTCCTTTCCAATGCAATATACCTCGTTATTGCAAAGATGTTAGTGAATCGCCTTCATGGAGTATCAGACACAATAATCTCTCTAGAGCAGATGACTTTTGTACCTAGCAGATCAATGGCAAACGGGTTAGTCCGTGCTTCTAAGATGGTGATGGATTATAAGCAAAATAATAGGATGGGATGTTGTGGAAAGTAGACTTTTCTATGGTATATGACTATGATGGTTGGTGCTTTTTTAGTCATCATTGCAACAGAGAGGTTTCCCCCCAAATGTGGATTTCATGGATGAAGGGATATATTACAACCGTATCCTTTGCGTTCCTTGTGAATGGTCATTGGGAAGGAAGATTCTTTCAGCCTTCTAGAGGGGCTCGACATGGTTGCCCCTTGGCATCTCTTCTGTTTGTGGTGGTAGAAGGCGTACTGGCGGTAATGATGAAACTGGCATTCAATGACGGCTTTTGTTTGGGGTTCACGAGCGGGACATCTCAATGCCTAACCTCCATTATGCTAATGATATCATATTGTTCATTGAAGGCAGCGTGGCGTAGGAGAAGGTGGCTTCTCAGAGCATGGACATGTTTTGGGGATAATCTTTTCTTTGTATAAGTAGGGATAAGTAGTTTTTGTTCCTTTAGAACTCTTGTATATTGAAATTGAGGAATCGATCTTGGTGCTCCAAAGTCCTGGCACTTCACTCCCAATTATGTACGTGGGCCTTTTGTTAGCTGGAGCCTGGAGGTAGAATGCACTCCTCGGATTAGCATCCCTTGATAGAATTGAGAAGAAGCCAATATAATGGAAAGCCATGATTCTATCCCAGAGGTGGGAAGTTAATGTTGCTTAAGCATGTCCTCTTGGTCATCCCTATTTTCTTCTGCTCCACGAAGATAATTCTAGTGGGAGTGCAATTGAAGATTGAATCGATAACGAGGCATTTCTTTTCGACTAATTTCAAACAAGAGAAGCAGGGGATTCACCTCCTTGGGCGGGATGTGATGACTAAACCGAAGAAGGATGGATTGAGAACTTGAATAAAGCCTCCTACATAAATGAGTCCTTGGGTTTTTGGGGGAAAGGTGAGGATTGGTGTGTTGCCTGATACAAAGATTATATGGATTTTGGTGTTACATGGGGCAATGCTCCATGTTAGGTTTCCCTCCCCTCATCCCCACTTGGAAGGCATCTCCAGCATCATTTTGAAGACAATGAGTCTCTTGAGACCAGTGGCAAGCATTGATGATCAATCTCACTTTTGGATGAATGATTAGACTGGATTAAGTCTGTTAGAAGATCGATTTCCTCATCTTTTTGCTCTCTAGTGACCGAGATATATCGGTGGCACAAGCCTGGTCGACAGGATGTGGGTCCCGTTATTTGTAGCGGAGTTCTCTTAACAGAGGTTGAGGGACTTTTTTTCATGATCAAATGAGTTGGAGGAAGTTGAGGGCACATCTGCTCGCAACAATCATTGGGTATGGTTGGATGCCCCCTTCTCAGTAAAAAATGTGTATAAGGCCTTCTCAGCCTTACAGGAGCTATTGCATGAAGATCTAAAACAAGATTACAAGATGAATTGGAAGAGCAGGATCCTCGACGGATCAAAGTTTACTTTGGTTGGTAAGGCATGGTTGTCTACTTAGGAAGGTGCGTAGGGACATGATTCTCCGGACTAGGGATGTGATGTATCTGAGATGAAACAATGGTGGTGAAGATATGGATCACATCTTTTTTAGTTGCAGAAATCAGCTTATTTGTGGGAACAAGCATATATCTCTATGGCTTAGGGCAGATGACAACACGATCGTCTGAAACTCCCATCCTAACCCAAAGTCTGTGGGATTAATCAATAGTCAGATGAGTAATCGAATTTAGCCGACCTTTACTCAGTTATGAATATTTTTTAATTATTATAAACATATAAACCAATGTTTTATACATATATTCTTAAAGATTAGCATAGATTTGGGCATTTCAATACTATAATGCATTAGTTAATGAAATAAAAGAAGTAATTGAAATAAAAAACAAATACAATTTAAACGTACAAACTCACAACTTAACATACACAAGTTACTATTAATAACAATGGTATACTAAATAAACACAAACAATCAAAATGGACCCTTACAGAACATAAACAATCACATAAAGGAAAATAAATGAACATAAAAATAGCACTAAAAACATAAATGGTAAGTTACTACTAAGTTATTATTGCCAAGTTAAAATGGGAAGCAAATGAAAATTGAAAAATAACATAAAAATAAAAACCTTAAACCCTAACATGAGGCTCAGCGCCCCGAGCTGGATAGGTTAGGTGAATTCAAGAGGAGAAAGTACTTCCACTTCCTGGTGGTGGTCGGGGTGTGAATTGAATTGAATCCTTTGAATCCACAAAGATTTGGATTCAATTTATTTTAAAAAAACTCAAATCCGAACTCGAATTAATATTTAAATGAATTTACTAAGATTCCATTTATTTTGATTTCGAATATTCAAATTCAATTTATTGTGTTTCAAATTTGAAACATGAATTGATGTTTTCAAGCTCATATAAATAATTTTGGGTTTTTACCAGATATGTCATTATGAGATATTGCAATATCAGTTATACCCCTCCCTTTTTTGGAATATCAGTGCAGCTGCCCCTGACTTTTTCCATAATGATCACGTGTGCCACTCGGGTTAGTTGTTCATCAATCCTCATCCTAAACCGTTGTTAACTTTGAGACACAATGGTATTTACTTAAAAAAGAAGAGTAAAAATATCTTTTTCTTCTTCATTTCTTCTTCTTCCTCCCTCCTTCCTCTCAAGTCCTTCCACCTCCAACCACCCCTCCTCTCCAGGACCACCTTCGTCGTCGCCCCCTCCTCCACTACTGCCCCTCCCCCACCAGGCCCTCCACCGCCCTCTTCTAGGCCCTCCTCCACCGCCCCTACCCTCCAAGCCCTCCTCCTCCACCCTCCCCCTCCAGGACCTCCTCCTCCACCGTCCTCTCCCTCGAGGCCCTCCTCTGTCACCGACTGTCCTCCTCTATTTCCCCTCCCCATCCAAGCCCTCCTCCTCCATCGTCCCTCCCCGTCCATGCCCTATCCATACTCCATCACGTCCCCCGTTGCTGTCACACCCCTCCACCTCCTCGGCCTCCTCCGCATCCACCCCTCCTACCCGCCAGCCCCTCCCATTCTAGTCATTCTTCCGCCCCACCTCCCTAGCCCCATCCCTCCTCCTCCTCCCCACCCCTCCTTCCTAGCTTCACCCTTGTCAGCCCCTCCTCCTCTAACCACCTCCTCCCCCTCCTCCTCTAACCACCTCCTCCTCCCCAAAGCCCGCCCCCTCCAACCCCCAGTCCGCTCCTTCTCCGCAACTCCAACCCCTCGTCTGCCCCCATCCTCCACAACCCCCTGCTCCTGCTTTGCATCTGCCCCCAAGTTCGTCCACCTCTGCCCCTTTCTCCTCCTCCTCAACACTTGTGGAAGAAGTGACTCACGTGCCTCTGGATCTCCTCCTCCCCACCCCTCTCTGATCTCTGCAACTCCAGGTCTGCTACAAGAACAAAGCAACTCCAATTTTTCAAATCCGAGCCCAACCCAAGTGGCATGAACCTCTAACTGCGGCAAGGTTCTTATACTATTCTTGCATAGGAATGGCTTCAGCGGGATCGATTGGGACTTCTCACGAATGGAGAAGCTTGTATTGAATGCTCATGGATCTTGATGATGAATTTGAGAGGATTTAAGGAGATCCGAGTAATGAAGTTGGTTTGCTCCAGAATGTTGAAGATGTTAGGTATTTCTTGCGTGACAGACTTGAGATAGGAGTTCCGGTTGATGCTCTTAGCGACGTGTTGCAGCTCCAAGTTCTGGAACTGCAGTGAGGGCTCGATTGGTACAATAAAAGTAGGGGCAGAAGATGTGTGGGATGGCGGAGGAGGCTAGAAGGATTAGAGAGGAGGAGGGGCCGGAGGAGGATTGGGGGGAGGGGAGGTGTTTGGACAGTTATGCCCACTTAGTCATACCATGGTTTGAAAAAAACCCATGGTTAAGTTCAACTCATTGACGGTTAAACTAACAAAAGGGCACAAATGATAAAACAACAAGAAGTTAAGGGCACAACTGATATTCCAAAAAAGGGAGGGGCATAACTGATATTGCAATATCTCAAAAGGACACAAGTGATAAAAATCAAATAATTTTATATGAAGAATATTATAATTTTAAAGATTATATAATATAATTCTAGTTTTGATTATAGATTACTAAAATAAGTTGAAACAACTTCTTTTTCAACAAGAGGGGGAAACACGCACAGGTGCTCGCCCCAAGATTTGAACCCTAGTCTTTTGGGTGGTAGGCACATTACACTACCAACAATCCATGGAATGTCTTGAAAAGACTATGTAATCAAGGAAAATATCAAACTGATAATAGATAGTGAATAAAATACCTAATTTTAACCACTATTGTATGTCTTTTACAATATAAATATACTCTTTTTCTGTAATGAAAGAAATATATACAACAACAACAAAGCCTTTTCCCACAATTAAGTAGGGTCGGCTACATGGATTCTTCGCCTCCATTCAGATCTATCTTGGGCCAAACCCGGCCTTATATCCACAAAACTAAGATCCCTTCGTATGGTCTCTTTCCAACACTTCTTGGGCTGTCCCCACCCTCTCTTAGTCGGCTCAACATCCCAACACTTGCATCTCCTAACTGGTGCATCAGTTGATCTTCTTTGAAATGTCCAAACCATCTTAAGCAGTTTTCTCGCATCTTATCCTCGATCGGAGCTACACCAACTTTCTTTCTGATTGCATAATTCCGAATCCGATCTTTACGTGTGTGTCCACGCATCCACCTTAGCATTTTCATTTCTGCTACATTCATTCTCTGCACATGTCTATGGTTCACATGTCAACATTCAGATCCATAAAGCATAACAAGTCTCATGGCTGCTTTGTAAAACTTTCCTTTAATCTTTAAAGGAATTTTCTTATCACAGAGAACAACAGAGGCTCCTCTCCACTTTAGCCAGCTTGCATTTATTCTATTAGTAACATATCCATCAATTTCCCCATCATGTTGCATAATAGAACCCAGATATCTAAAGGAATCTCTCTTCTGAATGTTATCGTCGCCAATCTTCACCTCAATTCCTTCACCATTGCTTCCATCAAAGATGCACTCCATATATTCCGTCTTAGCCCTACTTATACGAAATCCTTTAGTCTCCAACTCATGTCTCCAGACCTCAAGCTTTGCATTTACTCCATCTCTAGTCTCGTCAATCAAAACAATATCATCAACAAATAACATACACCAAGGTAGCTCATCCTGAATGTGACTGGTCAACTCGTCCATAATCAAAGTAAAAAGAAATGGACTCAAAGCAGAACCTTGATGTAAACCAATGTTGATGTCAAAATATCCAGTCTTCCCAGACGGGGTCCTTACACAAGATAAGCCCTATCATACATGCCCTTTATGAGGTTAATGTATAAGACAGGTACTTGTCTCTTCTCCAACACTCTCCACAATATCTCTCGTGGGACAGAATCATAAGCCTTCTCCAAATCAATAAAGATCATGTGGAGGATCTTCCTTTCAGCTCTATAAATCTCCATTGTTCTCCTCAGCGAATGGATGACTTCAGTTGTTGAGCGACCTGACATGAATCCGAATTGGTTTTCTTTTACATCGGAAATTTGTCTCAACCTTCTTTCGATCACACGTTCCCATATTTTCATAGTGTGACACATCAACTTGATACCTCTATAATTTGAACAATTTTGAATGTCTCATTTATTCTTATAAAGAGGCACCACGATACTCCTCCTCCAATCTTCAGGCATTTTCTGCTTTGCCAAATAACATTGAATAGATTCGTAAGCCAAGTCAAACCACGCTCACCTAAAACTCTCCATACTTCTACAGGGATGTCATCCGGTCCTACACCTTTTCCATATCTCATAACCTTCAAAGCCTCCTCTACTTCCTTTCTTTGTATCCGTCTATAGCATGCACGATTCAAGTAACTTTCATTACAAGCTAGATCACCCAAAGTGATATCTCTATTTCCTTCCCCAATGAAAAGTTTATGGAAGTACTGCTCCCATCTGGTCTTTATATCCTTCTGAGTAACAAGCACATGACCTTCCTCGTCCTTAATGCATCTCACTTGAGAAAGGCCTTTGGTTTTTCTTTCTCTTTCTTTGGCTAACCTGAATATATCCTTTTGTCCCTCCTTAGAGTCGAGATTTTTATACAAAACTTTATAAGCTTTTGACTTAGCTTCGCTTACGGCTTTCTTTGCTTCCTTCTTCGCTATTTTGTAGTTTGTGACAGTTTCCTCAACAAACAAAAACATCAATCTCAACACTCCCCCTCAAGCTGGAGCATATACGCCAATCATGCTTAGATTGGAACAACGATGGAATGGACCCCTAACAAGTGCCTTAGTGAACATATATGCAGTCTGATCTCCTGGAGTAACATAAGAAGTTGAGATAAATCCCTTCTGATTCATATCTCAAGTGTAGTGACAATCTACCTCGATGTGCTTGGTTCTTTAATGGAAGGTCAGATTATTGGCTATGAAAAGGACATCCCGATTGTCACATTGGAGGTGCATTAGAAGTGGCACCTCAATAGTTAGGTCAGTTAGGACAACCCACATGATCTCTATGCTCCCTCATGTCATGGCTCTATATTCTGATTCGACACTAGATCTAGCAACAATCGTCTGTTTCTTGCTCTTCCATGAAACAAGTGAACCCCCTACAAAGATAATGAAGCCAGAGGTAGATTTCCTATCTTTGGGGCATCCTGCATAATATGCATCAGCACATGCTCTAACTGCAAGGGATGTGTCTCTACTTAACAAGAGTCGTGTGCCTAGAGAAGTCTTCAAATATTTCAAAATCATGTGAACTGCATCCATATGTACCTACCTAGGTTGTTCCATAAACCGGCTAACTCTACTCACTGCGAAGCTGATCCGGTAATGATGACATGTAAAAGCTTCCCCACAAGCTCTCTGTATCGTCTATTACCAACCTCCTCAATGTCATCATCATACAATTTCATACTCTGATCCATAGGAGTAGTAGCAAGCCTACATCTTGTCATGCACGTCTCAGTTAGAAGATTAGTAATATACTTCCTTTTCATCACCACCATGCCACGATGCTTCCTTGAAAATTTGAGGCCAAGAAAGTAACGAAGATTGCCAAGGTCCTTGATCACAAAATATTATCCAAGGAAATCTGTAGCTACCGAATACCCTGCTCAGCATCCCTTGTAACAATGATGTCATCGACATATACCAAAATAGCAACAATACCTCTCTGGATTCGCTGAACAAAAAGTGAGTGATCGACAGTTGATTTGGCAAAACCCTACCGCTCGATCAACTCAGAGAGCTTCTGGAACCAATCCCTCGAACTCTGCTTAAGGCCATAAATAACCTTATGAAGTCTACAAAACATATGAGACTCCCCTTTAGCAACGAAACCCGATGGTCTTTGCATGTAGAGTTCCTCCTGTAAGTATCCGAACAAGATGACATTCTTGAAATCCAGCTGAAAGAGAGGCCAATCACATACCACATAAACAAAAAGAAGAATCCTCAGTGCAGAATGTTGGACAACATGAGAAAGTGTATATTGCTAGTCCACCCATAGGTCTGGGTAAACCCACGAGCGACAAGCCTGGCCTTGTATCGATCCGCACTACCATCAACATGGTGTTTCACTATAAACACCCACAACAGAAAGATCAAGTGGAGCAGGAACAACATTCCATGTGCCACGAGACTATAACACAACCATCTCCTCTTCCATAGCAAGGCCATTGACGAATATGTAATGCCTCCTGATATGTCCGTGGTATGTCCACGACAGCTAGTATGACAACAAACCTCTGAAACTCCTATGAGAGATGTGTAAGAGAAAAGCAAGAGGGTATGTAGCACACAATAAAATATACTACGCCTACTGTGACTCTAACGACTCTGAAATGTAGACCGGTGGTGCTTTCCAAGCTGGAAAGCCTCGCACTGACGGGTAGAGTGAGGAGAAATCTGAGGAAGGTGACCAAACCAGAGGTGTCACACGTAAGGAGAGGTTGATCCAATGCAAATAGACAAAGCACCGACATATGGAGACTGGTACAATCTATAGAGACCTCCTTGCTTATGGTTAGATCCAATCACCATGCCCGTAAGAATGTCCTGAAACACAAGGGGAGAGATTAAATATGGCACAAAAATGTATGTTTTTAGTGATTTGACTAATAAACAGTAAATTCATAGAAAAATCAGGAGCATGAAGAACATTCTCTAGGCACATTGCCGAAGTCAACTGTATATCCCCTTGTCGAGTAATGGGAGAGTGTGTCACATTTGCTATAACTACCGATCTACTTGGCTGAATTGATATGTATGCACTAAACTACACTCTATCACCACAAAGGTGGTGTGAAGCTCCTGAATCCATAATCCATTTTGACAAATCTGCTTTGTAACTGCTAGTAAAAACATATGTAGTACCTGATGTGATGGTGGATGCAGATGCAACTACCTTTGAAGATTTTCATGGAGCAGTAGATGACCCATGTGTAGGCATGATCTCTCTCAGTCTTGCCACCAACTCATCGAACATCTGATTAGATGCTAGAGGAGAACCATAGGGCTGATTTTTGCAACACGAGCTGAAATAGGAAAACCATGCTTAGAGTAGCATGTGTCCTCATAATGACATTGTCTGTGGCAGTAGGTGCACAACTGACGAGATCGACAACCCCCTTCCTTGGCACGAGTATTACGCCCCCTGAACTGTGTAAAACCCCATCTATCACGATATCATGAAGATATCATGATGTATCTGCGGTATCTTCGACTCATTCTTCACACACGAGTTATTAGTAGTGAGAATATCCAACATCACCTTTACGGTGGGATGACTAGAATCTCATTGGCTATCTCCACGGACACCGTCTGGATAGCCAAACACGCGCATATGCATCATATGCCTCCTACAAGGTATTAATCCTAGTCTTATCTATTGGTTCGTCCTGTGTCAGAATATGCTTCCTACTGTTGCATTGCATTAGGCTCATGAATTGCATAACCCATAGCACATAATTAGTCCCATCCATGTTGACATTGGGTGTTGGACCTTTTAAGGCACCTGAGAATGGGATGTCGACCATGGAGTCGACCCTATTGTCTGACATGACGACGACTACTATGAAGACTGGGACTCTAGACAAGGATGAATGCATCTCTACACAAACATACATGAAGATGGTTATGGATGTAGACTCATACCACAACCTCTTTCATCTGTTAGAGGCTTCTCTAGTGGTTAGGGTGGTTTAGATGATCAAAACCACCCTAAAAACCTAAAAAACAAACTGAGAAGTGAATCAAATCGCTCTAGGCAGCGATTTCAAAGCCTCAATGGATGATGATGATGATGGTGAAGACCACTAGGGTGCCATGAGAGACCCCCTTGGGCAACGAAGATTGCTGTAAGAGAGGAAGACGACGATTACGGTAGCAACAGTAGGTGGATGTTGCAACTACAACGTGTTGGCAACAGTGGCTGTTGTAGCTGCAGCGTGTTGGCGGCAGTGGCAGCTAGCTGCTGCATGTTGGCGGCGACGGTGACAGTTGATGTTGTTGCTGCTCGGTAGCGGTAGCTCCGGTGATGGCGGCGGATTGCGACTGCTGCAGTCGAAAGGGGAGATGTCCCTTAGGGCTTAGATGGGGAAGGAACGGCTAGGGCACAAGCTCCGATCTAGGACCGTCGCTCTGATACCACGTGGAAATAGAAACGATTTAATTGTTTTTGAGACCCTAACGCTCTCTTATATAGGAGAAAAACCCTAAGAATCTCTTATATAGGGAGGAATTACATAAAGTAGAAAGGGGGATAAGTAAATCTAAATAAAGAACAAACAAAAACATCTATCTCAATAAATAAGACCATCATTTTCACATGCAAAGAGGAGCACCAAATTCTACCTTGGATTTGTGGGATCTTTGGTCAATAATGACAAGGGCATAAAAAAATTCTAGAAAAGAATGCATGAACATGAAAATAAATATGGGATGAAGAACTGGTATAACAATTTTCAACATTTCATTTTCCTACTAGATTTTATGACTAATTTTTCTACTATGTTTTTTATATTGAATGTTTAGTCTTTAACTAATAGGATTATAATGCGTACATACAGAAATACATATTAAATTGGGAATGGCTTAGAGTGCTTTATGATGCTATTAATACCACAAAATTTCTAACAACATGTTAAGATTGATTATTATACTTATATTAAGTAATACATACCTAAGTTATAGTCACTAGGCTAAAATAATAACTAGAGATAAGAACTTAGATGGCTTATATAAATGATGCATGAAAGATCCCCTTCCTGACTCCTTGTGTGTTTCAGAGCCATATGACTTGAACTTGGTTATAAAGGGGAAGAAAACCAAATCTGATTACAAAATTAGTCTCACCCGAGGGCCACAACCTGTTGGTGCCCTTTGCCCTTTTGGTAGATCCAAAACGGACTCTCTGCTCTGTTCCGGAGGATAGCCACATACGGAGGACTCAAAATGAAGCGATGATGACCCTAGGTAGTTCGGCGAGCATGCTACTGCAGATCTTTCGGGTGCGGATTCTTTCATCGTGGAACTGGTTACCGAGCTGGGAGCCTCTACTTGTGAATATCTGGAGGCTGACAAGGTCTTGTGCATGGGTGTTGGGATTGAAGGATATGGAATTATCCTCAAGCGCATCACGGAAGCGTGATCGTCGTATCGGATACGACGAAGAACGACTAGTCGCACTAGTTGTTCGGTGCAGCAGAATTTTAAAAAAAATTTATTCGATTAAACCACATGATCCGAGAACCATTCTCAGATCGTTTCATCTATAACCACAACAAGTATAATGTAATACCTCTTGAAGCGTGGTTGATCAAGTCTCTAAGGAAAGAGACCTCCTGTCTCAAGTCCGATCGTCGGCGAGACCGCTTGCGAGCGCGGGGATGAACCGCGTTGTCCTCGCAATCCAAGAAGATGATCCAAGCGTAGTTGCTCCTGATCTCGTCGCACGAGATCAAACGTCTCCTTCGTGGGCGTAACACACCAAGAAGACGGAGAAACCGAAGAACGTTGAAGCGGCAGCGCGGTGGCGATGGCGATGACGATTCTCTCCTCTAGGGTATGGTGGACGGCCACCAACAAGAGAGGGAGAGAGGGCTGGCGTGTATGAAGAAATGAGGGAGAGAGAGAGCTCTAATATTGCAAGTCATTAGAGAGCATAGTGTGCCTCTCTATTTATAGTGTTTTGGGATCCATGGATCTCAATCCATGGGACACATAAAATCAATGGGTGAGATTGATTTATGTCAATCCAATGGCCAAGATTGTTGTTGTCAAAAGCAACAAATTTAGGTCAAAATATATTTGACAAAATCAAATATAATTTATTCCTAAATCAACCCAACAAATAAGGAGAGAAGATACATGGAGATTTCATCTCCATGTACCTTCCAAGTGGATGACCACACATTCCTTATAGGAATGTGGTGCCACCCCTTTAGATTGCATGGAGATTGCAATCTCATGGAAATCCATGAGATTGCATATCTCCTTGGAATCTCTCTTATTTATTTGCAACAAATTTATTGGGTTTTATTCTCCAAAAAATAATTCACAATTATCTTTGAGAATATTGCATTCTTGCCATGGAAAAAATTGTGAATCATATTCACAACCCAAAACAACATATAATTCATATTGTTAATTAATTACACAATGTGTATCCAATACACATAATAATTAATCAACACATATAAATTATAATTAGCTCTCTCTAATACATTATAAATCACATTTATAATATATTATGAATAATTGGATATTTCTATCCACATTATTCTTATCCACATTAATTAAATCACATTTAATTAAATTGGATAATTTCTTCACACATCAAGATGATTAAATCACATTTAATCATTATTTCTTCATTGCTTAGATCTTATGGAATTATTCTTGAACCATTCAAGAATAATGCAATCTCTCCGCAGATACTTGGAGATAAGGACAGGGTGATTGTATTGTTCCACGTATAGTGACATGGATATTGAGATCGTATCTCAAATCCAGATCACGGGCCTCCCATAGATGCTTGATTAAATCAAGACCGTAAATCTAATCTTCTCATTGTATCTGAATCATATTCAGATCAATGTCCAACACTTGGACCAAGATCAGATCACTTCTCTACTGAGAGGAGTCACTAAAATCCAGACCCGTTTCATCACTCCCTAGGAATGGAAGCGTCATGGTTATACAATCGTTTATGATCAAATCACCCTCAGGTATTCCCAATACCTGTACATCCTGCATACTGGAAGACTCAGACTAAAACCGAAGTATTGGATCAACTTTATACTGTCTACTTCATGGTTTTTATCAATAAGTTTCTCATTCGATCATTGGGAGTTGGTACCAATCATACACTTTCCAAAAGCGTATATTATACCTAGGTCTTGATCATATACTAAAAGTATATATCAAACCTACAAATTCAGTCAAGCTTCTAAAGCGAGACGACCATGCGCATGGAATTTGATTCTTCCCAATATCTCATGAGTGAGCTCATGTCTTCCGGTTCAGTAACTAAACCTGTATGATCCCTTTGAGAGATCGTATTACTCATATGCCCTTATATGCACACCAGCGCGCCGGTGTATAGACCTTGATTAGGTCATCAACCTATTGGTATGCCAAATGTACACACTCAGACATATAGTAACACATCTGTCTCCGGTCAGAGGATGCGTGCCTATATCATGACAGCATATGATATAGGACTTTGGTTATCTCGATCTCGTTAAGTCAACTCTTTGACCTAACTAATCTGACACCTCCGAAACTCTATTCCTATGCAGAGGACCTGCATCAAGAGGTCGGTCAGATATCAGCCTTCAGAGATAGGATTGCCATCTCCTACTCAGGCTGGAGATCATCTCTTAATAATCATTTGACGGTGCTTGATGAGTTCTCAATCTAACTCTTTAGATATTCATCCAAGCACCAGCCTCTATGATTCAATAGTTGAATCAACAGCTGTATGATCATCAAGATGGCCATGGTACATAACCCTAATTGTACTAAGGGACCTATTATACAAATTATTCATTCTTCATTTCAGATCAGGAATTGATATTTGCAATAACATTTATTGCATAATGGCTCGCCGTGGGCTCGCATTTCCAACAATCTCCCACTAGCCCAAAGAGCCATTAATGGGCTAATCATTTAAACCCGCACTCATGTGACAATCATAGACTATTTGGAAAATAGCTAGGTAAGCTGATCAATCACTCTGTTCCCGCGAGACTACGCCAAGTCCTTTTACGGTACTTGCATATCCCCAGTAACAATGCTCGCATCCAATGCGAATGTTGCATCTTGTGCAACCAATACTCAATCTAGTTAGTTACAGTGTCTTTGACACTACAGCTTAACAATTATCATAACCAGTATTTCCATAATCCTTATCAGAATATCCTTATCCCTGGAGATCACTATCTCTTAAGGTATCCACAGTTAAGACCTTTTAGATCTCTATCTATAAAGTCTTAAATTTTTGAAGATAAGACTTTGAAATCACTATCTCAAAAATCTTGTCATATATGAAGATTTTGTCATTACTGCAACCAAGTGTTTTATTTCCATAGTAGGATTAGTAACAGTTTACTACTCCCACTGCATGGCAGCCATCTGGCTTTTGTACACATCTAGCACACACCCGGCTTTTCAGAACTGATGCCCAAGGGCAAGTAGTTCTAGCATTCACTGCCTCAACTCTTTGAGGTGCTATCCCTTTAGATAGGTCAGTACCATATCTTAAGGGATGGAAGCCTTTCTTGGAATTTCTATGAATAGAATATGTCCAAGGTGTACTACAAATGTGACAGTCCCATTATCCTTTTCTCTTTGCTTCTGAACAACTTCAGAACTAAGATCTAAGGTATCTTTGAAATCATATTTCAAGATATGGAATAGCCAGTCCATGAAACACTTATTATTATCCTTATATCATTTTTAAATGATTAGGATATCATCTACACTTAGCATGATGAACACAAATGCACTCCCACTAAGCTTCACATGGTTCATCAAGATTCTATCTGAAATCATAACATTTATAATTTCATCAAATCTTATGGTTCAAGTTCAAGAAGCTTATTTGAGTCCATAGATGGATTCCTTAGCTTGCACACCTTGCTTTCCTCAACCTTGAAGCCCTGGGGCTACTTCATGTGAATATCCTCAAAGAGGCATTCGTAGAGGAATGCAATATTGACTTACATCATGAAGATGCAATAGTCAAGTTATGTAGCTAAGGTTAGCAATATTCTGATGGTTTCAAGCATGGTCACCGAAGAGCAAGTCTCATTGCAAGCAATGTTTTCTCTTCTAGTGTGTAGCTTATGGCTACGAACCGTGCTTTGAAGATCTCTACCTTCTCATCAGGTTCCCTGTCTCTTGAAGATCCATTTACACCTTTACAGGTCTTACCCATATAGGTGGATCCTCGAGGGTCCATATACAACACTTGTATATGAAGTCTACATTAGACTTTTATTGCTATCCATCTATCCATGCTATGATCTTCAGAAGCTTCATCACATGAAGTTCGATCATTGTCAGATTTCTCTAACACATGGAATCCATCCTCAAACTCATTTGAAGAGGTATTAATGTTTCATCTTTAATTGTCCTTTTAGTTTCCAATTTCTGGAGTCTCATTATAAATGAGTTCCTACACTTCATTTTCATCTTGATTCTCAAGAGTCTCAACCTCTAAGAATCACATTCTCGGAGATGAGATATTTTAAGAATCTCAAGGTCATAAAGTAGGTATCCAATACCATCCTTTACTTTCCTAATGAAGCAGCACTCTCAAGCGCTAAATTCCAGCATACATGGAACCTTATTAAGGATATACATTGTAGTCTCTACTACACATATATACCTGGAAACTAAGGGATAATTATGCTAAAATTCAACATTGATAAGATCATGTCACACATGATCCAATTGTATCTACCTATAACTCTTTTGAGTTAAGGTGTGTTAGGAGGATTGAGATAGAAATGATATTCATATCTCCATAAGGTATTCTTCGAATTTAAATAGTAGGTACTTGCTACCTAGATTAGATCAAATTCATTTTATCTTCCTTCAAACTTTGGTTCTAAACCAAAATTAATGAAATCTTTGAACATTTCAAAGGTTTCTTAGGTGAAGAGAAGAAATCTCATATCATACACAATCATCAATAGATATCACATATCCACAATGTTTACTATGATATAGATGATCCACATACATCAATATGTATGAGATCCTGAATACCTCGGCATCTTACTCCATTCCCAAAGAAGGGTGTATTGGACATTTTACTTTGAATACAATATTCATAAGTATGTAAGTTTTGAAATTTTAGACATTCTAAAGTTCCATCTCTTACTAGTCTATTGATCAAATCAATAGACATATGTCCAAGCTTGATGCTAGATCATTGTCAAATGATCTTCATCCTCCTATTAATCTTAAGTTTTAATTTCAGTATTTAGAAATGTTAATGAACCATTCATTAATTTTTCTAATTTAGTGGAGTCCACCAGATTTTAGATTACTATCTGAAATATATCCATCATAACTCTTTATGATAGTTCTATCTCAGAATTCATGTTTATTTCCAACATTTAGAAATAAACAATGAGTGTATTCTTATATCTAGGTCATAGAGACATTCTCCACGACTAAGGGCTCTCCCACTGAAATCAACAAGTCTATCAATCCAACAGGGATTGTTGCAATAATTACATCAATGTCCATGTGGATAACTATAAATCTTAAGATCAAATTTTCTGGTCTTCTAAAACATATGCAACCTATTGCAAATGCCATCAGAAGATTGAGATACAATTATTTGACTTTATCTTATTCAATAAGTAAGTCAATATCAATGACTTATGTAGATTATTCTGATGCTCCATCCGAGTCCTTTTCTAAGGATTCTAGACAGACTTGATAGTCATACTATCAACACATCAATTTATTGCAGTATTGGCATTCATCCAACTCTTTGGATGTCATATGGAAGTCACAGAAGTCCAGTCAACTCTTTGACTTTCCTTCTTTCTTGGGTCCAACCCATGCTTCCATTGCGTTCCCTTTATCTATAAGCAACCATTGCTCAAGACAGAGGATCTCTTATTTTAAATTCAAAAGAATTCAAAGTAAGAGTTTTTCAATATTTATACATGCTTCATTAAATTCATATAATATGAATATTATGAAGCTTCATGAATGACTAGAGTATAGATAGTAGAATAATGACATTCATCATCTATATCCATCTAAACTCTTAAAACATAGGTTCAGGTAGGTACTCAAACAATTTGAATACATCATCTCTTTATAGAGCTACCATTCTACATGATGCAGAGAACCATGTCATCCATGATTAAATGTCAAGAGCACATATGTATGCCAGAAAATCTTCATTGATTTTATAAGGATTATATGACAATTATGATCATCATCAACATGTCACTTCCAAAGTACATTTGATGATACCAAGACTATAGAGACATACAAACCCTAGGGTTGTAGTCCTATCATCTATTTAATTGTCATTCCTCAATATTATGAGGAAACTTGCACATTGCAACCACATGCATTATGTGTCCAACTGCAAGTATAATATCTGGATCATGAGTCCAATCCATGATATTTTACTGGTTATTATTGAGTATATCATTGAGTGGGTTTTAATGAAGGATTATCTGAAATAAGAAATTTGCATAAATATATAAATTTATATTTTACTTTGATTTAGGAATTTTTATATCAAAGTTGTCTTGCCTTGTCAACATTGAAAGTTCATTCCCTTAATCACTTTCAATGTAAGAGATATACTTACCATTATATCTCAACAAGATCTGGGATCTCCTTCCTTATCTTTGTTACATCCCAATAATATGAGAATCTGCAACCCGGATAAAAAGAAGCGGGAACACATTCCGCTTTGCAAGTCCAACTTGCATTTCCCAATTCGGTCTTTAACACCCGGGCCCACCACCCCTAAGGTGATGTTGACCCGTCGTTAATTGAACTAACCGTCAACAGGAATGGTACTCGCTATACGCAATCCAATATCGCCCCAATAATATGAGGATCTGATATTGGGGTCACTACGTATACGGCCTTACTCTTTCGAGAAGCAAAGAGCCCGATCCAGATGCGCTTGCATACAGGAGCTGTCACTTCGGACAGGCGTCTCCCACATACAATCCCTGGCGACGGAACCCTTCGCCTTGACGGGAGACCATGGATGTCACTTATGTGATCCTCCACCTCATATTCAAATTTTAATTAATTATCGTGAATCACATTCACATAATTAATTCTTCCAAGGGAATTATTAGCTCTAATAATATTAGAGTATTTCAATTGGACATAATCAATTTAATCATATTAAATTAATTATCATCCCAATTCAATCAATCAAACTTGATTATTTTACTTGAATATATATGGTAATATCTCAAAATACGTATTATTTCGAATTTTAATAATTAGAAAAATACATCTTAATCCTTCGGACATTATCCCGGCCCTACCCGCTGTCATGGCCAGTACCGACGAGAGTGGGACGGACCACATACGTTGCAACCCGCAACCTCAATGCTCTCCGACTAGGCACCATATCCGCCTCGGGAAAGGATAATGCCAAATTGATTAATTTGTACTTGAGATGATCATCGGTTCTTCAACCGAAATTGTACCATATAGTAATAATCAAAACATTTTTGATTATAAGGAAACTTGCTAGACAAATTCCCCAATCCTATTCAAGCATCATGTTTGAAAGATTGTGGTTTCCAATTATGATTTAGATCACATCTTAATCAATTATTGGTTAAGGCAATGTCATTTAAGGGAATAATTATCATCAAATATTTCACAAATATTTATGCACAATTATTCTAGGAAATTAAACAATTTAATTTCACTAAATGATTAAATGACAATCACCAATCAAACATTAAGTTTGATGAATGTGTTTCCAATTAAGATTTAGATCAAATCTAATCAATTAATTGGTTGAGGCCAAGTCAATTATGTAAATAATCATCTTCAAATATTTCACAAATATTTTTCATGATTATTTCACGAAATTAACAATTAATTTCACTAATTGACAATCACTTGGTTCTAGATTAGGACTGTAATTTCAGCAGTGACCCCTTCTTACTAAAATTAGCATATCTCAATCATATTAAATCCAAATTAGACAAAATCAATTTTCATAGATTGCTAATTTGATTTAGGACAGAATCCAAGTGATGTTACACACATTTCGAGGCAAGTCTAAACAGTAATTAACATTTTAATCACGTTCAGATCTACAGTTCCCGCAACAGTGCATACATGTTCATTAAAACAACCATATCTAGAGCATACGAAATCCGATTTACGTAAACTCAGATCCTATGGTTTTCTTATTTAATGGGGAACAAAATCCAATAAATTCGTGTTTAAACAATTTAAACAGTGCCGAATTTATTTACTAAACAGATCTGCGAAATCAAATGCGATAAAAACTTTCGCGACCTAAACGGACCCAAGTCGTCCTCGGTTTTTCGAATCATATTCGAAAACGTCGACCTAAGGCTCTGATACCACTTGAAGGATATGGAATTATCCTCAAGCGCATCACGGAAGCGTGATCGTCGTATCGGATACGACGAAGAACGACTAGTCGCACTAGTTGTTCGGTGCAGCGGAATTTTAAAAAAAATTTATTCGATGAAACCACATGATCCGAGAACCATTCTCAGATCGTTTCATCTATAACCACAACAAGTATAATGCAATACCTCTTGAAGCATGGTTGATCAAGTCTCTAAAGAAAGAGACCTCCTGTCTCAAGTCCGATCGTCGGCGAGACCGCTTGCGAGCGCGGGGATGAACCGCGTTGTCCTCGCAATCCAAGAAGATGATCCAAGCGTGGTTGCTCCTGATCTCGTCGCACGAGATCAAACGTCTCCTTCGTGGGCATAGCACACCAAGAAGATGGAGAAACCGAAGAACGTTGAAGCGGCAACGCGGTGGCGATGGCGACGACGATTCTCTCCTCTAGGGTATGGTGGACGGCCACCAACAAGAGAGGGAGAGAGGGCTGGCGTGTATGAAGAAATGAGGGAGAGAGAGAGAGCTCTAATATTGCAAGTCATTAGAGAGCATAGTGTGCCTCTCTATTTATAGGTTTTGGGATCCATGGATCTCAATCCATGGGACACATAAAATCAATGGGTGAGATTGATTTATGTCAATCCAATGGCCAAGATTGTTGTTGTCAAAAGCAACAAATTTAGGTCAAAATATATTTGACAAAATCAAATATAATTTATTCCTAAATCAACCCAACAAATAAGGAGAGAAGATACATGGAGATTTCATCTCCATGTACCTTCCAAGTGGACGGCCACACATTCCTTATAGGAATGTCGTGCCGCCCCTTTAGATTGCATGGAGATTGCAATCTCATGGAAATCCATGAGATTGCATATTCCTTGGAATCTCTCTTATTTATTTGCAACAAATTTATTGGGTTTTATTCTCCAAAAAATAATTCACAATTATCTTTGAGAATATTGCATTCTTGCCATGGAAAAAATTGTGAATCATATTCACAACCCAAAACAACATATAATTCATATTGTTAATTAATTACACAATGAGTATCCAATACACATAATAATTAATCAACACATATAAATTATAATTAGCTATCTCTAATACATTATAAATCACATTTATAATATATTATGAATAATTGGATATTTCTATCCACATTATTCTTATCCACATTAATTAAATCACATTTAATTAAATTGGATAATTTCTTCACACATCAAGATGATTAAATCACATTTAATCATTATTTCTTCATTGCTTAGATCTTATGGAATTATTCTTGAACTATTCAAGAATAATGCAATCTCTCCGCAGATACTTGGAGATAAGGACAAGGCGATTGTATTGTTCCACGTATAGTGACATGGATATTGAGATCGTATCTCAAATCCAGATCGCGGGCCTCCCATAGATGCTTGATTAAATCAAGACCGTAAATCTAATCTTCTCATTGTATCTGAATCATATTCAGATCAATGTCCAACACTTGGACCAAGATCAGATCACTTCTCTACTGAGAGGAGTCACTAAAATCCAGACCCGTTTCATCACTCCCTAGGAATGGAAGCGTCATGGTTATACAATCGTTTATGATCAAATCACCCTCATGTATTCCCAATACCTGTACATCCTGCATACTGGAAGACTCAGACTAAACCCGAAGTATTGGATCAACTTTATACTGTCTACTTCATGGTTTTTATCAGTAAGTTTCTCATTCGATCATTGGGAGTTGGTATCAATCATACACTTTCCAAAAGCGTATATTATACCTAGGTCTTGATCATATACTAAAAGTATATATCAAACCTACAAATTCAGTCAAGCTTCTAAAGCGAGACGACCATGCGCATGGAATTTGATTCTTCCCAATATCTCATGAGTGAGCTCATGTCTTCCGGTTCAGTAAGTGAACCTGTATGATCCCTTTGAGAGATCGTATTACTCATATGCCCTTATATGCACACCAGCGCGCCGGTGTATAGACCTTGATTAGGTCATCAACCTATTGGTATGCCAAATGTACACACTCAGACATATAGTAACACATCTGTCTCCGGTCAGAGGATGCGTGCCTATATCATGACAGCATATGATATAGGACTTTGGTTATCTCGATCTCGTTAAGTCAACTCTTTGACCTAACTAATCTGACACCTCCGTATCTCTATTCCTATGCAGAGGACCCGCATCAAGAGGTCGGTCAGATATCAGCCTTCAGAGATAGGATTGCCATCTCCTACTCAGGCTGGAGATCATCTCTTAATAATCATTTGACTGTGCTTGATGAGTCCTCAATCTAACTCTTTAGATATTCATCCAAGCACCAGCCTCTATGATTCAATAGTTGAATCAACAGCTGTATGATCATCAAGATGGCCATGGTACATAACCCTAATTGTACTAAGGGACCTATTATACAAATTATTCATTCTTCATTTCAGACCAGGGAATGATATTTGCAATAACATTTATTGCATAATGGCTCGCCGTGGGCTCGCATTTCCAACAGGGCTTCGAATTTAGGGAACGAAGGACGGTCACCTTCACATCGACACTCTCCGAAAGAGGCTACAGTTGGAGGGGTCGAGGTTCCTACGATGGATAATGATCTATTGGTGGTGGAGGGGTTGGGTGGTGAGGGAGGGCTGTCTGGCAGAGAGGGTTTGGGAATTCGGTTTGGTACGCGTATGAGTGAAAGAGTAGGGCTGGAAAGAAGAAGCTTAAAAAGAGGACAGTGATGGGCCTGACGAGCTCAGGCCAGGGGAATGATTGCACACAGGCAGAGGCAAAGGCAGAGGTTATCCGTGGTCGTCCTAGCTACTTTAGCTTGCTAGATAGGAGCTTTGCGACGAGCTTGGGGGTGGTACCACATGTGAAGAAGTCTACTCCAATCTCTCTATGTACTTTCTTGGAATGTGAGCGGGTTGGGCCACCCTGATGAGAGGCTCAGAGTGAAGAACACTGTTTTGGAGGCATGTGCAGACATCTTTCTTCTGCAAGAGACGAAGGTTCGAGGTGAAGGTGGGGCCATGTGGCGCGATGTAGGTTGTGGGGATTTCTTCGACAGTGAAGCCGGGGGCCCATGGGGTGGCGGGTGGTCTTCTCACTGGCTGGAAAAGGGCGATCTTTGAGATGATTGGGGAGTGGAAAAAAGTCTACTCCATCACCATTGGTCTTAAGCATCGTTCTGACAGGCTTTCTCTCTTTGTGACTAATATCTGTGGCCCCACTGGTAATGTGGGGGTCCCCTTGGTTGATGATCTAGCGAATGTGAATCTGCTTAGAGGAGAAGGTTTTTTGTTGATTGGAGGAGATCTAAATGTGACATTATTCCCAGAGGACCGACCGCTTCAGACTGGTGGAAGGGACCTCAGCTCAGAGGAATTCAGAAACTTGGCACACTCATTGGGCTTTACGGTGGTTGATGCCTCTGGTTGCACATTCACCTGGCGCAATAGGAGGTCAAGGTCCAGGCTGGACAGATTCTTAATGTCCCCGAAAGATGCCGTGATTTTTCCGCTCGCTCAGACAAGGGCTTTGCCTCGCTCACGCTCGGATCATACTCCCATTCTGTGGGACTCGAGTGAGCAGGCCCGTAATTCTTACTTCTTTATGTTTGAGCGGGCTTGGATGTTGGAAGAGGGGTTTATGGAATTGATTATTGAGAAGTGGCAAGGTTGGCAACCCGAGGGTTCGACGGTTAGAAGGTTCGCATGGAAGTTAGCCATGCTCAAGAGTTTTCTGATGACTTTCGGGAGATAGCTCAAGGCCAAAAGAAAGGCTCAACGAAGTACAACATAGGAGGGGGTGTCGCGCCTAGACACACTAGATGACCTGAGAGGTTTGGAACATGAAGTGTTGGGAGAGAGAGCACAGTTCCTAGATACTCTGATGTTGGATGATAGAAAGGAGGAGGTTGAGTGGAGGCAGAGGTCAAGGTAGCACGGGATGAGAGAGGGTGATGCTAGCACGAGGTTTTTCCATGCTATGGCTTCTGAAAGGAGAAGGTGAAACTTCATTAACAAGTTGAATGTGAGAGGAGAGAAGATGTCCGAAGAGGAGCAGGTGGGGCGACGCTTAAAAGTCACTTTATGGAGATATTCAGATGACAGCAGGGTGAGGGTTGGGGCTGGTTAGGCAAAGGGGTAGAGGCCCTCTCGAGTGAGCAGTCAGATGGTCTTGAGGCCCCTTCGTAGAGGAGGAGGTGAAGTGCGCAATCTGGGACTTGAATGCTGATGGTGCTCCGGGGCCTGATGGCTTTCCGGTCTTCTTTTACCGAGAATTTTGGGAGTTGCTGAAGGAGGATTTTCTAGAGCTACTGGATGAGTTCAGGCTGGGCAACAGAGGTTTCAAGAAGGTTAACAGGGCACTGCTTTTCCTCCTTCCCAAGAAGGAGCATCCGATGGAGGTTGGGGATTTCCATCCGATCGCACTATCAAATGTGAGCTACCTTATTGTCGTAAAAATTCTAGCTAACATGCTCAGGGTGGTGCTTGACTCAATCATCTTACATGGACAATATGTGTTCATTTTGGGCAGAAAGATGACGGATGGCTTGGTAATGGCCTCAGAGATTTGCCTTTACTGGAAGAGATCAAAGAAGGCAAGGATTCTGTAGAAGATTGACTTTGCAAAATCTTATGACAGTGTAGATTGGAGCTTCATCTGGACTTCCCTGCGACGTCGTGGGTCCCATGACATGCAGATCTCATGGATGAAAAGATGTGTTACGAATTCTTCCTATTCTGTCCTAGTCAACGGTAGACCGTTTGGGGGCTTCTTTCAACCTCAGAGAGGTGTCAAGCAGGGATGTCCTCTTGCACCGATGCTCTTCGTGTTGGTTGCAGATGCTTTGGTAGCTATGTTCAAATGTGTGATCGAGTATGGTTGGTGTCAACGATTCTGTGTGGGCACACTTTCCATCCCTCTCCTACAATACACAGATGATACTGTCATCTTCATGGGAATCTCTGAAGATGTGGTCAGAAGATCGTCTCAACTAATGGAGACTTTTGGGAATCTTTCTAGTCTGAAAATTAACAAGATGAAGTCCGTGGTGATTACCTTTGGGGTGGCGGAGAATGAAAGTAGCAAGCAAGCAGAGGTGCTGGATTGTCCGCTTGGGGAGCTGCCCATTACATACCTTGGGCTGCTGTTAGTTGCAGGGAAGCTTAAAAAGTCCGACTGGGACTTGGTCATCAGTAAATTTGAGCAGAGATTGGCAGGCTGGAAGGCAATGACTTTGTCTAAAGGGGGAAAGTTGATCCTCCTAGAGCATCATCTTTCAACCATCCCCATCTTCTTCCCCTCTACTCGGCTCATGCCATCGGGAGTAAGGAAGAAGATTGAATCTATGATGCGCAGATTTTTCTGGTCCGACGGTAGGCAGCAGGGGCCTGACCGTAGTCTTGTGGCTTAGGAGTTGGGAGGATGTGGTGCGCTCCCGAAAGGAAGGTTTCTTAGGAGTTCGGGATCTGGAATGCATGAATAAGGTATTGTTTGCGAAGTGGGTGGTTTTTTTTATCTGGGGTGGGTCAACGAGGCTCTATACGACTCTTGAGGGAAATGTATCTTGTGAAGGGCGCACTTATGGCAAGTCGGGTTTGCTTTGAATCGTCGTTGTGGGCTGGAGTATGTACAATCTTGCCGACTATGGAGTTGAAACTGAGGCCGAAGCTGGGGAATCTTCCTTACTCCCTCGGGTCATGCCATCGGAAGTAAGGAAGAAGATTGAATCTATGATGCGCAGATTTTTCTGGTCCGACGGCAGGCAGCAGGGGCCTGATCGTAGTCTTGTGGCTTGGGAGGATGTGACGCGCTCCCGAAAGGGGTCCCTTGATGATCGGTTCCCGAGATTATTCGCTCGTACTTCCTTGAAGGATTGCTCGGTTACTTAGGCGGGGGGATCAAACAAGGGGATCAGGCAGTAGGATGCCGAAATTCCTTGTGACCCTATCGCATAAACGGTTAGAGGAGTTTGACAGATTGCAGTCCGAGTTTCCCTCGCCTACTTGCATCTCCGAGGGAAGAGATCATTTCGTGTAGTGCGGTGGGGGTAGATTCTCAACAAAGAAGGCGTCCACAGACTTTAGAAGGAAAGATGACAACCAAGACAAAGACCTCTGCAGAGACATGAAGATCATTTGAGCCTCTAAAATCCCTTGTAGGGTTAAGGTTTTTCTATGGTGTCTAAGAAGGGCAGGATTTGCGACAAAGCAAGGAGAGGCAAATTATTTGGAATTGTTGATACATCTTGCGACAGGTGTGGTGAGCTTATTGAAGAAGCGAATCACCTCTTCTTCAGTTGTACGTTGTCAACGCAGACTTGGAGCGAGATTGGACCTACACGGGCTTCAACTGTGGGCTTTGATGAGTTCTGGGCTTCTCTGAGGGTGGTTGGGGAAAATTCGATGGAGGAATGCATCATGCTTTTTGCGACACTTTGGGCCATCTGGGGAGGAAGGAATGACCTTATTTTTAAGAGAGAGGTTCTTTCCAGAAAATGTAATAGCTTATTGTAAGGCTCATTTTCATTCTTGGTCTTCCAGGTAATGTAGTCCGAACCTCTCATTAATGAATCGTGGTGAATCCCACCTCGGTATCTCGCCTTTTATTTTCTCAAAAAAAGGGGAAGGAAAGAGATTAGCTCGCACTACAAGGACCTAATGTTGCATATACATGTCACGCATTGAAAAGTAACGTCTATGTAGCCTGGGAGTAAGAAAATCATATTGGGGAAGTCTAAACGTGATAAATCATATCAGTGGACCCTATGTATGTTAATATATTTAAAAGTAACCATTTAATCACATACAATAAAGCGGTTTAAGAGTATCTTTAATGTAACATGATTGTGATGTTACTTTCTTCTCGTACCTTTTTTAAAGCCAAAAGAGGGAAAACATGGTGCGGTGTCCACCCTAATTATATTAAAAAATGAGAAATACTAGGGTTACCTTACAAAAGTCAATTCTCAGGAAGAGTTTTGGCTAAAAATATTACAATCTCCATATAGAAACGATCAATCGAAAAAAGAACCCCATTTCATGACCTCCAAATCACCCAAAGAGTTGTGATAGGAAGGAGAAGATCACAGTTGGCCCTTGATTTTTCATTGTAGAGCCAATACCACAAACTATCAAAATTCTATGTATGTATCCAATCGATCCCCCGCTCCAACCACACGATCTTCAACTTCGCACAATCAAAGGTGAGATGAGAGATTGACTCTATCTCATCTTCACAGAGGATGCATCTATCATCACCGCATGGCACCATTCTGTACCATCGATCTCAAGTTAATAAACGTCTCCTGCGTAAAAGCCATAGGAAAACACCAATTCTCGTGGGCACTTTCAACTTCCAAATGAGCTTGCAGTCTCTGAATACTCCCTCCGACTGATTACTGGACAAACTAACAACTGCTCTATAAGAATAGTTCACAGAAAAATCCCCCTCTCTCCACATTAAATGATCTCTTCCAATTCTTGGCATACCATACCCACCAATTTCATCAAGCAACTCCACGAATTCTTCCATTCATTGGTCAGAGAAGCTGCAGCGGAAAGAAGGCATCTAGGAGCACTCTTCCCATCAATTTGAAACGCGTTCCCCGCAGCCCGAAGACAAAGCAAATAGGCATGGAAACCGGGAGACTAGGCTTCCCTCCCCATACCAATTGTCCATCCAAAAAGAAAACGAGTTCCTATCTCCCAACACAGGACGAAAGAGAAGAGGAAGCTGTGGCACGACAGTCCAAATCCCTTCCAGAATGTCGAAGTAAAGAGCGAAGGACGGACATCCAAGTCTACTTGTGCATCCACATATAGATGCTACGGGTCAGCCGACAACGAAGATCGCCATTATTCCCCCAAATTATGGCGATCCACTTTCGCAACATGACCTTATTCATGCAATCCAACCTAGTAATCCCCCGCCCCCTCCGCTCACCTCCTTTGGAAGTGTGACTGTCTTCCAATCCATCAAATGAACTTCTACCTCCCCAGACCCTGACTGACTCCAAAAGAACCTCCTCATGAGCATCTCAATTGGGTTCTTCTTCCTCCCGCTTTCCAGGCCTAAGGGGTATCTGACAGTTGTGGGAAAGATGCGGCAGGTATCTGCGAATCAATCGGGAGAAGTCTAGATGACATGAAGAAGATTGACATTGCCTATGTATCGCCTTCACCAATATGAGACGCCCGCCATGAGAGAGGAGGGAAGCCTTCCAACCTGCAAGTTTATTCTCCAGCTTTTCAATAAGTGGTAGCCAATCAGCAGTACGTAGCTTTCATCTTGTTAAAGGAAGGTCCAAATAGCGGATGGGGAAGTGGCCACTTGGATTCCGTATGTCTGCACAACACGCCAACACCTCTTAGTCAGAAGGGCCCATTGGGATTGCGATTGACTTATTCCTATTAATCTTTGTTGAGATATTTCTACATTCCATTTATCTTTACTGTTATTTTATTTCTTTCTGTCTATTCTATGTAATTTACCCATAGGTCTCTCCCTATATAAGAGAGCCTAGGGTTACAAGAAATAAGCATCTCTCTTCGTTTTCTTCCAATATGGTATCAGAGCGGCGGTCCTAGACCGGAGCTCTCATGCCCAAAAACCCTAACCCCACCTCATACCCACCTCCGCACGCCGTCCACATGCGCCTCTGTCGACCCTTCTCCACACGCCGTCGCCCATGCCCGCATACCTCGCGCGTCGCCTGCGCGTGCCGCCGCGTACTGATCTGCGCACCTCCCTGCACCGTGCCTAGTGTTGCCTAGCGCGGTCCAACGCCCTCTACGTGTTGCGCCTCAATGCCCCGTCGTCGTTCGCTTCATTCCTTTGATGGATTTAGGGGCACAAGTCTACATATGCACACAAATCCACGTATGTTTGTGCATACATTCATTCGTTTGTCTACGATATCCTAGTCTTCTATATCTAGCAAGATGTCTGAGAACAAGGTTGATGTACCCGCCACAGGCACCTTCAGAGGTCCGACACCTATTGTTAAAATGGACGAGACATAATATGAGCTCTGGGCTATGCAGTTCATGAGCCTTATGAAGTCGAATGGTAAGAAACACATGCTTAACGAGGAGGAACCGATGGAGAAGACTGGGATAAACGCCTCATGGGAGGCGGACGACGCTTATGCCAAAGTTTGGCTATCATGAACATTGACGATTGAGATTGCCAAGGATGTGTTACATCAGCCTACTGCTAAGGCGATGTGGGATATCCTTGCAGCAATATATTCTCAGGCAAGGAACGAGACAAAGATCCTCCAACTTTAGCATGACATATTCACTATCAAGCAGAACATGGACCCTTTGCATTCACGGTATACATCCTTACGTGAGATGTTTGAGAAGCTTCACAGTTTCATGCCTCTAACGGCAACTCCTGAGCAGCAGAAGACATATAGGAATGCTACCATGGTAGGGGTATTCCTCGCAGTCCTTGACCCAGAATATGAAGCTGCTGGCTCTCAGATTCTAGCAGATGCCTCTATTCCTCCCACGGAGGAAGTTTTTCGCAGACTCAGCAGGATTACTATTTCTTGTACAACCCCTAGTCAGACTTCCTCGGCTATGGCAACATCTCAAGGAAGAGGAGGGCATTCTACCTTTCGTGGGCATGGACCTCATGGTAGAGGAGGTCACACTCGTCAGCCTTGTACCTTCTGTTACCGCCCAGGTCACTCTGAGGAGACATGCTATTCTAAGCATGGGTTCCCGGCATCAACCCATGTTGCAGAGCAGATTGAGTTTCCTGCTGCTTCTACTCTAGATCAAAGGTTGGATCACCTTTTTGCCGGACTGAGAGATAGTATACCCCTTCTGCTTCACCATCCTTAGAAGATCACTCAGATGTGGCAGCCTCAGAAGCATCCAGTACTTCTTCTACAGCTAGCACCTTTACTTATGCTTTTACATCTTGTCACATATATGACAGTATGGAGTGGATTATGGACTCCAGTGCTACACATCATCGATGTGGAGACAGACAACAGCTTACATCATATAGACAAGTTCCGCCAGGAGGAACAGTTGAGATAGTTGATGGGACTCATTCCCCAATCACAGGACAGGGGGAGATCATTTTGATGCCTTCAATACGTCTGTAGAATGTGCTACGTGCTCCAGATTTCTCTATGAACTTACTTTCTCAGTCAGATTACAAAGGATTTGCATTGTCGAGCTATTTTTGACCCATCATCTCTTATTTTTCAGGACATTCTTACAGGCAAAATGATTGGGTGTGGCCGTGAGCAGGGTGGTCTCTATCGCCTGGTTCAGATTTCATATACTGGTCTCTCTTTTCATTCGTCTTGATCAATCTCTCTATTCACTTGTCACCTCCGATTTGGTCATCTCCCTCTTCAGAAGATGAGTCATATGCTACCACAAATTTCACCAAACTCTTTCTTTCAGTGCGAAGCTTGTCAGTTGGGAAAGCATCATAGGTCTGCCTTTCCCAGTCATCAGAGTCGGAGCAGTAGCTCCTGTTCTGAGTTATTTCATGTTGAAATCTGGGGTCCGAGTCGTGTGCCTGATTACCAAGGACAGATTTTATCTTAGTTGTGAACGATTTTTCACGATTGTCATGGGTGTTTCCTCTGAAAAATAAATCTAAAGCAGGGGATGTGATTAAAACCTTTATTACTGACATGCAAAATGTCTTCTCTACATTTGTAAAGTTTGTGCAAACTGATAATGCATTGGAATTTTGTACTCGTGACCTCTCTCATTTCATGTCATCTGGAGGGATTATTCATCAAACGTCTTGCTCTTACACCTCTCAGCAAAATGGTATTGCAAAAAGGAAGCATCGTCATCTTCTTGATGTCACTCGGACTCTTCTCATTAAGAGTCGCGCACCGTATTCGTTCTGGGGTGATGCAATTCTCACCAAGGATGCAAAAAACGGTCTAAACGGCTGTTTAAATGGCCGCTTAAACGTATGCGGTGCCTGACCGCATCGTTTAAGCAAAAACGGCCCACAAACGGTCAGGCCGCATAAACGGCCTTAAACGACAGTTTAAGCGGCCTTAAGCGGTCTTATGCGGCCTTTTAAGCGGTATGAAACATCCCTTTCAAAACATGGATCTACTTTTTTCAAAGGATCACCATTATACATGACTCTTTGGATTCATGCTATGAATTATAATTGTTTATCTTATCTATTTTGACATTTAGATGAAACATTTTCATGAATTTGATAATATTTGATATATATTGTGAAACTGTGATTATATTTTTCTTATTTATTTATACTTTTTTATTAATTATATGTATTTAATATTTTTTATTAATTAAAAATGCAGAACCAAATATCCCGTTTAATTTCTGTTTAAACTCCTGCATACCGTTTAATCAGTAATCAGTAACCCTACCGACTGAATACCGCATACAACTTTTTGCAACCTTGGTTCTCACTGCATGTTACTTGGTGAATCGTATGCTGTCATCTGTCCTGGGGTGAGAAAATTCCTTTTTCCATAGCGTTTCCTAAGAAGAATCTATTCTCACTCACTCCTTGTGTGTTCGGATCTGTTGCTTTTGTTCACCAGTTGACTCGTGGTCTTGACAAGCTCGCTCCTAGAGCTGTCAAATGTGTGTTTGTCGGATACTCCAACACTCAGAAGGGATATCGGTGTTATGACCCTCTGCGCAGAAAATACTATATAAGTGCTGATGTCACATTTTTTAAGTCTGTGATGTATTTCTCTCCTACAGGTGATAGGTTGGCTTCATTGAACTTGGATGATGAAATTTACATGTTACCTTTTCATGTGCCTGCCGCCCCTCCACTTCCGCCTCCACCACAACCTCCTACTACTACTACGGAGTCACATGCACCACAGGTTCCATCTCTACCTAAGTTCTATACTCGTCGGACTGCTTTTACTCATGGTCATCGCCCATCATCCACGGAGACCCAGGTTTGTTCTGATAACATAGCTTCTAACGACGGGTATGGAGATGTATCTGTGCAGGAATATTTGCAGGAAATTAGCACACAGATGGAGGATGTTCCTTCCGATCAGGATATTCCTATTGCAGTCCGAAAGCAGAAGAGATCTTGTGCTTCCTACCCTTTGGCTTCTCAGGTCTCCTTCATCATCTCACAGGGGATTTTTAGACATTTGCAGAGGCTCTATCTGTCGTGGAAATTCCACTGAATTATGAAGAAGCATTGAAAAATGGTCATTGGCGTTTGGCTATCGAAGAGGAGATGGCTGCATTACAGTCACGTGATACGTGGAGTCTTGTTTCTGCTCTAGTTGACGCGTCTGTTGTGGGATGCAAATAGGTGTTCATTGTGAAACACCATGTGGATGGGATCGCTTTAAGGTGAGACTAGTATCACGTGGGTTCACCCAGACATATGGGGTGGACTACCAAGATACTTTCTCCAGCGTGGTCAGACACTCTACTCTGTGTATACTTCTCTTAGTTGTTGTGACACGAGATTGACCCCTGTATCAGCTTAATGTCAAGAATGCCTTCCTTTATGGTGATCTACAAGAAGAGGTCTACATGCAGCAGCCATCGGGGTTTGCTGTTGAGTGGGAGTGTCAGAAGGTGTGCATGTTACACAAGGCTATTTATGGCTTCAAGTAGAGCCCAAGAGCATGGTTCCAAAAGTTCTAGGATCTGATAGAGCAACATGGGATTATGCGTTCAATTGCCGATCACTCCTTGTTTGTACAGAAGATCCAGAGAGGTACTATTATCATTCTTGTGTACGTTGATGACATTATTATTACAGGGGATGACAAGCAAGGCATTTAGGGCACCAAGGACTTCCTATGTCGGCAGTTTGTGACCAAGGATCTTGGACATCTACGTTACTTCCTTGGCTTGGAATTTGCAAGGAATCAACGAGGTCTTGTGATGACCCAGAGAAAATATGTTTCAGACCTTCTTTCAGAGACATGTATGGCAGACTATAGATCTGCCCCTACTCCTAGCGATCCAAGCATGAAGCTATATGATGATGACACTGAGGAGGTCGACAAGAGAAGATACATGAAGCTTGTTGGCAAGCTACTATATGTGACCATCACCATGCCCGACATGTCCTTTGTTGTGAGCAAAGTAAGTCAATTTATGGAGCAGCCCAGGCAGGTACATATGGATGCAATCCATCTAATTATAAGATATATGAAGACTTCACCTGGTACAGGACTTCTATTTAACAGCAGCTCATCTCTCTAAGTTACTACATGTGCAGATGTAGATTATGTTGGATGTCCGAAAGACAGAAAGTCTACCTCGGGGTTTGCTGTGTTTATAGGGAGTTCATTGGTTTCATGGAAGAGCAATAATCGGACTATGGTTGCTAGATCGAGTGTCAAGTTAGAATACAGGGCTATGGCACAAGCTACCACGGAAATGATGTGGGTAAGATCTATTCTTACTGACCTAACTATAGAGGTGCTGAAGGATATGGTATGATCCTCAAGCGCATCACTGAAGCGTGATCGTCCTATCGAATATGACGAAGAACAACTAGTCGCACTAGTTGTTCTATGCAGCGGAAATTAAAAATTATCATGCGACGAAACCACATGATCCAAGAACACTTCTCGAATCGTCACGTCTAAACGACAAACAAGTATTAGGGTTACCTCTTGAAGCGTGGTTGCAATCGAGTCTCTAAACGAAGAGACCTCCTGTCTCAAGTCCGATCCGACAGAGGAGACGCTTGCGAGCGTGGGGGTGAACCGCGTGCTTCTCGCAATCCATGTTGATGATCCAAGTGGTAGATCTCCTGATCTCGACACACGAGATCCGACGTCTTCTTCACGAGCGAGGCACGCCGAAGGAGACGGAGATCCACGAGCAAACCATCGAGCAGCATAACGACGATGCTGCTGCGATGGAGAACCTCTCTAGGGCATCCATGGTGGACGACCACATGAGAGAGATAGAGAGAGGGCGTGTAGAGAGAAAGAGAGAGAGAGAGAGAAATTTGTTGTTTCTTGTTGTGTAAAGAAGAGCAAAGGGGTGCCTCTCCTTTTATAAAATTTTGGGATCCATGGATCTTAATCCATGGGACAACACAAATCCAATGGCTCTCATTGATTGTGTTTCTTTCAATGGTCATGATTTGTTGCTAAAAACACAATAACAATTAATTTAATTTAATTAAATACATATTGGATAAACATCAATATATAAATTAATTTAAAACAAATCAATATGGGAGATTTAGGAAGAAGGCATGCCTCCCTTCCATATAGGGGATGGCAGCACTCCTTGAATCCTATTCAAGGAGGCCGTCCATCCTCCTTAATAGGAAGGAGGCACTCCTCTTCCTTATTCATGAGATCTCATATCTTATGAAAATGTCTATTATTTACACCAACTATTTGTTGTAAATTATTCACACAAATAATCCATAATTATTTTGTAAACATTACAATCATGCCATTGGAAATTAGTGAATCATATTCACAACACAAAATAAAATGTAAATTACATTTTCTATTTAATGTCCAATGTGAATCCAATTCACATTAACATTTAATTAACAAATGTAAATAACAAATAGCTCTCTCTTATATATTATAAATCACATTTATAATATATATGACTAATATGGATATTGTTATCCACATTATTCATATCCATGATCATTAAATCACATTTAATCATCTTGTATCTCTATTCTCATGTGCCCAAATAATATGAATCACATTCACATTATTTATATCTTTGATAATTAAATCACATTTAATTATCTAAGATAAATCTCCTTATAATATGAATCGAATTCATATTAATCATGATAATTAAATCACATTTAATTATCCATTTTCTCAATGCTCGGATACATTTATCAACAATAGAATTATCCATGAACTCTTTCAAGGATAATGTGCTTTCTCCGCGAATACTTGGAGATAAGGACAGGGCGATTGTATTGTTCCACGTATAGTGACTTGGATATTGAGATCATATCTCAAATCCAGATCGCGGGCCTCCCATAGATGCTTGATTAAATCAAGATCGCAAATCTAATCTTCTCATTGCATCTGAATCACATTCAGATCAATGTCCAACATTTGGACTAAGATCAGATTACTTCTCTACCGAGAGGAGTCACTAAAATCCAGACTCGTTTCATCACTCCCTAGTAATGGAAGCGTCATGGTTATACAAACTTTTATGATCACATCACCCTCAGGTATTCCCAATACATGTACATCCTGTATACTGGAAGACTCAGAATAAACCCGAAGTATTGGATCAATTTTATACTGTCTACTTCATGGTTTTATCAGCAAGTTTCTCATTCGATCATTGGGAGTCGATATCGATCATATACTTTCCAAAAACATATATCATACCTAGGTCTTGATCATATACTTTCCAAAAGTATATATCAAACCTACAAATCCAGTCAAGCTTCCAAAGCGAGACGACCATGCGCATGGAATTTGATTCTTCCCAATATCTCATGAGTGAGCTCATGCCTTCCGGTGCAATAACTGAACCTGTATGATCCCTTTGAGAGATCGTATTACTCATATGCCCTTATATGCACACCAGCGCGCCGGTGTATAGACCTTGGTTAGGTCATCAACCTATTGGTCTGCCATATGTACATACTCAGACATATAGTAATACATCTGTCTCCGGTCAGAGGATGCGTGCCTATATCATGACAACATACGATATAGGACTTTGGTTATCTTGATCTCATTAAGTCAACTCTTTGACCTAACTAATCTGACACCTCCGAATCTCTATTCCTATGCAGAGGACCTGCATCAAGAGGTCGGTCAGATATCAGCCTTTAGAGATAAGGATTGCCATCTCCTACTCAGGCTGGAGATCATCTCTTAACAACCACTTGACGATGCTTGATGAGTCCTCAATCTAACCCCTTAGATATTCCTCCAAGCACCAGCCTCTATGATTCAATAGTTGAATCAACAACTGTATGATTATCAAGATGGCCATGGTACATAACCCTAATTGTACTATGGGACTTATTATGCAAATTATTCATTCTTCATTTCAGATTAGGGAATGATATTCGCAATAACATTTATTGCATAATGGCTCGTCGTGGGCTCGCATGTCCAACAGGTGCCACTTCCCATGCATCTCCAATGTGATAATCAAACTTCTCTTTTTATTGCTAACAACCCAACGTTCCATAGGAGAACCAAATATATTAAGGTAGACTGACACTAAACTAAAGATATGATTCAGAATGGACTTATTTATACTTCTCATGTTAGTTTAGGGGAGCAAACAACGGATATTTTCACCAAAGCATTACTCAGAGGGCCATTTCAGAAATATCCGTCCAAGCTGAGCATGATTGACATCTATGCTCCATCTTGAGGGGGAGTGTTGACATATTATTTCTACATTCCATGTATCTTTCCTGTTATTTTATTCCTTTCTGTCTGTTCTATGTAATTTACCCATAGGCCTCTCCCTATATAAGAGAGCCAATGGTTACGAGAAATAAACATCTCTCTTCGTTTTCTTCCAACAATCTTAAGGCCTGACGGTTAACCAAAAAGCTTTAGCACTGCCGCCATATCCAATGCCTCATCACTTCCACATTCCATGAAAAACAAAGTATCTTCTGCATACTGGAGAAGGGGGGGGTGGAAATGTCCCCTCGTAGGTACCCAGTTGAGATCCAATCACACACCATCTATGTCACCATACATGTAAGGATATTTACTGCCAAAATATACAGTAAAGGAGCCAACGGGCATCCCTGTCTCACCCCTCGTCACGGTTGGAAGAAGCAGCTTTCATGATGCCCATTGACCAACACCGAGTAATACGTTGTTGTGACACACCTTTTCATCGATGAGACTCAATGATTGTAAAGTCACGTCTAGCAAGAGAAAATCAAAAGAATAGCTAGACAACGTATGATTAATAACTTTGTGAATGATGAAATCAAAATAAAAATGAAAAATACTTATTTTTGTTGTCAGACTTTGACATGTTATGCTTATCAAGGTAGCAAAATTATCTGGAGAAGCAAACTTCCAAAAATAGTCAAGGTCATCTTGTGGTTTGCTAGACATGGAAAGGTGTTTTCCAAAGAATGTCGGGGTAGGATGCTACAGAATGGAGACATCTTCTGTGATAGATGCGCGATGAGATGGAAGATTTGAACCATCTTTTCTTCATTTGTGCTCATTCAGTATAGGTATGTAGGAGAGCGAGAATTACTTGGCTTGATGTAGGTAGCACAACTGGTTTCCAGAACTCCATTCGTGCAGTTTGCAGGAATGGGCATGACGATAGCTCATGTCCCTTTACATATGTGGGCGATCTGGTATGGCAGAAATGAGCGTATCTTTCGCGGTCAGTCATTCTATTCTGAGAATATTTTGGAGCATTGTAGGTCTTTGGTATCTGCCCGGACTCATGTAGTGTGATCTTTTTCTTTAATTAATATATTATCTGGTGGTGGGTCCCACCTCAGGATCCCACCCTCAGTTTACTCAAAAAAATATTTTTCTCTTGGACTCTATCACAGTGTTTCTTCCTCCCCTCTATCCTCGCACCCTACACCCCCCTCCCCGAGCTTTTTTTATGAATTTTATATCAAAAGCTTGCGGCGGACTAAAAAACGATAGTAGGAAAAGAAACAATAACAAAATTAAGTCTTAAAGAAATAAGAAAACAATAATGGTAACCCCCAGATCTAAGACACCATTCCAAAAGGGACAGACAAAAGAAGTTGTTGCAATTAATCTTTATTGAGGCTAAACATAGAATTGAACACAGGTTTTTCATCTTTACCAACACAACACAAACTAATATAGTGCATGTTTTTTAATGTTTAACTAGATATGCCCGCGCATACCTGGATGTTAACTACCAACAATGATGGAATTTCCTCGTGTCCACTCGCATATGGCAGCTCAACATGTTGAGCAATATGATCAATTTTGCGTGGGCAGACAAATAAATCCACACCAATTGGTATATACGGGACCTGATCTGCAGCAGGAGATTTTCTCCTATCTCTGCATTGCAATTTTTATATGCTTAAAAAATGTCAATGAGAATATTAATTCAGAAAATCACATGAAGAAAAGGTTAAGAAAGAAAAGCTATTTCTCTTGCCTAAAATAACTTTCTCCACGAAGTTTAAAGCCAGAAGGTTTGAGAATGGACCAGCAATTTGACAAAGGCTTTTCCCCGATTGAGCGTCGGACCACAAAACCTGCTTGAGGGCGGATCAAAAACTTTCCTGAAGGACCTGCCACATCAAACATGAAATTAGCTAGCACAAGATATGATATGATATGATGGCTACAACCAAACTGAGACAAAAATAAGCCAAACCACAAACGATTGTGCAGACTATGCAAGAGGAAATCAAGTGATAAACTTGAGTTATTTTTCCCCTGCCAACCAAGAATAATGTCAGCCCTTTGAATGTGTTTTCAAGGCAGAAAATTTTGGAAGGATCGATAAATAGATACAAGGCTTGATGGCTGGTAGTCCTTTACATAGCAGTATGTCGAAGACATTAATGAAATGATGGTGATAAATCCTTTAAAAAGCAGCATGTCATAGACATTGATGAGACTGTCAGCCGTACAATCAAAATTCTCATCTCATTGTCAACTTAAACTTCAGTTATAGTTAGCTTTTGTATCAGCCTGAGTAAGATGTCAAGAATGTCTTTATGCATGTGAAGCTGCAAGAAGTGTACATGGCGCCAATGACTTCTTCAGAATGATCTTGAGAGACATATTTGAAAGTTACAACCGTCCATTTTGGCTTGAAACTCTGCGAACTTGGCTTAGGAACTTCCAGATATGGCTCAGCTCAGTTTTCAAAGAATTGAGTATACTTTTTCATATCCAGGGGAACACTCTCGTAGTCTAAGTCTAATATTTTTTATTCTTTTTAAGGCATGGATGATCACTGGAGATTAATGGTCATAAATAGTTCAACTCATAAATATTACGAGCAATTTGGCATTAGATACCAGACTACAATATTCACTTTGTTTTTTAAGAAGTAAAAGGGTGAAGCCCTGATCAGGGGCCCATGGCATATATGTATATGTGCGTTCCCATGGGCACACACAAGTGTGTGTTCCCATGGCCATAAACTGAATATTTTAAAATTAGAATATAAATCAAAGTCGTTGATCTTGATTTAAACTATAAAATACAAATTCTATTAGCATTTCTGGTCATCTAGAGTTATGTAACCCATCCATCGAATGATGCTAGATTCATTTCATCAGAGCCGTTAATTGTTTTCTAATGTTGGATTGTGTCCACACTATGACTTGGGTATTTAAAATTTAGTGGGCACTGTTAGAGTATTTTGGGCATGCGTCACTTACGTAATAGGAGGGTAAATAGATCCCTCCAGGATCCAATTGTCCCATCCATATGTTTAGTCCCATAACTACCAGTGGTGGGACTTGGAAGCTCTGTGGAGGCTGTATAAGGAGCCCCAAACCTCTTGTGTCTATTGATAAAGTCGAATGCAACATATGGCCATTTGAGGCCTTCTCCCGTGGTTTCATCCCACTCCTTAGGGAGTAGGGTTCTACGTTAAATCCCTTGTTCTTCATGTTCTATAATTTTATTTCTCTGATACGCTTTTGCAATCCTATTTTCTAACATGGTATCAAAGAAGGTTCATTTCTCGAGAATTTTTTATGTTCATTATTTTTCTGAGATTCGGTTGTTTCTTGAAGATGATTATTGTTTGATTCAAGTTCTATCCAAGATCCGTTCTTCATTGGGTTGAGAAAAGTTAGGGTTCTTGTTGGAACCCTAATTCTGCAAAGCACGTTCTCACGCATAACCATCGCTCCAACACTGCAGGGAGCCCTCTCCCGTAAGGCGAGGCCCTTCTCTAGATCCTTCATCAGCAGCATGCCCATCTTCTTCGAGCGTAGGCGGCACCCAAGAAGCATCCCACACTCAAACCTGCATCTTCTCCCGTCAGGTCGCACTCGTGTGAAGGTGCAGATCCTCCGTGCCGTGTCCCCTCCTTCGCACGAGCCCTCGATCGCCCACACCAAGGCGACATATCCTCCTCAAGCCCAGGCCGCATCTTCAGTGGCAGCACTCCCAGGCGACCCGTCGATCTCCTTCTTCCCGTACACTCCTCCAGGCGTGATGTCGCATCTCCAACGTGGCGTTCGTGTGTACGACAACTCCACCTTCGTGGGGACCTCCTTCACTCGTACTCCAGGTAACGACGACGCTTTTCATCGCAACTCTCCAGGGTGTCGAGACTTTGAAAGAGGGTTCCCAGAAACCCTAAAACCCGAATGGCCATGTCTTTTTTTTTAAAAAAAAGTGTGGGGTTAATTATTGTAAGGCCCAAGCGGTCTACGACTGCTTAAAAAAAGGAAAAGAAAAAGGCACGTACAAATAAAAAGTCGCACACAATTTCAAAAAAAAGAGAAAAGAAAGGAAAAAATGTTGCAAAAGCCGTAAAAAAAAGAAAGATTGAACGACTTAAAAAATTTTGATTTTAAAAAATGTTTGACAACTATTAAAAAACGAGAGAGAAAAGGAAATAGCCAAGAGAAAAAATATTTGAAAAGCCGACAAAAATGATGAATGAAAAGACTTAAAAAAATGTTTCAAAAAATGATGAAATGAATGTTTGAAAAGCCGAGAAAAGTTGTGATTGGCTTATTGATGTTTTGTTCTCCCTAATTTCTTATCTTGTCCCAACATAGTCGATGACATATATTCGGACTAGTATGGGAGAAAGGGGGAGTATAGTGTAGAGTTCTTCGACATCATATGGCATCACCACTTTCAGTTCAGATCCAGACGACTATCCAGACTTCAGCGATTTCAGTCTCCAGATGCTAGTGCAGATCCTAGTCCAGAAGCCTTCAGTTGGTCAGACTCTACAGTTGTCAGATGTTCAAACTCGATGTTAGGTTATGGGTTTGCAGTTCAAGACCCACGAGTATCTTCAATTTTGTGGTCCCTATCATTCTTGTTGTTTTGGCCAGAGTTTTCATGTTGTATTATATGGACTCCAGAGTAGAATACCATTCTCTGAGCCAGATGGGAGAGACCCAATTCTCCAACGAGGAGACTTCTCCAGACTCACACTCGAGCTCGTTCGTCCTTCTCACATGAACGTCATGAGAAGCAACGTCCTCGACAGCAGCCGACAGTTGTGCGCGTTGAGTTGATATTGTATATAGTGTCATGTATTATGAGTTGATTTTCTTTCAGTTTGTCCAAGCTGAGCATTGCATGCTCGAGCTTAAGGGAGAGTGTTAGAGTATTTGGAGCATGTGTCACTTATGTAATAGGAGGGTAAATGGATCCCTCTAGGATCCCTTTACCCCATCCATGTGTTTAGTACCACATCTACCAGTGGTGGTACTTGGAGGCTCTGTGGAGTCTATATAAGGAGCTCCAGACCTCTTGTATCCATTGAGAAAGTCGAATGCAACATATGGCCCTTTAAGGCCTTCCCGTGGTTTCATCTTGCTCCTTAGGGAGTAGGGCTCCACGTTAAATCCCTGGTTCTTCATGTTCTATATTTTTATTTCTCTGGTAAGCTTCTGCATTCATATTTTCTAACACACACACAATGTTGTGTGAGCCCATGGGCACATACTTATGGCCCTCTCTCTCTATCTATATAAATAATGCAAAATCAGCTTATACAGGACCATGACAAATGGAGGGCCTTACAGTGTTCAACAACATTCTCGGAGTAGAACTACTAATCGCGAAAAATGAGTTCATTTCTAGCACACCAAATAGCCCAAAGACGGGTAAAAGCGAACGTGCAATCATCGTGTAAATTTCCACAGAAGTCCTTGATGGATCTCCATAATGCTATACAACCATCCATCACTAGCTAAGGAATTCTGTTGTTGTTCCAAACCTTCTTAGAGAGTGTGCTTAAAGGAAAGGTGGTCCAAATTTTCCACATCTTTGCCACATCTCAGGCAGCACGTTGAATCGACGTATCGAAGTATCATATCTCTACATGCCTTGCTACATAATCATCCATGTCTAAAGAGCCATAAGAAGACCTCGATGTGTTATGAAATATTGTTCCTCCAAATAATTTGGCAATCGCATCGAAAGTCCTCATGTACTACTCCTTGAGTGCAAGACAAAGCCATATATGCCTTAGACCATTCATCGACACTCAGTGGTCCCTCCCAAGTGATGGGTTGCCCGCCTCCTCTAACTCACTCATCGTGGATAGGAAATCATGCATCCGTTGTTCTGAAAATTATGACACAAAAGAGGGCCCCAAGTACCAGTAGTCCATGCCCAAGTCATCATGGTAAACCTGTCAGCTGCCAATGTTAAAAGGGATAGTGGTAAAAGAGTCATCCAAATCTTGTCCAATCATCCTTCCAGAATTGGAAAAGCTCTCCATTCCAGACCATGGCGGACATAAAGCTCTCCATTCGCGGAAGAATATTTGTAATACCTTGCCAAAGAGATTAGGGTGACGCTATTTGTGGACATGTCAATTTACCCCCACCCCCCCAAATCCCATAGATTTGCCAAACCACGTAACTCACCAAATCCTCCTTCCCACCCCCAAAATCTAAGCATCTATTTTGCTAGAAGAGCCTTATTCATATTCTCAATCACAAGAACAATGAGCCCTCCATCCTTCTAAAATTTCATCAGCATGGCCCACCCTACTAAATGAAACTCACCTTCATCCTATCTAGAATCCACCCCAAAGAAGCGACTAATAATAAATTTGATCTGTCTCATGACTCCAGTAGGGAGCAATCTGATAAAGCAGAAAAATATCGTAATCTCCACGAGCACGGGTTTAAGCAATATCAATCTCCCCCTCTTGGATAGGACCCTAGCCTTACAATAGGTCATCTTCTTCCCCAATCACTCCAACAAAGGTTGCCTTTCCGATACCTGGAGCTTCATCCAACAAGGGGAAGTCTAAGGTAGGTAATGTGCAGAAAGATGCAAAGGTTGGGAAAAATCGTCACGAACTCTTGAACATGTATTTGTGATAAACCAACCGGAACAAAAGAAGATTTCTCTCTCTTGATACGAAGACCCTAAATCTCACCAAATATGTCCATAATCTAGGAGACAATTCTTGCATGCTTACCCCGTCCTTCAATGAATAAAGCCGTATCACTTGCATATAGAAGTAGAGGAACAGATACATCAATGCATCTGAACCCCGAATATAGCTCCCCATCCATCGCCAACTATATCCAAACTGCTAAGGCCTCCGTAACTATAACGAAAAGCAACGATGATAGGGCGCATCCCGAACGAACTCCCCATTGTGGCTATAAGTATCCGCCCTCGTGGCATCCATTAACCATGATCATAAACGGGGTCGTCATAATGCATTTCTTCATCCATGTTACCCATACATCTCGGAATCCTCTCTACTGCAATGAAGTCTACAAATATCTCCAGTCAACACAGTCGTAAGCCTTGGAAAAATCAACCTTCCACGTCATACCCAACTCAGTGTTCATGAAATTGGTTGAAGTGGTCGCATATGCGTGTACGGACCTTTAGGCGCACCGCATTCGTGAAGCCCATCAATATGTGGCTATTGTGCATATGCGGGATGTACGACCGCATATGCAGACCGTGCGCCTGCTTCGTGGTCTAACTGATTGTCGGATCCAGATCATAAGATCCGATTACCCATAACCCTCGATACTCGGGTACCCCTAACCCCCGATACCCTAATCCCTAACCTGCGAACCTACGCCTCCACCACCTCCTCCCAATTGCACCTCCACCGCCTCCACCGCCTCCACCGCCTCCTCTCAGCTCCACCACCTCCTCCCAGCTCCGCCTCCTCCTCCCAGCTCCTCTGCCTCCTCCCAGCTCCACCTCCTCCTGCCAACTCCTTTACCTCCACCTCCTCCCAGCTCCTTTGCCTCCTCCTTCTAGCTGCACCTCTACTGCCTCCTCCTCTCGGCTCCTCCGCCTCCTCCCAGCTCCACCTCCTCCTCCCAATTCCTCTGCCTCCTCCCAGTTGCGCTTCCTCCTTCCAACTACGCCTCCTCTGCCTCCAAGGGTCGTGCGAGATTCCTTCGCCTACCAGCCGAGCGAAGGTAACCTATTGAATAAATTTTTTCCATGTTTGATGGAACATTAGATTTTCGCATATTTGATTTTTAATTTGAGAAATACATGTATTCGTTGATGGAATGTTAGATTTTACATAATTATATAATGTTAGATGATATGACTTCAAGAATATTTGTTTTAAATTTCGATTTTCTTTCGAATACTTGCATATTTTGCTGGTGAGTGTTATACTTACATATTTTATTGGTGATTATTATCAATCAGTATATGTGCTAACGTTTAATTGAAGTATTGATATTTGATCGATAGATATTTTAAACTCTACATGAAGGACATTTTTCTTAGATCTTTTGTTGGACCACAATTATACGTAAATTTAGTTCATTTGTAGTCACTTTTGTATATATTTATTTATTTTTAAATAAAAAAATAGCTTGCATGAAACCGCATATACCCTGTATATGCCCCTGCATACCTCTTAATCGCTATTCAGTGACTTTGTCCGAATACATACGCATACCGCTTTACTGAACCTTGGCCCCGCTTATGCTTCTTTTTCCAATCTAAGACCAACTCTGAGGCAAGAACCAATACATCAGCTATATGTCTACCTGGGATAAAAGCAGTATGCTCAGGAAATATGATAGAGTCAATGACATCGTGAAGGCAGTTAGCAAAGATCTTTGCAATGATCAAGAAAATCACATTAGATAGATCTATCGGCATGGAATCCTTAACCATTGCGCTAACATTAATCTTCGGAAGCAAGAAAAAAAGGGCCATATTGAGTCGCTCAAAGCTAGAGTTGGGGAAAAGAAACAATCATACCCCGACACTACAAAACCATTACAACGCCCAATCCCCGACTAGGTGCTTAGCGAAAATCCCCACGTTCTCCTTATCGAATATTTGGCCCGAGAACAACAAATCATTCCTTCCCCGCCAAATCGCCCACAGCACGGCCACAGGATAAAGCACCTTTTTCACCGGCCTCCCGTTATTAGCCTGAAGCGAAGTCCAGAATGCCTGGAGGTCGTTAGTGCAGCACCAGTCCAAACCAGCCCCCCTGCCACACTTCAATCACCCTGGGCACAAGAAGAAGAGATGCTCCACGGATTCAATCGCCACATTGCAAAGCATGCACCTGTCAGAAATGGTACCTAAAAGCATGGCACAACGGTCTCTCGTCATCAGCCTTTGCCTTCTAAGCAACCACAAGAAGAAACCAACTCGCTCAGGAAGCTTGAGAGCCCACATAAAGGCACAATCCCGGATTATAATCTCCGACTGCGACAGCGACGGTTGAGAGATAGCCCCGAAGGCCTTCTTGACCATGAACGGGGCCTCCCGCCTGCACCAGTGATCCCACCCCCCCCGTTGGGCGTCCTACCTCCCTCACAACATAAAGCAAAGCCAAGAAATCCTCCAACCTCTGATCAGAGAAGTTCGCGGAAAACCTTGGGCACCAATTCCCATCCATCTAGCAGGCCGCAACCGAACACGACTTATCGTCAACCAAAGCAAATAACCGTGGGAAACGAGAGCAAAGGGCTCCACCTCCCGCCCAATCATCCGTCCAAAAGGAGAAGCACTTCCCCCCACCTAGGACCGGTCTGAAAAGTGCGATATTCCTCAAGAACACCTCCACAACCCCCTCCAAAACATGGTGGGGGAGGCAATACGAGAGATCTGCGAAGGCAAGCCGCCCCCCACATCATAGATCCTCTGCACCACATTGCAGCACCCCACATCATAGATCCTCCGCAACACATTGCAACACTCCCAAAACTTGCTAATGAATATAATCGGAAATCCATCCGGGCTCGGAGCGTCATCATTGTTGAGCTGCCACACCGCCTCCTGAACCTCCTTCTTGCTAAAATCCATGACTAACATGTCAGCATGGTCCTGTGATATGTGCTTCACCCTACACCTCCCCCCCACCAAGCCATTCCCAACCTTCTCGATTATGTCTTCTGCATAGGGAGCAGAAGTAAGTGTTCAGAGCATGTCCCACTTCCTGATCTCCATGAATGTTAGGTGTATTGTAGTAGATATAATTTGTGATTTGAGCCATATGGACAATCTACTTGAGAAGTTTAATATGGTCGGTGTGATAAAGAAAAGAAAAGGTTCGGCTACATGGATTCTTACTCAAATCCATGTTGAAAGTCCATCTTGGTCGGTGTGATAAAGTAAATCTGTAATAAAAAAGCTACCAACAAGCACTAAAATATTGAATCTAGATGATTCAAGATGGACAAGATGATCATGCTACTCCTAGTAGAAACAACCAAATTGTTTCTTTTGTATATTAATTGTTATTAACTAAAACATGGAGTACAAGATCCAATATTATTATTAGAAAATGAAGAATTCGAAAGCGTAATCAGAGATAAAAAGAATAACAACATGAAGAACACTGGGATTTTTATGTGGAACCCTACTCCCTAAGGAGCAGGATGAAACCACGAGAGAACGCCTCAAAGAGATGATGTGTTCATTGAACTTTCACATCTGATACAATGGGTCTAGGGCTTCTTATATAGCCCCACTGACCCTCCAAGTCCCACAGATAGTAGATGTGGGACTAAACCACTAGATGTTGTAATTGGACCCTGGAGGGATCCAATTACCCATCTACACAAGAGTGATGCATATACTCCAACACCCCCCCTCCAGCCAAAGCATGCAATGCTCAGCTTGGACAAACAGAAAGAAATCTCACGTCTTCTTTGTAAAACTTTCCTGTAATTTTTAAAGGAATTTTCTTATCACAGAGGACAGTAGAGGCTCCTCTCCACTTTAGCCAGCCTACATTTATTCTATTAGTAACATCTCCATCAATTTCCCCATCATGTTGCAAAATAGATCCCAGATATCTAAAAGATTCTCTCTTCCGAATTTTATCGTCACCAATCTTCACATCGATTCCTTCACCATTGCTTCCATCAAAGGTACACTCCATATATTCCGTATTAGCCCTACTTATACGGAATTTTTTTAGTCTCCAACTTCTCATTTATTCCATTAAAAAATAAATAAAATATATTTTTTAAAATCAAATATTTAAAGTGCACAGTGCAACCAATTGGTTTTTTCTCTTTAATCCACTTGGCTCTCCCTTTTCCTCCACGTGTCAAATAAAAAGCCCCCTTCCTTCCCTTATTTATAACTTCCCCAAAATCTCCAAATTTCACCCAACATCCTTCACCGACTACTGGAAGTTGCTACTTTCCATCTGACCTGAAGTCTGTTGCTCAACAACAGCTAGGAGTTGCTGCTCCCCTTTGCTTTGCTGGAGCCAAAGCTGCAGTTGCACCTATCTTGAACCTGCTACAAACTTAGGAGCTGATGCTCCTTGATCCTTAAGTTGTTGATCTTCTCTCCTCTAAGCTGCTACTACCAAAGAGCCTCCATAGCCACTGCATGCTGAGGTTTTATCTCCAAACTTGGAGGAAATTAAGGTAAAATCTTCCTCATTCTAGCAGCCATCCATGTAATTTAGATATTGAAATAATTTTTTTATAGCATGCTCGAAGGTTATAATAGAATCGAAGATCCATCGACAATGAATATGTTAGTGGCACTCTGCAGGTCAGCATCACCTAGAGATATTCACCATCTAGTGGTGAGGATACATAAATGGTTGGATAGTGACAAAAAATTGGAATCAAAGATTCTGATTCAGGTTGAGTTTTGTTAAATATTCGGCAGAAAGCCAGCAGCTGAAGTATTCACTTTGTACTTGGATTGACCAAATGTAGGCTGAATAGTATCAAGTTTGGTTGTCTGCTGCAAATGTTCAAATGGGTAGACATTTTTATATGTTAATTTAATTGAGGAGGCCCATCTTGACTTTGACATGGTAGTGAAAGCTTGTAAGTCCCTGTCATAGGGTCTGAATTGATTTGGGATATAGAAATGCATCTTATTATATTGATTGGCACCACATTTAAAGAAGCATGGACCATGAAGCATTGAACACCCAAATTTCCTTTATGAATACTTGACCAGCTATCATTAACATTGCTTGGTTTGACATCATATAGTTGTGAAGGGGGATTTGCATAAAACAGACCACTGATTTCATATAGTCGTGAAGGGGATTTGTATAAAACAAACCACTGATTTTACACTTATGTTTAAATTGGGAAAAAATGAGGATGGAATGCATGTTTTAAGATCTAAAATAAGATCACTGTTATACACTAATTTTATGTTAAAAATGAGAGAATTACGGGTGATTTACATGTGATTGGAATCTAATTTCAGAACATTGATAGTTATAGAATTTATACATGAAATATGTTGAAATTTGAGGATTTCAGATTTGCGACTGTTCAAAAGTCACTAAACTGGGAAATTAGTACTTAATTCAGACCAATTCTATAACTCCCGATCTTAGAGTTTAAAAGTTGAAAATTTGAAGTTTTTAGCCGACAAGTTATTGCGACCAATAACATTGATTAAGAATATAAAGATTAATCCAAGACCAATTCTATGATATAGGATTGAAAGGAGGAGAAATTAAGGGTGAGTGATATACAACTTAGTCAAGCTTTAGAGCACCAATTAGCTACTGATCTCATAGCAAGAATTTAGAGATTTGGAGATGAATTAGCATGCAAGTTGAGACAAATTTTAGATTTAAATGAGTAACACTTAATCTCATGATTAAATAAGAAGAATCGAAAATTTAATATTTATCTGAACTTGAATCCAGATCTTATGAACAACTTCTAATCTCCTAATTCGAAAAATGAGAACAATGGGTATTTTCATACAAGTGAATTATAAAATCTAGATCAATAAACAGGACGCAAATTATGAGATAATCTATGATCAATGACTAAAAATCTCCGTGATCAATCATTTAGGTATGAATCACTAATTATGGATCACTATTCAATAAGATTGTCGACAAGATGCCTAGATATGTAAAGCTAACCACAACAGAGATCGAGAGAGGATGAAGAATTAAGTAAGTCATAGTGATTTAACAATGATTGATAGTTAAGATTGTCAGTCATGGTGACCATTACATCCTGACTGTGCGAGGGTGCAGTGACCCTTAACTAGGCGGGAGATAGGAAGCCCAGTTAGGGTAGTGGATGCTTAGTGTACGGGTCTCGGATCCTAATCTTTTCTCGATTTTTCGCGAGTGCTCGCAGTTTTACACCTCTTTGGTATCCACATGTTCTCTTTATGACCAGTTTCGTTGATCCTATGTTCTTTAGGATGCCTATGCTGGAGGGCCTTCGGTTTGGTTTTCAAGCTCGTTTATCCGTACCGGTCGGTTCGATTTTCTAGAGTGACTTAGTCCGAAAAGTTTCTCCCCCGTCTCAGGAGTGTAGTTTGGGAGTAGGCATAGCCCTCTCCTGGGCTGCATTTCCACTGGGTGGACGAGACGGAAGGCTCTTCGGAGGCTTCTTCACCGCTCGAGCTTTGGTTACTACTCTTGAGACCTTAGTTACAGTTGAGTTGATAACAGTTGAGCTTGGTTACAATTGAGTTGGTTACAATTGAGCTTAGTTATAGTTGAGCTTGATTCCATTGAGCTACTTACTATTCAGCTAGTAGGTCCTGGCAAAGAGAAAAGATCATATTATGAAAATCATCCTTATCAAACTAAGAAGTACTACCACGGTTCTCAAAAAAGCTAGTGGACGTATTGGGAACTAAGTTAGGATGCATTTTACTTCACCACAAACCAACGGAGGTACCCAAACCCTAAGGCTTCCTTACTGCCTTAGAGCTATAATATGAGGTTTCACGCAGACCAAGACCACAGACTATCCACTGAGCTTAAGAAATGTAGCAAGAAAAGAATCAGAACACGAGACACATCATCGACATTTACTAAGATCCATCACACGACTCATAAACATCAGAAAGAGATCTAGATCACCTCGATTATAATAAGCATTTTATAAATTAAAGAATTTGAAATGGGATGGGAAAGAATGGAAATTTTATACAGCTACATGTTAGAAACTACGGTTGTTAGATGAAGCTAGTGGACGTGTTGGGAACTTAGTTAGGATGCATTACACTCCACCGCATGCCTACGAAGGCCCCTCAATCCTAAGGCATTCTTCACACCTTAGAGTCATAGTGTGAGATCACACTCAGACCAAGATCACATACTATCCACTAAGCCTGAGAGATCAAATAAAGAAAAATATCAGATCAGATACTCATCATCCATATTACCAAGATCCATCAAACATGATTTGTAACTAAGAAAAAGCGATAGTTTAAATATGGATCAGATATTCAATATATAAAAATGTTAATTATGGGTAATTGAGGTAGGATGAGTATGTCAGGGGCAGAACAACTTCAAAATCAATTTACATGTAAGTATCTCGTTAAAAGTTAATTTTTAAACCATATCTACATGCTTTCTTTTGGAGCCACTAAATTACATGTTATTTTTTTTAATTGATTAGACTATGCTCAACTTTTGTTGATATTCTTTTCTCCCTAATGCATGGATTGCAGAATAAATACCTGCATCGCATTAGCTGAACCAGAGCTTCCGTAATTACTCTTGTCATGTACATATTACAGTTTATGTTCAAGATTAATGCAGTTCTTTTGTTACATGTTAATTTATATGGAAACTAATGCAAAGTAAATTGGTGAGACATTGTTGGTTCCGTGGCTTGTTAGTTAAATATGAAAGTTATCCCAAATGTAAAAATTTTTCCCTCATTTTCGGTACCCAAATGCGATCTCTACCAAACGCGATGCCACGAGTGTTGTGTAAATAGATATCCCGAATCTGCGGGCAGGCGTCACATGAATTCTCACTCTACAAAATTCTTCCATTTTTCAATTCTTTGAATTCTCTTTGTTGCTCGCTAATATATCATTTACTTCATTCACAACTTCAAATGGATGCTTTATACACCCTTTAATGATTTATCACTCTTCGCAAGATCGTGCTTGAGTCTCGTATGCATCAAAATATGTATCTCTTATCCCTTAAAGGCTCTTTCAACTTGAGTTGAACACAATCTTCCCATCCAAGATCATTTTTGAAATTGCAATCACATAATAAAAGGCACGACAATAAATACTTGTAAATATACAACCACTATAAATGGGGTGGAACACAAAAATGGAATGGTGTTATCTACGGAAAATATATAAATAAAATCTTTTTTATCAATTTTTTTCGTCAAAAAAGGAGGAAACACTCCAAAGATGCCCACACCATATTACTAGAATAGTAAAAAGGTACAACTACAAAAGCCATATCTCGAGAAGAGATCTGGCAAGACGAACCACAATGTCTACATAAAATATGTCCCTACAGAAGATGGCGGCATTATGTGACAACCAAATCTCCCATACCATGGCAATTGGGCGTACTAGCTCTGCCATGGGTCTTACCTGCTCGGAAACCAGAGAGGTCCAAAATCAAACGTGAGAGGTGAGATCCACCCATTGAACACCCATCTCCTGCCAGATGTGCCGGACGTGGACGCAGGAGTAAAAGAGATGGTTCAAATCCTCAACCACAGCACCACACATGGTGCAAGAAGTGTCATCGCCCGGACAGAACACTGATCTTCTGGCCCTTGTAAGTAATCACTCGAATCTGTAAAGCCAAAGGAAGATCTCGATCTTCATACGATTTCTCAGAGTCCAAATCATGTTGCATTGCCTCTCAATACCACATGGAGCCAAGCCAATACCAGTCGTGAGAGTCCTTTATGCCTTCTTGACAGATAAAAAGTCATCGTGCCATTCTCGCTGATCTAGCCCCTCACCCAGCCCCAGGACACACCTTCAATATCCTCTAATAATAGTAGAAACTCCTTGAAGTGCTGACCAGATAGCGAGGAGGAGAAGCATAACAACTATTGACCATCCATCCAAGCATCCTTAACCAGCAACTCCTGGTCCTCTACAATCGTAAACAGGTGACGGAATTGCAAATATGGCTACCCCTTACGGTCCAGTTATTCATCCAGAAAAAGAACGATTCCTTGTTGTCCACCCACCGGATGCATATGCTCTGGCGGACTCTGCATCACTGAACAAATCCTCTTCCAGAATGGGGAGGAACGACACTGAGAGGACAAATCCACTATTTGTTGCACCCGAATATCATAAACGTCCCGAAGGAGCCTACAAGTAAACTCCTCCCCCTTACCCCACAACCTTGTGGCCGACTTCACCAAAAGGGCCTTATTCAATTCATGCAGTCTGAGGACCCCAACCCCATGTTCCTTAAACGATTGACCAGCTCCCAATTCACCAGGTGAACACCTATCGATTGCCTATTAAACGGACTCCATAAGAATGGGTGCATAGATAACTCCATACGATTACAAATTCCCACAGGTAGGGTCCGCGAAGAGATGAAAAAAATTGGAATCGCTGCCAGCACTACCTTTAAAAGCATGAGTCTACCCCCACAAAAGAGGCAAGAGTCCTTCCAACCTGACAACTTCTGTTCCACCTTCTCAATGACCGACATCCAATTCGACTATCTCAAGCGACCGCAAGTCAAGGGTATCCCAGGGTAAGAAATTAAGAGGGAACCCCTATGTGTATCAATGATCCCTGCACAATCCTCAATCTTTGATTTTGATAACCCAAAAGGCACAAAGATTGACTTGGCTCTATTCATCTCCAACCTAAAAAGGCCCCCTAAAATGTCTACAGTACAGTACTCAAGGCCCTGACCTCCTCACATCCGCCCTCAACGAAAAACGAGTATCATCGACATGCTGGAGAAGGGTAATAAAGATCTCCACTTTGGAATATCTAGCCAGCCTCCCACTCAGAATCACTTCAATGGTCATAATAACCAGGACATTAGCAACGATCACAAACAGCAAAGGAGCTAGGGGGCACTCCTGACGAGCACCCCTTTGGGTTGGAATAAACCCCCCACAGATCGGTCGTTGATTAGAATCGAGAAGGTAGACGTCATTAGGCATCTCTTCATCCATGTAATCCAAGTCTCAAGGAAGCTACGCTTCGCCCAGACAGATCAAAGGAAAGACCAATCAACACAATTATAGGTGTTTGAGAAATCTACCTTCCATAACACACCCTTCATCCCCCTGTTCTTCCAGTCCCCAACCATCTCAAAGGCCATAACCACACTATCCGTTATCAAGCAATCGATGATGAATGCAGTCTGAATCGGTTCAATCAAGTCTCCCAAAACTATACCCGAATGGCTCACCAGTATCTTCGCCACAATAAGGTAAACCACATTAGAGACAATAATAAGGCGATAATATTAGATTTTTTTGTTCCCACCTTCTTAGGAAAGAGAAAGAGTAAGGCTTTATTTATCCTAACAAAGCCGTGATTTGCCTCCGCAAACTCACCCAACACCTCAAATAGGTTCGTCTGAACAATCTCCCAAAACTCATTGAAGAGATACATCGGGAACCCATTAGGACACAGTTCCCCATCCGTATTTAACTCTCAAATCGTCGCCCTAAGGTCATACATATGAAAGTCTCTGACTCTCTAGTGAGGTCATCCTGCTAGTTGGGGGAGAGGGAAGAAACTCCCTGCCTGAGCCACCACCACCCTCTATTGGAGGAACGACGAGACAAGCGACAGAAGTAGTCAATAGCCGCCCCGCCAACCTCGTGATCCCTCTTTGCCTGGACCCCTCAACTGAGATGGCTTGAGTGAAGTTGTGACCATGCCTCCCATTGGTCACAACATGGAAGAACTTCGTATTTGTGTTACCCTCTTTAATCCATCATTGCCTGGACCTTTGCCTCTATTTCATCTCCTGCTTTCTGTCTTCCTCCACCAAAACATGTTGACAACCTCCCTCTCAAGAAACTCTAAAGGGGACAGATTAGGACTATCCTCTACAAAATCAAGATCAGATACCACGGTTTGCACCGCAATACGCCATACGCTACAATTCCCTACCCTCTTTCTTGAACCTATAAAGCCTCTTACGTACCAATTCTAGCTTACAGAAAAACGACACCGTGGCAGAGCCCTCCACCTCAAGAGAAGACCACAGGGCATGCATCATCTCTCTGAGTCCCTCCTCAAGGATCCACGACTTTTGGAATATGATAAAGGATCACAGAAGAGAGGTTTCCCCAGTGGATCACAGAATAGCCATGCGATCCAACCTCAAGTGTAGCAAAGACGAAACCCTTCCCAAGGGGAAGACTGACTGCAACTCCATCAAACCAAGAAACCGATCAATTCTAGAACAAACACAGGAGTTGTGCCACGTGAAGCGACAGTTCGTCACATCCAACACCTCCACGTGGAGGTCACCTACTATCTCAGCAAACTCATCATAGCCCAAGTCCATCCCTTCGTAAGGGGTGATCAGAAGAGGAGGGTGACATTGAAATCACCCCTATGAACCACACCTCAAAAGGGTAAAATAGTCTAGCTGCTCTCAGATATGCCCAAAGTTCCCGACGGACAACATTATCAATCGGGCCATATAAACATAAGAGGACCACACTCATGCCAGGCCTCTTGTTCTTAAGTGATACATATGCTAAGTGGGTCCCTTGAATCTGTGACTCCTACTCCAGCAGATCTCCATTCCATGCCACTGACAACCTTCTCGCACTGCCCACCAATGTTATGGCCCTAAACTCCGTAAGGTAGGGGTCTCCCACCGATTCTTGAAGTAGCCTCGTCCAATTCTGAATCTTCGCCTCCTACAGAAGAAGGATGTCCCCATGTCATTTGGCCAGAAGCCTCTTGATCGCATCTTGTTTTTCTGGGTTCCCCAGACCCCTAGCGTTGAATGAGATAACCTCTATTAAGCAACCGGTCTTTTCCCCTCCTTGTGGATCCCTCCTGCGTCTATGGCAATGTCATCTACAAGCACCATCGACATGCACCACAATAGGCGTTGGCTCCACAGCGGAGTCTCCAGAGGTCAAGGTCCTGAGTCTCTTACGGATATATTACTTCATGTTGCCTCCCTCTTCCAGAAGGAGAGGTGTCCTTGGATGTACATGGCCTACACTTTTACGAGGGCGCACACGTTCAAAAGTCTTCGAGTTAGGCAAAGTCATCGATCTTCCCAGCCACGACAACTCCAACCATGACATATGGCGATAGTCCCGCCTCTCCGATCGAACATGCTCAAGGGCCCCCCAAATCTAGTGGGCCCAGCATCAGAGAAGGGGTCAAAAGAGTACCCCCCTTTCCATCCTACCAACAAGAGAGCCATACCGAATATTTGCCCTCAATGAGCATGGTGACTATACCAGCATCAGAGTGGTAGGAGAGAAAGAGAAAGGGAACTGAGAGAACCCTAGCAAAGATATTAAAGGAGAACATGGGAAAGAAAAGTGAGGGAACATAAGAAAGAAAAGTGAAGATATTACACCTATAGCAAAGATCAAATTTCAAAAATTAAAATACGTTTATGCTACAAGGTTACAATCTATTGTTGGAACATGGGAAAGAAAAGTGAGGGAAGCCAGGGCAAGGGAAAAAGCTTTCAACTGTTGGAGAAATTGAAGAGATGTTTATTCCAATGAACTCTAGGCTTTCTTATATAAAGGAGAGATCTATGGGTAAATTACATAAAATATATATAAGATATATATATATATATATATATAGTCGAATCTTTCAACATGGATTTGAGCGAGAATCCATGTAGCCAACCCTACTTATAGTGGGATAAGGCTTAGTACATTTTATATATATAAAGAAATAAAAATAAGGAACCGATACTCAGAATACATATCTCTACACCCCCCTCAAGATGGAGCATAGATGTCAATCATGCTCATCTTGGAATAACACTTTTGAAATGACCCTCTGAGTAATGCCTTCGTAAAGATGTCTGCCCTTTGCTCTCCTGTGTTGACATGGGAGGTAGAAATCAAGCCATTCTGATTCATGTCTCAAGTATAATGGAAATCTACTTCAATATGCTTTGTTCTTTCATGGAATGCATTAATGTTTGCGATGAACAAGATAACATGATTATCACATTGTAGCTGAATGGGTAGAAATACATTTATATGTAAATATGCTAGTATTGCTCGATCCCACAACATTTCTGTACTTGCCTGTACCATAACCCTGTACTCAGATTCAACACTCAATCTAGCCACCACCGTTTGTTTCTTACTTTTCCAAGAAATAAGAGAACTTCCAACAAACACTGCAAAGCCAGAAGTAGACTTCCTGTCCTTATGACACCCCGCATAATCTGCATCAGCAGATGCAAAAACAGAAAGAGTTGCTCCTTTCCTGAATAGTAATCCTGCTCCTGGAAAAGATTGTAGATATCGCAGTATCATGTATATATCATCCATATGTACCTGTCGGGGCTACTCCATGAACAGGCTCACCCGACTCACTGCAAATGAAATGTCAGATCTAGTAATAGTAACATATAGGAGCTTCCCCACCATCTCTATATATACTCTTGTCAACCTCTTCTATATCATCATCGTATAGCTTCATCCTATGATCCATAGGAGTAGTGGATGGTCGACAGCCAATCCTACCCGTCGTCAGCAAGCATATATGTAACATACTTCCTTTGGGTCATCACAAGACCCTGCACATTCCTATCAAATTCTAACACTAAGAAATACCTTAGGGTGCCCAGATCCTTAGTAACAAACCGACAATCCAAAAATTCTTTTATCATTTGTATCCCCTGCACATCATCTCTTCTAACGAGTATATCATCAACATAAACCATGATAACAACAATACCTCTACATATCCTTTGCACAAATGGTGAATGGTCTGCATTTGATCTCTTGAACCCCTGCCTTTCCACCAATCCGAGAACTTCAAAAACCAAGCCATTGGACTTTGCTTAAGGCCATATATTTCCTTATGGAGCCTACAAATCTGCTGACACTCCCCCTCAGCAGCAAACCTCGTGTTGGAGTAGTTGTTGTTGGAGTATTTGTTATGCGTCACTTGAGTGGATGGGTAAATGGATCCTTACCACATCCTATAGTTTATTCCCACGTCTATCGTCTGTGAGATTTGGAGACTCAGTAAGGGCTATATAAGAAGCCCCTCATCCTATGTATCCAGTGAGAAAGTTCATAGACACATATCGCCCTATGAGGCCTTCTCCCGTGGTTTCATCCCGCTCCTCAGGGAGTAGGGTTCCATGTTAAAATCCTGAGTTTTTTCATTTTTTATTTCTTTTCTCTGATATGCGCTTCTGCATGTTTCTTTTCTAACATGATATCAGAGAAGGTCGATTCTCGAGGATTTCAAGTTCTTTGTTTTTGTTCAAGATTTGAGATTCAATTATAGGGTTTCTATTGAAACCCTAACAATATTCTTCCAAGTTTATTTTATTTTTCTGATTCCGCTTCAGCATTCCTATTTTCTAACATGGTATCAGAGTAAAAACACCCCTGATAGGGGTCTCTTCTCATGTCGTCGCCGCCGCCCAAGATGGTGCTACACATGGCGTGGCTCGAAGGACCACCTGGAGCACATGGCGCAACTCACCATCAACTGTTGGGGAGAGAGGAGAACATGTGCACATTGAGATATGGCATGGAGAGTTACAAGACATATTGTCAGATATTCAAGATTCTATATTCAGGTATCAGAGGCCAGTCAGATTATCAGACCCTACAAATCTTCAGATTTCAGATTCGACGTTCAGGTTCTGAGTCTTCAGTTCCAGACTCGCACATGTATGGGGTCTTCATCTTGATGAGCACATGTTTGCCATCATTGTTTGTGATCCTTATATGTTATTTTTTGTTAGAGGTTTCATGTTATCCATAGGGACTCCAGAGTAGAGATCCCATTCCCTATGCCACGTGGGCTAGGATTTTCATGTGATTTCATAAGGACTCCATAGTAGAGATCTCGTTCTTTGAGCTAGTATGGGGGAGACTCGATTCTCCGATGAGGATACTTTTCAAACTCCATTCTCCAGCGACCGTAAACTTCAACGAGGATGTCTCCATGGCTTTTCAGATCGGCCTTTCAGATCAGGAGCAATTGCCTACATATTGTGGTGGGCTAGAGTTCTCCATGTAGAGACTCATTTTCAGTTGCAGTGACTCTAACAGGTGCAGTACAGAGCACGTACTCTCTGATGAGGAGATTCAATTTGACTCATACTCCAGTCAGTTCTTCCTCCTCACATGCATGACACGAGAAGCAACATCCACGATAGCAACCGACAGTTGTGCAAGTTGAGTTGATATTTTTTGCAGTGTCCTGTATCGTGAGTTGAGATTTCTTTCTGCCAAACTGAACATCGCATGCTCCAGATTGATTGGGAGTGTCAGATTATTTGTTACATGTGTCACTTGAGTAGATGGATAAATGGATTCCTCCAGGATCCCATTATCACATCTTGTAGTTTAGTCCCACATCTATCGTCTGTGAGATGTGGAGACTTGGTGAGGGCTATTTAAGAAATTCATCACCCTCTGTATCCAGTGAGAAAGTCAATAGACATATATGGGAATTTTAGGCCTTCTCTTGTGGTTTCATCCCGCTCATTAGGGAGTAGGGTTCCACGGTAAAATCCTGAGTTCCTTTATGTTCTTATTTCTTTTCTATGATATTCGTTTCTGCATGTTTATTTTCTAACGCCTCGGAGGTTGTTGCATGTAGACTTCCTCTTGTAGATCTCCATACAAAAAAGAATTTTTAACATCTAGCTGAAATAAAGGCCACGTACCACTACAACTAAAAAAAACTCGTAGATTCGAGTGACGTGCAACAGGAGAGAATGTGTCCATATAATCCACATCGTAGGTCTGAGTAAATCCTCGAGCTACTAATCTTTCCTTGTAACGATCAAGACTCTCATCCGCATGGTGTTTAACCGTAAACACCCATTTGCAATAGACAACAGAGGCCCCAGAAAGAGCAAACACCAAACTCCAAGTACCACGTGATCGCAAGGAATCCATATCTTCCTCCATAACTAAACGCCAACAACTATTCTTCAGGACCTCCTAATAATTCCGTGGAGTATCCACGGTAGATAGAGCAAATGCAAATCTCTTAAAGGCCCCTGTCAGACGATGAAAGGAGACCTGGAACACAAGAGGATAAGAGTCACAAGTATGCTTTTGCTTCCGTAATGCAATGAGTATATCCAAGTCATTGGTAACCTCATCCATATGAGGGATAGTCTCATGCAAAGATCCCTCCATGGATATATCTCCAGACCCAACATTAGAAATCATGTTATCAGAACAAACTTGAGGCGTGCTGGATGACGAGCGATTACCATGAGCAGAGACAGGTCTACGGGTATAGAATTTTAGTAATGGTGGAACAATATGCAACTGGGTAGAAGGTGGTAATGGTGGAGAAGGTGGTGGTGGCGGTGGCGATGGTGGAATAACATACACAGGTAGAGGAGATGACGGAGGCATAGGAGGAGGTGGCATGTAAACATCATCATCAGAGTCTGGTGAGGCCAACATGGCACCTATAGGGGAGAAAAACATCACAAATTCAAAAAATGTGACATCAGCACTGATATAATATTTCCTGCGCAAAGGATCATATCCCTTCCAAGTCCTGGAGTACCAAACAAACACACATTTGATAGCCCTAGGAGAGAGCTTATTAAGACCTGGAGCCAACTGGTGGGCGAATGCAACAGAACCAAAGACATAAGGAGTAAGTGAGAATAACTCCTCAAGAAAAACTATGGAGAAAGGAGTTTTCCCACCTAAGACAGATGAGAGAATACGATTCACCGGGTAACAAGCCCTAAGGCCAACATCACCCTAAAATGAATGTGAGGCACGATTCTGTATAAGAAGCATCCGAATGACATCAAGTAAATGGTGATACTTTCTCTTTGCAACACCATTTTGCTGAGAAGTGTAAGGACATATTGTTTAAAGAATAATATCACGTGATGAAAAGAAATGCGATAGAGTACGGGTACATAATTCCAAAGCATTATCAGTTCTCACAAATTTCACAGAATATGAGAAAACATTCTGCACTTCATTGATAAAGATTTTGATCATATCCCCTGCTTCAGATGTATTTTAATAAAAATATCCATAACAAACGATAGAAATCATCAACTGCAACAAGATAAAACAAGTGTCCCCGATGATCAAGAACACGAATCGAATCTTAAATGTGAACATAAAATAACTCAAAAGGGGAGATACTACTCCGACATTGATGACTACAAAAAGTAGATCGATGATTCTTCCCCAACTAACACATCTCGCACTAGAAGGGAGACCCCGGTGAAATCTGTGGCAAACTATGATATATCTTCTGGAGAGAGATGACCAAAACATAGGTACCAAGTGAAGAGAGAGACTGGTCCTATCGAAATGGAGGATGCACTTGCATAGGGAATTCAGACCAGACGATAATGACCACCCTGCTCACAGTCACAACCAATCAACCTGCCCATAAGAATGTCCTGAAAAACAAGAGACGATAGGTCAAAGATAGCCTGACAATGCAAATCCTTCACAATCTGACTAATAGATAAAGAATTCATAGAGAATCATGAGCATGTAACACATTCTACAGACGTATTGAAGGCGTCAAAGTAATCTGCCCCTGTCCTGTGATTAGGGAATGAGTCTCATCGGCTATCACCACAGTTCTCCCTAGAGGAACATGTTTATATGATGTAAGTTGATCTTTGTCCTCGCATAAATGGTGTGTCGCCCTAGAGTCCATAATCCACTCTGTAATCTCAGATCCATGACAAGATGTAAAGGCATAAGTACTACCTGAGGTGCTGGCCATAGCAGAATTACTGGCAGAGATGGAATATGCGACATCTGAGTGGCCTCCTGGAGATGGTAAAGAAGGAGGCATGATATCTCGCAGTCTGGCCACGAGATTATCAAACCTCTGATCTGAAGTAGGAGTAGCAGGAGACTTGACCTACTCCGATATGCAGGCTGATGCCGAGAAACCATTCTCGGAGTAGCATGTCTCCTCGTTATGACCTGGGCGATGACAAACCGTGCGGAGCTGATGAATGTGACCTCCTCTACCACGAGGCCCACCACCACGAAATAAAGAAGAGCCCCCCTGCCTCAGGAGGCTTCCATCACCGAAGAGGTCTGACTAGTGATAGTGGTCGGAACAATAATCCTACTGAGCCTGCGGCAAGCCTCCTCTATGGGAGGAATAGTAGCACCCTCCATCCGCTAGAATCTGGGAGCGGACAACATCATATTCAGTATCCAGGGCTACTAGGAATACACCAACCATGGTAGCTGTCACAGTGTCAAAATCCGCTATCGATTTCGACCGATCCTGTGCGGCGTTAGCTAACCCATAGATAACCAGCCTTCTCGAGTAGAACGGTCATGGACGCGCTCCAACTCTTCTCGATACTCTTTGCTAACACATCGACGCTCAGACACAAGCACAAGCTCGACTCTATGGATCGTTCAGGAACAATCTCAAGAACTCGCTCAAGAACGCTCAAGAACGCAAGCACACGATCACAAAAACACATGCACAAAGCTCTTCTCTTATTAGAAGGGGAAGTATCTCTGGAGTGGGTGGTAGAGTTTACAAATGAGCCACCACCCCTCCTTATATACAAGACTCAAGGTAACCCAAGGGACACTCATTATTACATCTACAATAATGATACATAAAGACACAAGAGACCCTTCGAGTTCTTCGGCAACCCTTCGCGTTCCTCAGCAACTCTTTGTCTGCTCGTCTCTTTGACTCCCTTGTTGTCCTTTCATCTTTCCGCACGGTTGACGCCCAGTCAACCACCCAGTCATCAGCATACTCACGCTCCAACGCTTGCTGATGCAGCTTTTCCATAATTCACCAAGTACCACCGAACACTTAGTTTTGTGCCAAAGGGAACCCGCGGCCTCCAGACCCTCGTGCGGTAAACCCTTCCTTAGCGTTCGTCATGCTAAGGGGAAGTCCTCCAGAACTTCGCTATCGTGGCCTCCAGACCACTCCCGTACGCGTACTATCGAGCATACTCGACAATGTTGTACTCAATACCTGCAACGCTCCATGCCTCCTTGGACCGCCACGCATCAATACCGATATCGCGCGCCTTCGTGTGTACGCCTCTATGACCGTACCGCATTGCTCCTCGATGCGTACTGCTTCACTACGTACCGCCCTTCTGCGCTCGCGTATGTACCACTACGTGCATCCACTGTCATGTCTTGCACTGCTGTCTGTACTCGTTGTGCTCGCACTGCTACAAGCTTCATGACACTCTGCTACCGAGCCAGTGTCCTGTGTGACGCTTCTCCCTTGTAACGTACGGTGGATCCTCCAGACTCCCGTGGATAAACTCCCTGATATCCACGCATTCTCGGACTCCTCTTGAAGTCCAGCTTCATCGATCATTCTCGAGCATCTGCTACCGGGTCTGCACGATCATTCTCGATCACGGATTTTGGGGGTGTGACAGTAGCATTCCTATATGTCTTATGCTGCTCTGGGATAGCCTTGAGTGACATGAAGCAGTGGAGATTCTCAAACATCCCACGCAAGGATGTATACAACGAATGGAGAGGACGTTAGTTCTACTTGATGGAGAATATGTCGTGCTGAAGTAGAAGGATCTTGGTTTCGTTCCTTGCTAGAGAATAAGTTACTGCGAGGATTCCCACATGCCTTAACAGTGGGTTGATGTAACACTTCATTGGCGATCTTTATCGTCAATGTCCCTGAAGGCCAAACATTGGCATATGCATCATCTGCCTCCCCCGAGGCGTTAACCCCAATTTTCTCCACCAATTCCTCCTTCGTAAGAACATGCTTCTTACCATTCGACTTTATAAGACTCACGAACTGCATAGTCCAGAGCTCATAGTTCACCATGTCCATCTTGACAATAGGTGATCGACCTCGAAAAGCACCTATGGCAGGGATATCGACTTTGTTTTCTGACATGTTTCCGGAAGATGATTACTAGGGTTATGTAGACCAATGAATGAATGTATACACAGATGCGTGGATTTGAATGCATATGTAAACTTATGCATTAAAATCCATTAGCCCAACCGAAGGCCTACGACAGAGCAGAATGGAGGCAGTCGGCGGCTACTACTACCGGTAGCGAAGGAGGTACGACTACAAGGATAGGCGATGGCGATGCTGCTGGGCGGCGGCGATGGGGGTTGGGGCCGACGGGGTGGGCTGGAGCTGTCGGCCATGGGGCGACCTTGGAGAGAAAAAGAGAGAGGCAGGTGAGGTAGGGTTGGGGTTAGGGTACGGAGCACCGGTCTAGGATTTTGGATCTGATACCATGTTACGAAAATTTGAAGAGATGTTTATTCCAGGGAACCCCGGGCTCTCTTATATAGGAGAGACCTATCAGTCAATTACATACGATAGATATAAAGAAATAGAAATAAGGAACTGATACTCAAAGTACATAGAAATGTCTCTTCAACCTACAAGCAAGGCATATCGGTTGCAATGCACTTACAACAAAGGCATGTGATGATAAGCAAGAGCTCAACTCTAGGTCTAGCAAGGGCGATGGCGAGCAGAGGCTTGCACAAGTTTTTTCTCCTTCTATCACAAGAGCTAAGGTTTGGGAATAAAAGAGGAAAACAAGACACACGTGAGAGACATATCAGGCAGTTAAGTGCCCTGGCAACTGAGTCATATACCTCACCTTACCCTCACCTCGTCCCTTGAAGCATCCACCTTAAATGGGAATCGCTCTACCTTACCTCGATAACATTTATGACTCAAGGTACATTTTTATTTCATGATGGAGACATCACATATCTTCTGAAAGGAGTTCTAAAACATCCCTAGACTTGTTGAGGGAAAGGAATGAAATTGCATTATGAGAGGCCCTAGGGTTCTCTTATATACGAGAGGAACCTATTAGTCAAATTACATAAAGAAGAAAAAAGAAAAAGAAAATAAGAAAATAGTAATAAAGATAACTAATATCTCAACTACCCCTCAAGATGGAGCGTAGATATCAATCAGACTCAGTTTGGAGCATCTCTAATAAGGTTCTCTCACTAGGGCCTTTGTAAATACATCTGTTGTTTGGTCCCCAGAGCTGACATGCGTAGTGGCGATAAGACCCTTTTGTGTCATGTCACGAGTGTAGTGACAATCCACCTCTATGTGCTTCGTCCTCTCATGAAAGGCTGGGTTGTTGGCAATGAAAAGAGAAACATGATTACCACGATGAAGGTGCATGGGAAGAGGCACATTTACAGTCAGGTCAGTAAGAACATATCTGACACACATCATCTTTGTGCTAGATTGCGCCATGGCCCTGTATTCCGACTCTGCACTTGATTTGGTAATCACGGTCTGCTTCTTACTCTTCCATGAAACAAAAGAATTCCTTATAAACACAACAAAGCCTGATGTAGACTTTCTATCCTTTGGGTACCCATCATAATATGCATCTGCACACTCTATAACTGAGAGAGATGTGCCTCTGCTGAAAAGAAGTCTAGTACTAGGTGAAGTCTTCAGGTATCTCTGAATCATAAGGACTACATCCATATGTGCATGTCTGGACTGCTCCATAAACTGACTCACTCTGCTCATTGCAAAGGATATGTCGGGCCCGGTAATAGTCACATGTAATAGCCTGTCAACAAGCTCTCTATGCCTCCTCTTATTGACCTCCTCAGTATCATCATAGAACTTCATGCTCGAGTCAAGGAAGTAGTAGCAGGTCTGCAATCTACCATGCCTGTCTCTGAAAGAAGATATGTAACATACCCTTCTTATGGATCATCACAAGACCTCGCTGGTTCCTGGAAAACTCCAATACAAGGAAGTAATGTAAATGTCCAAGGTCCTTAGTCACAAACTACTGACCTAGGAAGTCATTGGCACCCTGAATGCCCTGCTCGTCATCCCTTGTAACAATAATGTCATTAACGTAAACAAGAATGACTACAGTATCTCTCTGGATTCTCTGCACAAACAAGGAGTGATCGGCAATCGATCTCATAAACCCCTGCTACTCTATCAAGTCTAAGAGCTTCTGGAACCATGCTCTTGGATTCTAGTTAAGGCCATAGATAGCCTTATGTAACCTACAAACCTTCTGACACTCCCCCTCAACAGTAAACCCATGTATCTGCTGCATGTAGACCTCCTCATGTAGATCACCATAGAGGAAGGTATTCTTCACATCAAATTGTTAAAGGGGCCCATCTCGTATCACAACAACAGAAAGTACAATACACATAGTAGAATGTCTAGCAACTGGAGAAAAAGTATCATGATAATCCACCCCATATATTTGGGTGAACCCACGTACCACAAGTTTCGCCTTATAGCGATCCACGATGCCATCTGCATGGTGTTTCACAGTGAACACCCATTTGCATCCCACAACTGATGTATCAGACGGAGCAGAAACAAGACTCCATGTCCCACATGACTGTAGCGCACCCATCTCCTCCCCTATGGCTAACCTCCATTGACCACCTTGTAGAGCCTCTTGATATGTCTGTAGTATCTCAACTGCTGATAGTGCCAAGATAAATCTCCTAAAATCCTCTAACAACCTGCATAATGAAACCTGTGCTGCAAGGGGATAAGTAGCACACTTAAGTCTCGGCTTACGTAGAGCAATCGACACATCAAGATCATCTGCTAAGTCTGTAACATGTGAGTTCCCCTCTTAGGAAAGCACCTGCTCATCCTGTATAGAATCCTGATGCACAGAAAACTCAGTAGTGCTACTAGTAGAAACAATGTTCTCATTACATACCTGAGGCGTGCTAGATGACAGGAAAGACCTGAGAGACCTGCGAGTAAAAACACGTAGCAAAAATTGAGTCATAGGAGCAAGTGTAAAGGCAGGAGTAGGTACAGGTGGTGGTGGTGGTGGTTGAGGTGGTGGTAGAGCAAGAGTAGAGGGAGGTGGAGGAACGCCAGTAAGAGGGGGAGGCATGTAGATCTCATTGTCAGAGTCAGATGGGGCTAGTCTATCACCTGTAGCAGAAAAATACATAACAAGCTCAAAGAAAGTAACGTCAGCACAAACAAAGTACTTTCGCCTTAGCGGATCAAAGCAACGGTACCCCTTCTGGGCACGAGAGTAGCCAGCAAACACACTTGACAGCTCTAAGAGAGAGCTTGTCACGACCTGGAGAGTCATCATGAACAAAAGCAATAGATCCAAACACACGAGGTGTAAGGGAGAAAATATCCTTCTTGGGAAACACAACCGAGAAAGGAATCTTCTCTCCTAATACAGACGAGGGCATGTAGTTCACCAAATAGCATGCAGTAAGGACAACATCGCCCCAATAAGAGTGAGGAGCACGACTCTGTATCAACAAGGTTATAGTCACATAAAGTAAGTGACGATGTTTGCGTTCGGCAACATCGTTCTGCTGAGAAGTATAGGTACATGAGGTTTGGTGAACAATGCTAAGAGATCTAAGAAATTCATAAAGCTGTAAGATACAGAATTCTAAGGCATTATCAGTGCGAAGATATTTAACATTAGCAGAAAAAATATTCCTTACTTCATTAATAAAATATTTGGTCACAGAACTATCCTCAGACTTATTCTTCAAAAGATAGACCCCAGAAAGTCTTGAAAAATCATCAACAGCAACAAGATAAAAATGGTGTCCCTGATGATCAGGAACACGACTCGGACCTCAGATATCTAAATGAAGGAGCTCAAACAACTGGGAACTTCTCCGACTCTGACGGGATGGAAAGGAGGAATGATGATGCTTCTCAAGTTGACATGCCTCACACTGAAAGGAGGATATCGTGGAAATCTGAGGGAGAACATGACAGCATCTGCAAAGGAAGGTGATCAAAAGGAAGGTGCAATAGATATGGAGAGACTAGTCCAATAAGTAAAGTGGAAACGCCAACATGAGGAGGTTAGATCGGTCTGTAACCCTGCTGCTCATGGCTACATCCAATCACCCTGCTCGTGAGTATGTCCTGAAACACAAGAGAAGACGTATCGAAGATGGCAAGACAATGTAGATCCTTAGTAATATGACTAATGGAAAGTGAATTCATCTGAAAGTCAAGAGCATATAAAACATTCTGAAGATGCATAGATGGCATCAGATGCACCTTCCCCTGTCCTGTAATTGGTAAATGGTCATCATTAGCAATGACAACCCACCTGGTGGTATGGTCTTGTAGGTCCTCAGTTGTGCTCTGTTTCCACAAAGATGATGAGAAGCACCAGAGTCCATAATCCACTCTGTCATACCTTCACCATTACTACCAGTGAATGCATAAGCGATACCTGAGGAGCTCGAAGAGGCTCTGGCTGCGGCTGTTGTATCTATAGTGGAGGTTCCTGCAGCAGGATTCATAATCTCTCGAATGCGAGAAATGATATCATCCAGGCAATGATCTTCCCGGGATGCAAGAGTATCTGAAGGTTCAATCTATTCAGTCATGCGTCCAGAAACAGGATATCCATGCTTATGATAGCATGTATCTTCTACATGTCCCGGCCAATGACAAAAGAAGCAAGGTCCACGCGAACGTCTATCACCTCTGCCACGAGGAGTGCATCCTCTAGACTGGGTCATCACTCCTCGTCCACGAGAAACAACCGTAGCTGATGAAGGCTGAGGAGTGGTCGTAGGAGGCATGATAATCCCGTTGAGTCGGCTATAGGCCTCCCCCATGGAAGGTATGATAGCTCCAGTGAGAAGATGAACACGTGTTGCATCATACTATGTATCAAGGCTGGTCATGAAAACTCCGACCATTGTGGAATTCCTATATGCCTTCTGCTGCTCAAGAGATGTCGAACTAGGCATATAGCTATGTAGCTTCTCAAACATGCCACGGAGTGATTTGTAGTACACGTGCAGAGGACGACCATTCTGCTTGGTCTTGTAGATGTCAACTGAAGAATCTTGGCCTCATTCCTCGCTTGAGCATAGGTGGAAGCCACAGTGTCCCACATCGCCTTGGCGATGGGTTGGTTCATAATAGCATTGGTTATCTCTTTGGTAAGTGTCTTACATAGCCAAACACGAGCATACGAATCATCTTGCTTTCAAGAAGCATTTGTCCCAGTCTTATCCGTTGGCTCTGGATCTGTCAAGATGTGCCACTTGTTGTTGCACAACATGAGGGTGAGAAACTGCATGAACCACAACTCATAGTTGTTCCCATCCATCTTAGCGATGGGAGTCGGGCCCTTAAAGACTCCAGACGAAAACATATCACCCTTATTCTCTGACATGGTGGAAAAGTAGTTGAATAACGGAACTCAACCAGGGAGTAGACCGATATTAACAAGTCTACATGGTCATACGAAGGATTGGTTGTACGTGTAGACTCATATAACAATCCTCATCAATCATCATTGCTCTCTAGGGCCGAAAAACATGATTTAGAGGTCTTAAATCGTGTTTTCAGTTAAAATCAGACCTAATCAGACTGCAGATCAATCCGCGAAGGGGCGTGGAAGCGCACAGGAGAGTCAGCGACGACCTGGGAGGGCCGAGGGCAGCCTGCATGGCGTCCTGGGCAGCCGGACGCGGCTTTAGCGACGGCCTGGGCTACGACCTGGGTAGCCTTGGCAACTGGAAGCGGCCTTGGCTACGGCCTGGGCAGCCTGGGCGGCCTTGACGACGACCGGAGGCAACCTACACGGTGGCTTGGCGGCTGTCGACGACCTGGAGCACCGGTTGTGGTGACGCGAGATGGGGGTAGGGGTTGTGGGTAGGGTTATGTTAGAGTGGGATATGGGAACTCCGACTTAGGACCATCGCTCAGATACCATGCTGAGGGAAAGGAATGAAATTGCATTATGAGAGGCCCTAGGGTTCTCTACTAGAACCTATTGAACAAATTACAGGAAAAAAAAGAAATAGAAAATAAGAAAACAATAATAAAAATAATTAATATCTCAACAAAACTAAAATGCTCTAATATACAGAGAAATGTAAAAAAAATCATGAGTGTTACCATTGATTAGTATCTTGTTTTGCATAATGGATCCTTATGTAATCTTTCTTATTAAAACTATGAAGATAAGGTTTGGTATGATGACATAAAGTGGATCTTACCAATTTTATGGGATAAGTTCTTGAGTCTCTTCTCTTTAGTGGCCAACCAAGACTTACGTGTTAGAGAGGCTTGTTTTAGAGATACAAGGACTCTTACATTAGGCTCTGTATTTTTGGAGCAGAGAGTGCATGATATCTTAAGACTGACAGAGCTTCTTGATATAATGTTTTGTTTGCTCTCCTCGAACTTAATCATGAATACTTGGCACAAGACTGCAGATTAATATGGAGTTCAAAGGTGACTTTTAATTTGAGAGTGAAGGTCTTTATGTAGTTTTTTTTGAAGAAAAAAGAGGGTAAAGTCCCAAGTCAAGACCCACCGAAAATATCTAATAAACATTAAAAGGATGTTACAAAGTGGCTAACAAAATCCAATGTAGGACCTTTGTTGAGATATTAATTATCTTTTTATTCTTTTATTTATTCTTTATTCTTTCTATCCTCTTTATGTAATTTGTCGAACAGGTCTCTCCTATATAAAAGAGAACCATAGGGCTCATGAATAAACATGTCATTATTTTCTTCCAACATGGTATCAAAGCGACGGCCCTATCGAGTACCCCAACTGTGCCCTACCCCCCACCCACCAACCTTCGCGCGACCCCGCAACCCCCGTACACCCTTGCATAACACCATACACTGCCATGTGCCCCTACTAGGCCGTAGGAGGGGCCTCCACGTGCGGCACCGAGGTCTCGCATACTATCGCAGTAGCCGTCGCAATGGCCTCTGCGCACTGAAAATAGCCGTTGCGTGCCGCAATGCATCCCTGAGCAGCCTCGTGTGATGCTACATGCCTCCATACACCTCCACGGCTCTTTACGTTGAAAACGGTCCCCGTGGCCGATTCTTCTCTTCTCCGACACCGAACTGTGGTCTGGGATGACTTGATTTTTCATTTTTCAGCCCAAATACAGATCGAGGAGTGACGAGGATGGTTGTATGGTTCTACATGTACAACCAATTCTTCATATGATCGTGTAGACTCGCTCAAATTAGTCTACTTCCCTAGTCAAGTTCCGTTTCGACCTTCTTTTTCATCATGCCAGAGAATAAGGGTGATGTCTTCTCTTCGTCCGGTGCCTTTAAGGGTCCAGCTCCCATCGTGAAGATGAACGAGATCAACTATGAGTTGTGATCCATGTAGTTTTTAACCCTTATGTAGTGCAATAACAAGGAGCACATTCTGATAGAACCAGAGCCGATGGATAAGACTGAGGATAATGCATTGTGGAAGCAAGATGACACGTATGTGCGTGTTTGGCTCTCTAGGACCCTCACCACAGAGATTGCCAACGACATTGTGAACCAATCCACCGCTAAGGCCATGTGGGATATTCTAGCAACCACCTATGCCCAAGCAAAGAACGAGGCCAAGATTCTTCAGCTTCAATTTGATATATACAAGGCCAAACAGAATGGTCATCCTCTGCATACTTTCTACTCTTCGCTTTGATGCATGTTTGAGAAGCTTCATAGCTTCATTCCTATTACTACTTCCACAGAGTAGAAGATGGCCTGCAGGAACTCCACGATGGTTGGAGTTTTCTTGGCAGCATTGGATCCAAAGTATGAGGTAGCATGTGCACAACTCCTTACAGGCGCAACCATACTTCCCATGGAGGAGGCCTACAATCGCCTCAGTAGGTTTTTTATCAGCAATGGTTGCATCTCGCGGCAGGGGTGGTTCCACACAGTTCAAAGGGCATGGTCCATGTGTCCGGGGAGGTAGACGTCAGTATGGTCCATGCACCTATTGTCGTCATCCAAGTCACTTTGAGGACTCATGCTATCAGAAGCACGGATACCCCACATATGCTCGTGTGTCTGAGCAGACTGAGCCTCCAGCAAATTCGGCTCCTCAAGCAGATCTACGTCGTGATGATATTATCTCCTGTCTGAGGAAGATAATGACTCTTGTTGTCGCCACCACTACATGTTCCCCAAATATAGCAGACGCTGCTTGAGCCTCTTCGAGCTCCTCGAGTACAGCCTATGTTTTTACGAGTTGTAGCAGGCTAGGTTCGAAATCTCGATTTTGTTTCGGTCCCATCCAAAACCGAAATTTCGAGAAATTTCGACCGTTTCGGTGGGAATATTGAAAATGGCTCGAAAAGCCATTTTCGGCCATTTTTTCGCAAATTAATATTTTACAAGTTATCACAACAAAAAAAAACTTTCAAATGCACACGTATATCACATATTGCTCATATATGCCATTTATATCGCAGATATCGATCATATCGGTCATATCAGTCAAATCGATGTTAATGATGATTGCTGGATGATACAAACTTGAAATTGATATCATCCAATCCAAGATCTCAAAACAATAATAGCTTACAAATGCACACTTATATCATACATATCTCTCATATGTATGTCTTATATCACACCATATCAGTCATATCGGACATATTGTTGAGATGACTGATAGATACTAGAAATGAAAAAATAATTAAGTTAACAACACTTAGAAGACATCTTTTTTTCATAAAAATAGATGAGCATCTGATTCTAAATGTAGATAACGATTAATTAGACAATGTTTCGTTCGTAGAAATAACTGTTGTGAACATAGTTCTAATGAATTATAGAATTAATTACGACAAAGATGCATCTATTTTACGAAGATACATGGAAAATGAATGAAACAAACAAGCTATAACAAATATATAAAATCTATAGAGTTGTTTCATCTCCATTGCTTAAACCCAAAGGGGATGGAGCTCCCCAAGTTGAAGAATTGTCATATGTACCCCCCCTGTTTGCACCATACAACAAAATATATAAATCATTGTGTTTTAATATTGGGAATATGTAAATAAGTAGTAAAATCAAGCCCACATAGATAATATCATTGATATACATAGATATCAGTGAAATTTAGCCAATATCGATTGAAATCCGAGAAATTCCGTACTGTAAACCATGAATTTCAACCTAAATGGGTTGATATGTTGAAATATCACCGATATTTCAACCTATCTCAGTCAAAATCTGGGAAATCGACATATATATGAGTGTTGATACCCATGACCTATCGAAACTGAAATTTCATAAAATTTCAAGCCATGATAGCAGGGCATATTTGACAGAGTGGATCATGGACTCCGGAGCTTCCTATCATCTGTGTGGAGACAGAGCCAAGTTCATTTCTTACATGTCAATAACCCCTGGTAGATGGGTTGTTATTGCAAATGGAGTTTACTTATACATCACATGACAAGGGGAGGTGCATTCGACGCCATCCATGCATCTGCATAATGTTTTATATGCTCCTGATTTTCGGATGAATTTGCTTTCTATTAGTCAGATCTCACAGGATATGCATTGTTGTGCCATTTTTGACCTATCGTCTCTTGTATTTCAGGACATACTCACGGATAGGGAGATTGGATGTGGCCATGAGCAGCAATGGCTCTACAAATTGGTCCAGCATCCTCATGTTGATGCCTCTACTATTCCTACAGGACCAGTTTCATCGTACTTGTGGTATCTTCATTTTGGCCACCTTCATCTACAAAAGATTTCTCATGCCCTCCCAAAGATATCCACGTGATCTTCGTTCCAGTGTGAGGCTTGCCAACTTGGGAAGCATCGCCACTCTTCTTTTTCTGGTCGTTAAAGTTATAGCAGTACTCGGTTATTTGAGCTTATTCACTTAGATATTTGAGGTCCCGGTCGTGTTCAAGATCACCAAGGACATCATTTTTAACTTGTTGTGGATGGTCATTCTAGACTTTCTTGGTTTTTTTGTTAAAAATAAGTCTGAGATTGGATCTGTCATTAAAACCTTTACTAATGAAATAAAGAACATTTTTATGCTATTGTCAAGTATTTGTGATCTGGCAATGCCTTAGAGTTCAGCATCGACACTTTACAGCTATCCGAGTTCTTCAGGTCTCTTGACATCGTACACCAGACATCATTTGCCTACACATCCCAGCAGAATGGTGTTGTCGAATGCAAACTCCGTCATTTACTTTATGTGACCCGGACCCTTTTGATTCAAAGTCGTCCCAACGAGCTTCAGTCGAATATCGATATTCATTTACTATATGCTTTCCTATAGGAAAGCATATAGGAATTTCTGTTTTGGTCGATACCGAAATGGTGATCGAAACCGACATTTAGGGCCTTGATTATTATATGCTAGATATATCCTTTGCAGTAAGCAAAGTGATTAGTTCATAGAGCAGCATAGACATGCATATATAGATGCAGTCCATATGATTATGAGGAACCTAAAGGCCTCACCTGGAACTGGTCTTCTATTCAACAGAGGTGCATCCCTTGCCATTACAACTTGTGCACATGCAGATTATGCGAGGTGTCCCAAGGACATGAAGTCTACCTCTAGTTTTGCAATGTTCATATAGAGTTCCTTGGTATCATGGAAGAGCAAGAAGCAGACGGTGGTTGCCAGATCTAGTGTAGAATCAGAATACAATGCCATGAAACAAGCTAATACAAAGATGATGCGGGTCAAATCTGTTCTTACTGACCTAACAGTTGAGGTACCTCTTCTCATGCAACTCCAATGCGACAACCAGGTGACTCTCTTCATCGCCAACAATCCAACCTTTCATGAGAGGACCACACATATTGAGGTAGACTGTTACTACACTCGAGACATGATACAGAAGGGTCTCATCTCCACTACTCATGTTAGCTTGGGAGATCAGACAACAGATGTACTTACCAAGGACCTAGCCAGAGGGTCTTACCATAGATGATGTTTCAAGCTGAGCATGATTGATATCCACGCTCCAGCTTGAGGGGGAGCTTTGAGATACTAGTTATTTTTTTATCCTTTTATGTATTCTTTATTCTTTTTGTCCTCTTTATGTAGTTTTCAAAACATGTTTCTCCTCTATAATAAGAGAACCCTAAGGCCTCGTTAACAAGCAAATCATTGATATGCTCAAGTACATTTTCATAATAGAAGGATTGACCGTGAAATATGATTCCATTTTCCCCAACCACAACTCCCAAATGTGAGCAAATTGTAATGTAGAGCCCTCTTGCAAGTTCCCACATAAGTGTGGATTGAAGCATAGAAATACTTTGAATTGTTTATTTTAAGCCATTGTATGTCGGCATGCTCCCATACACGTGCAGAAAACGTGAATCATCAGAAAAGATGGTTCACATCCTCCACCCTAAAACCACATCTCGCACAACTCGCATCATCAGTCCTAAGAAGCTTGCTCCTAAAATCTGACGTGAGGACTCGATCATGTCTAAGGAGCCATAGAAATACTTTGACCAATGTGGAATCATCGCCTTCCAAATGAGCATGAAGTTCTTCCTTAGAGTATCCAGTAGCTCTTCATGCACCACTGCAAGGTTCCTATATGCTTTCCTGAAGGAGAAGTGAGCGTCCGATCAACACCAATAATCACTGCCACCAACAGGGCCCTCCAAATCAGCCAGCTAATTATACATCCCTAGAAAATTGTCCAATCTTTGTTTTGAAATGTTAGAAAATAAACATGCGGAAGTGGACATGGAAAAAGATAAAGACGAATAAGAACAACGGGATTTAACGTGGAACCCTACTCCGTGAGGAGCGGATGAAACCACAGGAGAAGCTCTCAAAGGGGCGTATGCTCTATTGCTTTTTCTCAATGAGTACTGGAGGTCAGGGGCTCCTTATATAGCCTTCCCAGAGCCTCCAAGTCCCACCAATGGGCGGTATGAGACTAAACACAGGATGGGGTAAATGGATCTTCTCTAGGATCCATTTACCCTGCTACAACTCAATAGGTGCACTACCAAATACTCCAACACTCCCCCTCAAGCTGGAGCATGCAATGCTCAGCTTGGACAAACAAACAGAAAGAAACTCAACTCACGCTACAGGACACTACGGACAATATCAACCCAACGCGCACATGCTGCAGTCGAGGACGTTGCTTCTCATGCCGTGCAGGTGAGGAGGACGAACGGGCTGGAGTGTGAGTCAACTGAAGACTCGGAATCTGACCATCGAGTCTGAAACTGCACCTGAAGTCTCCTCATCGGAGAATTGGGTCTCTCCCATCTGGCTCAGAGAATGGTGCACTGCTCTGGTATACCTATGATACCACATGAAAAACCCTTGCCCACATGGCATAGGGAATGGTCCTCTGCTCTGGAGTCCCTATGGCTCACATGAAAACTCTGGCCGACAAAACAAGAATATAATGATGGGGACCTCTGACAATGATGGTCATATATGCTCATCTGACAATGATCGCACACTCGTGCGTGTCTGAAACTGAGACTCGGAAATATTTGACCTCGAGTCTGAAACTGGACTGTAGAGTCTGAACAACGTTGACTGGCCTGGAATATGAAGATCTGACATCTGGAGCATCTGAATAGACCTGTGACTCTACATATACTCCCCCTTTCTCCTATACTGGTCGGAAAACAGAGAAATCGACCAAGTTGGGAGAAGACAACAATGATGGGGAGAAAACATACTCAAAGAGATTCTTGCGGCTTTTTTTTAGGCCGTCATCATCTTTTTTTTACATTTTTTTTAAAGCCGTTTCTTTTTTTTCGGCTTTTGCAATTTTTTTTTGAATTACATGCGGTTTTTTTTAATGCACGCGCCTTTTCTTTTCGTTTTTTTATATCTTTGGGCCTCCCCCCTCCTGTTTCCTTCATTCACATTTTTTTAAACAAAACAACAAAAAAATCTCAGCCCAAAATAAAGGGCCCAAACAGTGGACCCAAAAAATAACTCATTCTCCCAAAAGGGCCCAAACAGTGGACCCAAAAAAAATGACTCATTCTCCCCCTCTATTTTCCATAATCGGGCCCCTCTCCCTTCAAATATTAGGGTTCCTGTAGATGGGTAACCCATCACGATGCGCCAGCGAAGGACTCGGCGCCGCCCTTTCGGTTGGATGATCTCAATGGCGCGGAAGAGGCGGTCCTTCTCGGTTGGAGATGCCGCCGCCGTCGCTGGGTTCTCATGGAGATGCGGAGGCGATGGGAAGTTGCGTGAGATGGGGGTTGCCGCCGGGGATTCGAGAACGCCTGGGCAGCCTGGAGTTGAATGATGGGTTTCACGCCATGCTTGGGACCAACAAGGAGCCTGATGCTCCGCTATGGGAGGTTGCGTGAGATGGGCTGGGATATGTTGCCTGGAATCGCCCATGCCGAAGAGGATTGCTGCTACCGTGGAGGCCTGCTGGACCATGCACCGAAGGCATGCTTGCTGGGTTGCCGATGGAGGCGCCGCCTTGCGTCTGGAACTGGAGACTCGTGCCGCATAGGAAGGCGGAGTCGGCGTGACAGAAGAGCAGCGCGTGGGCTGCCTTGCATGAGAGATGCGTCTGGGATGTGCTGCCTTGCGCCTGGGTTGCGCGCGATGCCTGCTGGAGGCTGTGAAGAAGAAGGCACCGCATAGGCGCCTTGACAGGGATGCTGCACACGCCGCGGCCTCTTGGAATTCAAAAAACCCTGGATCTGGCAGTATCATGGAAGATCTCCAATCGGCAAAATATTTCCCGATCTCTTGAACAACATGCACCATCATGAATTTTAGGGTTTCAAACAGGAAACCCTAGAATCTTGAATCATAAAAAAAACTCCAAGAATAAAATCGAATCTCGAATAGCAACGAAGAGCTTGAAATCATCGAGAATCGAACCCGCTCTGATACCATGTTAGAAAATAAACATGCGGAAGTGGACATGGAAAAAGATAAAGACGAATAAGAACAACGGGATTTAACGTGGAACCCTACTCCGTGAGGAGCGGATGAAACCACAGGAGAAGCCCTCAAAGGGGCGTATGCTCTATTGCTTTTTCTCAATGAGTACTGGAGGTCAGGGGCTCCTTATATAGCCTTCCCAGAGCCTCCAAGTCCCACCAATGGGCGGTATGGGACTAAACACAGGATGGGGTAAATGGATCTTCTCCAGGATCCATTTACCCTGCTACAACTCAATAGGTGCACTACCAAATACTCCAACATGAAAAATTAGCGAGAAAAGAGGGTCTTCAAGCAGTTGTTGACTAAGAAGCAAATCTTTTTTTTGTAAAACTAAGAAGCAAGTCATGACAAGAGTTCATAGATCCAAGATTTTACAAGGGATTAATGTTGCTTGTCCAATGTGTTTAGACACTTGAAAGGGTGTGGAACCCTTTTTCTTTTCTTGTGATCGATCTAGAGGGGTTGGGCTCGACATTGAGATCGAATAGTTGGATTCCATATGTGGGGAATGATTGTATGCATCCCCTAGACTATTTGTTTTAGACCGCATAATTATAAATGGTTGAAGCCATTAACACTAATTTGGACATAACGGTTTGTGTATAATGGTGTCGTATTCCATCAAAAGAGACACTATATAAAATTTGTTGTTGAGCATTCTAAGGCTCTGTTTGAGCTTGGACCTTGTAGATGTTTTAGAACGTGGACCTTGTGATAAGGTTCTGTGATTGTTAATATATAGTGTAATGTGCCCTATTCTGGAACCCTTTTTTACTTGAAAAAAATATGATCCCATCATAAATGATGGCATTCTCCTTTCTCTTATATATAGATTATAGATCACTTTCTCCAGACAAACATGAATATTACAACCACGCCACATACATCAAAATCGTCACCCTTTATCATCACATGGGCATGATGCTCTTCCTTAGGTGTGTCATCTTATCTTTGCAACTGAGTTGTGTGGGGTAACTAGCGTGTACATGCGCTTCGCGGCAATTCAAAGAACGCAGTGCTAATGTAATATGTATTGAAGTAATCAATAAAATTATTATCATTTAATTAACTTGTTAATTAATTTTTTCGTGTAAGTTTATTGCGATCATTGTCAAATTTTAGCTTAAATAAACCTCTAAGACATGTGAAATATAAACTTTACATATAATATAATGAAATGTCCGATCCATATACATAATTATTATTAGGTATAAATGTTAAATTTAAATCATAAATTACAAAGGATATTATAACAAAAGAGTACATTTATGAGATAAAAAATGGAAAAAGAAAATACATCAACTAAATAAAACCTTGTTAAGTTGAAGGAAAGGCTCAAAATAATATGTGGTAATTGTAAGAATTAGTGCTAATATTGAAAAAATATTAAAACAACAAAAATATTAAAATTGCATATTTTTCATATAATAAATGTATGAGTAGATTATATTTGCAAAATATACAAATATGATCTTTCATATAATTTTTTATTTCATATCAATCTTTTATTTATGTTGTTATATATATAATTCCAATATGAATTAGTTAACTGTGGTGATTGGAAACAAAATTCAACACAAAGATATTCCATCTTTATTTGATATTTTTCCTGAATTCAAATGTTATGTAAGCTATTATCTACACCAATAAAATTAATTTTGTACGGTTGTATCTCAAACTATATTAAAAAAATAAAATACTTACAACTGAGAGATGCCAATGGAAAATGGCCACATAATTTCAAAATGCTAATGTGTAACTTATGTAATTTTTTATCTTTCAATATTATGATATGTATCAAACATATTTTCAATGTATATATTACATTATGTATGTATATCATATATAAATATTTTCTTACCATGGTAATATTTGTTTGTATAATTTTTTTTATATAAAATTAAGTATAGTTTAATGGTTATCTATGTTAATATAAAGATATTTAAATAAAAAATGAAAATCGGTTGATACATGCAACTTTTTCCAAAATATTAAACAGAAAATATCATAACTTCTATATTGATAGACTATTATGTCAAGATGATTATATAAAGTAGATTAAGACTTTTAATAGATTTTATTAAAAAATAAATTATATTATTATATGAATTTATAATTTAATTGAAATCGTTAAGATAAAAATATTCATTCATTTTTTATTACTTGATATATTTTATATATTAGACATTAGTTTTAGATTGTGTAGAAAGAGGGAGAAAGTGGAAGAACGTGTTTTGAGGGAGAAAAGGAGGAAATGGAGAGAGAGGGGAGGGAGTAAAGGGATGAAGAGTGAGAGAGGGAGAGAATGGGAGAAAAGAGGAGGGCCACGTGGCAATAGGACAAGAAAAAACTTAGTATTAGTATTTGTTATAGATATCTAGAGTCAGACCTAGCTCATCTTTCCAAGTGCAGACCCAACCATAGCATTAATCAAATAAACAAATTCTCATTTAATCCTGTTGAGATATATATTTTTTATGTATCTTTTTGTCTATTTTATTTTCCCATCTCCACTATATGTGATTTACCCGTGGGTCTCTCCCTATATAAGAGAGCCTAGGGTTACAGGAATAAACAAGTCCCTTATTTCCTCCAACATGGTATCAGAGCGGCGATCCAAGACCGGAGCTCTCGATTCCCAAAACCCTAACCCTACCTTCAGTCCCTCCTCTCAGGCCGCCCTTCCTCTCGCGCACCTCAGCCTCGCACGACCGCCTTCCTCCTCGCATGAACCCCCTTCTCTCGCGCGCGCATCACCCCAGCGCGCCGCCTCGCGCGAACCCTCTTCTCGCGCGCGTCAACTCTAGTTTTGTGGCAGTCCCTGTGGCACGCGCGTGAGCGTGCAACTGTTTTGCGCACGCACCTAACGCTTCTTGCGTATCGGCTTCCTCATTTGGCTGATGGGTTTGAGTGCATAAGTCTACACTTGCACACAAACCCACATATGTCTGTGTAGACATACAATCTTTGGGTTACAGAACCCGTAGTATTCATCTTCCGGTAATATGTCTGAAAACAAGGTTGATCTACCCGCCAAATGCGCATTTAGAGGTCGAGCGCCTATTATAAAGATGGACGGGACGAATTATGAGCTCTGGGCTATGCAGTTCATGAGCCTTATGAAGTCAAATGGTAAAAAGCATATTCTTACCGAGGAGGAGCTGGTGGAGAAGACCGAGTTGAATGCCTCGTGGGAGGCAGACGATGTCTATGCCAAGGTGTGGCTTTCTGGGACATTGACGATCGAGATCGCCAATGATGTGTTACATCAGCCTACTGCCAAGGCGCTGTGGGATATCCTCGCAGCAACCTATTCTCAAGCGAGGAACGAAACGAAGATTCTCCAACTTCAGTATGACATATTCACTGTGAAACAGAACGGATGTCCTTTGCACTCTTTGTATACATCCTTGCGTGGGATGTTTGAGAAGCTCCACAGTTTCATGCCATTAATAGCAACTCCAGAGCAGCATAAGACATATAGGAATACTACCATGGTTGGGGTATTCCTTGCAGCCCTTGATCCTGAATATGATGCAGCTCGCTCTCAGATATTAACAGATGCTACGATACCCCCCATGGAGGAAGCATTTAGCAGGCTTAGCAGAATCACGATTCCATCCGCTATCTCTAGTCAGACTTCTTCAGCCATGGCAGCTTCTCGAGGAAGAGGAGGTCATTCTAACTTCTGTGGACGTGGACCTCGTCAGAGGAGGTCGCACCCGTCAGACATGTACCTTTCGTCATCGCCAAGGGCATACTGAGGACACATGCTATTCCAAGCATGTGTTTCCTGCATCGGCTAGGGTTGCAGAACAGATTGAGTCCTCTGCTGCTTCCACGTCAGATCATAGGTTTGATCACCTTGTGGCCAGATTGAGAGATATTATACCTCCTTCCGTAGTACCATCTTCGGCAGATCATTTGGATGTGGCTGTCTCTGCCTCTGCCAGTACCTCTGCTACAGCCAGCACCACAGGTACTTATGTTTTTTCCTCTTGTCATGGGTTTGACACAACAGAATGGATTATGGACTCCGGTGCTACGCATCATCTCTGTAGAGACAGACATTAGCTTTCATCATATAGACAGGTTTCGCCAGGAAGAATAGTTGTGATAGCTGATGGAACTCATTCCCCGATCACTGGATAGGGGGAGATTATTTTGACGCCTTCGATGCGTCTACAAAATGTTCTACATGCTCCTGTTTTCTCTGTGAATTTACTTTCTATTAGTCAAATTACAAAGGATTTACACTGCAGAGCCATTTTTGACCCATCATCTCTTGTTTTTCAGGACATCCTTACGAACAAAGTGATTGGGTGTGGCCGTGAGCATGGTAGCCTTTATCGTCTGGTTTAGAATCCCTATGCTGGTGTATCTTCTCATTCGTCGGGATCAGTTTCTCCTTTTACGTGGCATCTCCGATTTGGTTATCTCCCCCTTCAGAAGATGTGCCATATTTTGCCGCAGATCTCACCCAGTACTTCTTTTCAATGTGAAGCGCGTCAGTTGGGAAAGCATCATCGGTCTGCCTTCCCTAGTCGTCAGAGTCGGAGCAGTCGCTCCCCTTTTGAGTTGTTTCATATTGATATATGGGGTCCGAGTCATGTGCCTGATCATCAGGTACACAGGTTTTATCTTGTAGCTGTGGACGACTTTTCTCGCTTGTCATGGGTATTTCTTTTGAAAAATAAATCTGAAACAGGGAATGTGATCAAAACATTTATTATTGAAGTGAAAAATGTTTTCTCTGCATTGGTAAAGTTTGTACGAACTGACAATGCTTTGAGTTTTGTACTCGTAAATTGGTTCATTTTCTTTCATCAAAGGGGATTATACATCAAACTTCATGTCCCTACACCTCTCAACAAAATGGCGTTGATGAAAGGAAGCATTGCCATCTGCTCGATGTTACTAGGACTCTTCTCATTCAGAGTCGTACACCACATTCGTTTTGGGGAGATGTTGTTCTCACCGCCTGCTATTTGGTGAATCGCATGTCGTCGTCTGTCCTAGGTGAGAAGACTCCTTTCTCTATAGCATTTCCTGAAAAGGAGTCATTCTCCCTTACTCCTCGTGTATTCGGATCTGTTGTGTTTGTCCACAAGTTGTCTCCTGCCTTGACAAGCTCGCTCCTAGAGCTGTCAAATGTGTATTTGTTGGTTACTCTAGGACTCAGAAGGGATATCGATGCTATGATCCTTTGAACAAGAAATACTATGTCAGTGTTGATGCCACCTTCTTTGAGTCTGTAATGTACTTCTCCACTACAGGTGATCAGTTGGCTTCATCAGACTTGGACAATGAGATCTACATGCCACCTCCCATGCATGATGTACCTTCACCACCACCACCACCGCCACCTTCTATCCAGTCCAGTGTGCCCCTTGTTCCATCTTATCCTAATTTCTACACGCGTCGATCTGCGCCCGCTCATGGCTTTCGCCCAGCCCTCACGGAGTCCCAGGTTTGTTCTGATAACATAACTTCTAACGATTGGTCTGGAGTTGTATCGGTGCAGGAGTCATTGCAGGAAGATAGCACACAGATGGAGGATGACGTATCTGATCTGGATATTCCTATTGCAGTAAGAAAGCAGAAACGCTCCTGTGTTTCTTATCCGTTGGCATCTCAGGTCTCCTTCCATCGTCTAACAGGGGAGTTTCAGAAATTTGTAATGGTTTTATGTGCCATGGATATTCCACGAAATTATGATGAAGCATTTCAGGATAGTCGCCGGCGTTTGGCTATGGAAGAGGAGATGGCAGCGCTACAGTTGCGTGGTACATGGAGTCTTGTTTTGCGCTCCAGTTGATGCATCGGTCGTGGGATGCAAATGGGTATTCACAGTGAAACATCGTGAGGATGGCACCGTAGATCGCTATAAGGCGCGACTTGTGGCCCGTGGGTTCACCCAGACTTATGGGGTAGACTACCAGGATACTTTCTCACCAGTGGCAAGACATTCTACATTGTGCATTCTTCTCTCTGTTGCCGTGTCACGAAATGGGCCGTTATATCAACTTGATGTAAAGAATGCCTTTCTTTACAGCGATCTTCAGGAAGAGGTCTACATGCAGCAACCACCTGGGTTTGCTGCTGAGGGGGAGTCTCAGAAGGTTTGCAGACTACACAAGGTTATTTATGGCCTTACGCAGAGTCCAAGGGCATGGTTCCAGAAGCTCTCGGACTTGATAGAGCAACAGGGTTTTGTGCGATCTACTGCTGATCATTCCTTGTTTGTTCAAAAGACACTGAGAGGTACTATCATTATTCTTGTATACGTTGATGACATTATTGTTACAGGAGATGATGAACAGGGTATTCAGGGAGCCAAGAACTTCTTAGGTCAATAGTTTGTGATGCAACATGATACCACGTGATCAATTTCTTTAGTCGAACATTTGTTTTATTTAATTTTATTTACTTATATAAAAGGCTCATTATATAAGGCCTTATCATCTTTTTCTGTTTTTTTTTCTAATTTTAGTAAGGTTGTTGCTTGTTTGGGGGGGGGGATTTGGCCTCTATGAAGGCACCCCATCAGCTAGGGTTGGATTTAACTTTGAATGAAGAATATTTTTCTCTCCTCACTTATTCTCTCTCTCCTCCTCTCTCTCTATCCCTCCCTCTCGTTTCCCATCCCGCCTCCCTCCTCCCCTAACCCTAACTCTTCACACCCGCCGCCTTTCCCACGCCGAGCCTTCTTCCTCCGCCACCTTCCCTCCCCGCCTCTCCCTGTTGGGAAAAATGAAAGAGATGTTTATTCCATAAGCCCTAGGCTCTCTTATATAGGAGAGTAGCCAAAGGGTAAATTACATAGAGCATACAACTGAAAATAAAAATAACTGAGAGATACACAAACAACTAACATATACGTTAACACTCCCCCTCAAGATGGAGCATAGATATCAATCATGCTCAGCTTGGACGCACACTTCTGGAATGGGCCTCGTAGTAATGCCTTGGTGAATATATCGGCAGTTTGATTTTCTGAGGTAACATGAGATGTCACAATGAACCCCTTCTGAATCATGTCACGTATGAAGTGACAATCAACCTCAATATGCTTGGTCCGCTCATGGAATGCTGGATTGTTTGCAATGAACAAGGGTGCCTGATTATCACATTCTAAGTTCATAGGAAGTGGTACATCTAGACATAGATCTATAAGTACAGCCTTTACCCACATCATCTCTGTGCTAGCCGGGGCCATAGCCCTATATTCAGATTCAGCACTAGATCTGGATACCACCGTCTGTTTCTTGCTCCTCCATGAGATTAGAGAATCTCCAACGTAGACTGCAAACTCCGAGGTGGACTTCCTGTCCTTGGGACAACCTGCATAGTCTGCATCCGCACATGCTGAGATAGAAGTTCCCTTTCCTTTCTTGAATAACAAACCTGCACCTGGAGATGATTTAAGATATCTAAGTATCATATGTATGGCATCCATATGAACCTAACGTGGTTGCTCCATGAACTGGCTCACACGATTCACTGCAAAGGCTATATCGGGCCTAGTGATTGTGACATACAACAGTTTGCCTACCAGTTCTCTGTATCTTCTCCTGTCCACCTCCTCTGTATCATCATCATATAGCTTCATGCTAGGGTCCATTGGTGTCGTAGCAGGCCGACACCCAAGCATACATGTTTCACTCAACAGGTCCGTAACATATTTCCTCTGCGTCATTACTAACCCATACGGATTTCTAGCGAATTCCAGCCCCAGAAAATATCTAAGGACTCTAAGATCCTTAGTGACAAATTCGCTCCCCAGCTTCTCTTTTGCCTGCTTTATGCCTTGCTCATCATCTCCTGTAATCAAGATATCATCTACGTAAATCATAATTGCAATAATACCTCTTGAAGTCTTCTGTACAACCAAGGAATGATCAGCATTGGAGCGTTTGTATCCTTGTTTTTCAAAGAGATCTGAGAGCTTCTGAAACCATGCTCTGGGGCTCTGCTTAAGGCCGTTGATAAGCACAGATAGCAAGACCGTGGAGATACATCTGCGCATCCAAGAAATACAAAGATTCGGGAATCCCCTCCGATGCAAGGCAGACCAGAGGAAGCGCCAATCAAGCGAATCGTAGGCTTTAGCAAAGTCAATCTTCCATAGAATTCCTTTCTTTTTTTCCCTCTTCCAATCCGCCACAATTTCCGAGGCTACAAGAATACAATCCGCAATATGCCTACCCTTAATGAACGCACCTTGGGCCGGCGAGATGAGGCCATCTAAGATCCAATGCTGGAGCCATGTTGTGTCCTCATCGGGCCCCTGCAACATATCCTGCTCAGAAATATCATTAGATCCATCAAGAGATGTATCTTCAGTACATACCATAGGCGAGCTAGGAGATGAGTCATGATCATGAGCTGGAGGAGGCCTGTGGGTATAATTGAATGGTAGCGGTGAAATGGGGATAGTGCGTGGAGCTGGTGGTGGTGGTGGTGGTGGTGGTGGTGGTGATGGTGCTGGAGGTGGTGGTGTCATATATATGGCGTCGGTAGTCGGTGGAGGTAGCTGCTGATCACCTGAGGTTGAAAAATACATTACGGATTCAAAAAATGTAACATCTGCACTGACCATATACCGCCTACGCAATGGATCAAAACACTTGTACCCCTTTTGAGTTCTGGAGTACCCAACAAACACACACTTGACAACCCTAGGAGAGAGCTTGTCAATACCAGGAGACAACTGGTGGACAAAGGCGACTGAACCAAACACACGAGGAGTAAGGGAAAACATATCCTTCCCAAGATAGATAAGGGAAAAGGGAATCTGTTCATCCAAGACAGAGGACGACATACGGTTAATTAGGTAACATGCTGTGAGAACCGCGTCACCCCAGTAAGAATAAGGAACATGACTCTGTATAAGAAGTGATCTTGTGACATCTAGTAGGTGGCGATGTTTCCTTTCAGCAATCCCATTTTGTTGAGAGGTATAAGCACAGGGTGTTTGATGGATAATCCCTTTTGAGGAGTAGTAGTTGGCTAGGACATGAGTGCACAGTTCTAGGGCATTATCACTTCTTACAAACTTCACAAATGTGGAGAAAACATTTTGAATTTCATTCATAAAATGGAAAATAATATTGCCTGCTTCATATTTATTTTTCATCAAAAATACCCATGACACACGAGAGAAGTCATCAACAATAACTATATAAAATCTGTGTCCCTGATGATCAGGTACACGACTCGGACCCCAGATATCAATATGAAATAACTCAAACTTGGAGGTACTACTCCGACCTGGACGACTGGGAAAGGTAGACATGTGATGCTTTCCCAACTGACAGGCCTCACATTGGATGGATATGTGAGGAAGACCCTGGGGTAACACACGACGCAACTTCTGAAGCGGTAGATGCCCAAAGCGCAGATGCCACAGCAAAGGAGATATTGGTCCAGTGGGAAGGGATGAGGTTCCAGCGAATGGAGTCTGATTTAGGCGATAGAGGCCTCCATGCTCATAGCCACGACCAATCACGTTGCCCGTACGGATGTCCTGAAAAATAAGAGATGGATAAAAAATTGCCCGACATTGTAAATCCTTCGTAATCTGACTGGATAACAAATTCATTGAAAAATCAGGTGCATGTAGCACATTCTTGAGCTGCATAGAAGATGTCAGTCTAATCTCCCATTGACCAGTAATGAGAGAATGTGTACCATTGGCAATGACCACTGCTCGGCCTGGAGGAATCTGAGAATATCCTGTAAGTAAACTCTGATCGCCACATAGATGATGTGTAGCGCCCGAGTCCATAATCCACGGTAATGTATCTGATCTACTACTAGTAAATGCAAGTATGCTACCTGAAGCACTGGTAGACGCAGATGCAGAAGCAACAGCATCAGACTGACTCTCAGTAGTAGGTGTTGGGCCAGATGGGGGAATAATACCCCTTAGACGGACAACTAGATCATCGAACCGCTGATCCAAAGTGACAGCAGATGGAGGCTCTATCTGCTCAGCGACTCGTGCAGATGCAGGAAATCCATGCTTCGAGTAGCATGTGTGACATGTGTCTTCATTGTGTCCAACGCGATGACAGTAGGTACATGTTGGTCGAGTGCGGCCTCCTCTGCCACGAGGTCCACGTCCACGGGTCTGATGATGAAACCCGCGACCCCTATTGACGGCCATGGCTGAAGTATTCTGATTCGTGGCCGTGGAAGGAACGGTGATGCGACCCAGTCTATGGAAGGCTTCCTCCATGGGAGGAATAGTAGAATCAGCCAAGATCTGGGATCGTGCCGCCTCATACTCTGTATCAAGTGCAGCAAGAAATACGCCCACCATAGTCACATTCCGATATGTCTTCTGTTGTTCTGGCGTGGCTGTCAGAGGCATGAAGCTGTAGAGCTTCTCAAACATCCCTCTCAGGGATGTGTAGAGTGAATGCAGAGGGCGACCATTCTGCTTTATAGTGAATATATCATGCTGGAGTTGCAGGATCTTTGTCTCGTTCTTCGCCTGAAATATGTGGCCGCCAGGATGTCCCACATGTCCTTGGTCGTGGGCTGATGTAGAATGTCAATGGTAAAATCAATCGCCAACGTACCAGATAGCCAAACTTTGGTGTATGCATCATCGGCCTCCCAAGAGGCATTGGCTCCAGTCTTTTCAGCAGGCTCTGGTTCGGTAAGAATATACTTCTTACCCGTTGACTTCATCATGCTCATGAACTACATCGCCCACAGTTCATAGTTTGTACCGTCCATCTTTACAATAGGCGTTGGACCACGAAACGCGTCAGTAGATGGGATATCCACCTTACTTTATGACATACTGGAGACTGAAGACTGAAGCGATTGACTGAAGATGAGATTCGTCTATAATGACATAGACGAGTTTAGTTGCATGTGTAGACCTCAAGCAACTAAACCCATTTGGTTGAAGGTGAGCGCTCTAGACCTGATTCACGAACGCACACCTAGGGCTCCTCTAAGAAGCCCGCTGGATCACGCAGGTGCACAGGGGTGCGTAAGGGAGCCGCGCTCAGTCACGCAGCGCAGGAGCTAGCGCGCAGTCGCGCGCAAATGCTGGTGCACTCGCGTAGGCGCACAAGGGTGGTGACTAAGGCGCGCAGAGGCGCTGGTGCGGCGGCGCACTCGCGCGGTGGAGGCGCAGTTGTGCCCCAAGCGGCGCCCGATGAGAGAGAGAGAGAGAGAAAGAGAGGCCGGCGGGTGGGGTAGGGTTTCGAGAACTCCGGTGTAGGACCGTCGCTCTGATACCATGTTGGGAAAAATGAAAGAAATGCTTATTCCATAAGCCCTAGGCTCTCTTATATAGGAGAGTAGCCAAAGGGTAAATTACATAGAGCATACAGCTGAAAATAAAAATAACCGAGAGATACACAAACAACTAACATATACGTTAACACTCCCTGCACAGACATACCCCCCACTGCGCGCCCCTCCTCGCGCCTCCACCTTCCCCTCTACCGCCACCCACCATCGCCCAGGCTCCATCACGGACCTGCCCCCTCCCACGCGCTAATCCGCGCTTCCCCGCCTCCCCTCGTCGCCAACCCTCCCCGCATCCCTTCCCTCATCGCCGTCACGCCCCACCTATGTCTTTCCGAGCCGCCCATACCTCCCCTGCGGCAACGCATCTGCCCCTACCACGCCCTCAGCCGTCTAACGCCAGTCCGGTCCCGCCATCTTGCCGCCCTTGTTCTGGACGCTAGTCCTCATGTGCGACCGAAGGCACCCCGCAACCGTCCCCGCCGATGACCAGGTCTGAAGCTTGCATTTCCCCCTTGCTGGTTGTGGTATGAGAGCCCTCTTATCTTATTACTCCACCGCATAATATTAGTATTGTGGAATGTTATGTTGCTGCTTGGTTTGGTGATGTATTGAGATTCCTAGTTATTGCAACATCGCTAGAGTTTCCCAGGAACTTTTAACTATACGGTTTGCCCTGAAATTGTGGTGAAATCGGTGCTAGAACTCGATTACTTGTTGTCATTTGTTGCTGAATTTTAGGCATCTTTTACCACCCGTTAATTCATCGCATTTCGGCCCCCGTGGTCTTGCATTGCACGACATTTTACTAGTTTCCGTCATTAGTCCATTAGTTCCAAGTTTTAGAATTGCCTTTTAGTTCACGACCTCCATTTGTTTTGCATCAATTTGGTATCAGAGCATATCGATCTGTTCCATTTGTTTCATTGCATAAAAAAAAGAAAAAAAAAAGAAAAAAAAGACGTAAAAAAACAAACAGAAAAAAAAGAGAAGAAGAAGAAGGTCTAAGACTCCCATGGTTGAAAAGGCAAATACCTCTAAACCCGTCAATACCCCCCGCACTGAGCTATCATTAGAAGACCCGTCTGCCCAACGGGCGCACGTATACGATCAACTGAGCGGAAAAATTGCCGAAGTGGATGGACGAGTTACCGTCGCTCACGGACAAATTGCCACCTTACATAGTCGCATGTTAGGAAAAGATCATAATGACGAGACAACCAACAGGGGTCGGCGTACTAGTCGGAAGCGACATTCCCAGAGTAACACCTCCCAAGACTCTAGTTCTTCCACCTCCGACGGACACGTTAGTGACTATCTTTCACAAGAGAGCGAGGATGAAGGATTACGAGTTGAAACTCCTTTCATTTCAAAAACCCAAGAGCTACACACCCCAGGATATACGACCCAACCCTCTAGTGGCCCTCAATTCACGTCACGGCATGGCCCAAGGCCCGATGACGGATGGGATCGAGGCATCCGCCTTGATGTCCCGAAATTTGACGGAGGACGAGACCCTGATGTCTTTTTGGATTGGCTCCAAACCGTCGAACACTTCTTTGTATGGAAGTCTATGCCTAGCGAACGAAAAGTTCAATTTGTCACAATCAAGCTAAAGGGACATGCTCTGCTATGGTGGGACCGTTTGCAATCTGAACGCAAACGAAAAGGAAAAGGTAAGATCCTCAGTTGGAGCAAAATGAAAGCCAAACTGAAAATCAAATTCGTGCCTGAAGATTACAAACGAGATCTATACGCGCGACTGCAATCATGGAGTCAAGGCACCATGAGCGTGAGAGAATACACCGAAGGGTTCCAATCCCTCATTCATCACAACCGATTGCAGGAGACTCCTGTGCAGGAAGTCACCCGCTATATGCAAGGACTTCGCCAAGTTATCCAGGATGAACTCTACCTCCACAACTGTCGAGACGTCGACGAAGCTTACAAGCAAGCTGAACGGGCTGAGACTAAGCTTGCTAAGGCCCAAACAAGGAGGATGTCTTTTTCTGTGAACTCCGTCCCATGCACCAGTACCCCGATGGCGACCTCCAAACCGATGGTCCCCCCCCCCCCCCCCCCGATTGCTACGGGTAAGTCCCAAGCCAAACCCTCAACTCTTGCCGTCGCCCGACTGGAAACCCCGGACCAGGCATCTTGGGTAGTCGACCTGTTGTAGGACCTGATACCTGTTTCCGATGTTATCAAAAGGGACACCGTGCGGCAGAGTGCCCAGCTCATTTATGCACCGTCGAAGACCCTGAAGACCCTGACCAACAGGAACCACCTGAAGAGGATCAGACCACTTTGACTGTTGTCACCATGGAAACTGATGACTATGAGCTTCTAGGAGTGGATGAAAATGTGTCTGGACCTTTCCTGGTAATTGAACATGAGGACTTTATCGCTCCTGACAGCGCACCCACAAACATCTTGCTTACACCCGTTGCCAATGACGCTGATAGTTGGCTGCGACGCATCATATTCCGAACCACCTGCACCTCAGGGGGGCATCGCTGTTCGCTGATCATTGATGGAGGAAGCGTTGAGAACTTCGTATCTCAAGAAATGGTCGACAAGTTGGGTCTACCAACTCAACCACTCGAGAAACCATACAGTGTGGCTTGGTTTCGAGGTGGCACTCAACTTCCGATCCACCGTCAGAGTCTCGTTAGCTTCTCGATTGGGCCCTCATATAAAGACAAGGTGTGGTGCCATGTAGCCCTTATGGATGTCTTTCATATACTACTTGGGAGACCTTGGCAGTTCGATCGAGACACTGAGAACAGAGGAAAATTAAACACTTATTCATTCCTCATAGACAAGGTGTGTGTGACCCTTAGACCACAACGCGAAGCCCTTAGCCTTCGACAGGTGCCTACACTCCGATCCACGACCGCACAATCTGGTAAAAATACTCCACCGTCAAAACCTTCGACTACTGGTCCAGTACTGTTGATGGAAGCCCAGACATTCCAACGTGAAGTTCATGAGAGCTCTACTATTTACGCATTGATGGGACGTGAGGTCGTCAAACAAGAAGCAGTTACACCCGAAATTCCACCTGAGGTGAAACCCATCATTCAGGAGTTTGCTGACATTATGCCTGAAGAATTACCTGAAGGACTACCCCCATTGCGAGACATTCAGCATCACATTGACCTAGTTCCTGGAGCACCACATTTGCCACATTATCGGATGAGCTCAAGGGAGCACGAAGAAATGAACAAACAGGTCACCGATCTTCTACGTCGTGGGTATGTTCGAGAGAGTATGAGCCCAATGGTCGTTCCTGCTCTCCTTACCCCAAAAAAGGATGGCACGTGGAGGATGTGCATGGATAGTCGTGCTATCAACAAGATAACGGTCAAGTATCGTTTTCTGATTCCGCGCCTTGATGACATGCTCGACATGCTATCGGGTGCCAAATTATTTTCCAAAATGGATCTTCGCAGTGGGTACCATCAGATTCGCCTCCGACCTGAAGACGAGTGGAAGACTGCTTTTAAGACCAAAGAGGGCCTTTATGAATGGACAGTAATGCCCTTCGGTCTGTCTAATGCTCCCAGCACCTTCATGCGAACCATGAATCATGTATTATGACCATTCATTGGTAAATTTGTGGTTGTATACTTCGATGACATCTTGATCTACAACCTGACCAAAGACGACCATTTAGCCCACTTGTTGCGACAAGTCTTGGAAACTTTAAGGGCCCACCAATTGTTTGTCCACCATAAGAAATGCTCCTTCATGCCAGACACGGTCCTCTTCTTGGGGTACATTGTCACTGCCAACGGACTTAAAGTTGGCCCCTCCAAGATTCAGGCCATTCAGAGCTGGCCCGTGCCCAAAACCCTCACTGAGATTCGCAGTTTCTTGGGATTGGCCTCCTTCTATCGATGTTTCATCCGAAACTTTAGTACTTGTGCGGCCCCGTTAGTCGATTGTACACGAAAAGGTGCACCCACATGGACTCCTGAAGCAGAAATCAGATTTCAAAGGCTAAAACATCAGTTGACCAATGCCCCCGTCTTGGCACTTCCTGACTTCTCCAAGGTTTTCGTAGTTGATTGCGATGCCTCACATGTTGGGATTGGTGCCATCTTGAGTCAGGAAGGACGACCTGTGGCATTCTACAGCGAGAAGTTGAATGAAGCTCGATCACGGTACTCCACTTATGATGTCGAATTCTATGTCGTGGTGCAAGCTCTTAAGCAGCGTGAATTTGTCCTTAACTCTGATCATAAAGCCTTAAGATATCTGAGCTCACAGAAGACCCTTAACAAGCGTCATGCAAAATGGGTTAGTTTCCTCCAAGAATACACGTTCCATCTCAAGCACAAAGCGGGAACCCTGAATCGCATGGCCGACGCGTTGAGCAGGCGAGCACATGCCCTGACCACAATGACCATCAGCACAACAGGATTTGACGCACTCAAGGATCTCTACCTCACTGACCCTGACTTCGGACAAGCTTATGCAGAGTGTGTTGATGCTGGACAGGACCCGACAGCCACATATGTCCTTCATGAGGGATTCCTGTTCAAGGCCCACCGACTGTGCATTCCTGCTACTTCCCTTCGAGAGAACCTAATTTCAGAACTACATAACGGTGGCTTAGCTGGACACTTTGGAAGGAACAAGACATTGACTCTCTTCCAAGAATGATTTTATTGGCCACAATTGCAAAAGGATGTTACAAAATTTGTATAAAAATGTCAAACATGTCAGAGATTCAAAGGCCATAGGCAGAACACTAGGTTGTATACACCTCTGTCGATTCCTCTGCGACCCTGGGAAGACATCACTATGGATTTTGTGCTAGGCTTACCCCTCACGGTACGGAAAGTTGACTTTATTTTTGTGGTTGTGGACAGATTTTCTAAAATGGCACACTTCATTGCATGTAAAAAAACCTCAGATGCATCTCATGTCGCTGATTTGTTTTTTCGTGATGTCGTTCGATTGCATGGTGTTCCTCGTTCTTTCACTTCGGATCGCGATACCAGGTTTTTGAGTCATTTTTGGCGCACGCTTTGGTCTCGTCTTGGTACTCATTTGCAATACAACACTGCTTATCATCCTCAAACAGATGGGCAAACCGAAGTAGTTAATAGATCGTTAGGGAATTTATTGCGATGTCTTGCAAGGGACTCTCCGTCCAAATGAGATCTAATTCTTCCCCAAGCCGAGTTCGCGTATAACAGTTCCACTAATAGGTCCACCGGAAAATCGCCATTTGAGAGTGTGTACGGCTTTCCACTTACCCAATTCCTCGACCTTACACCCACAACCATGAAAGGGAGGAGTAGTGCAACTGATGAGGACCTGGTCGAACACCTAACCAATATCCATATCGAAATCCAAGCCAAACTCCAAACCATGACCCAGAAATACCAAGCCCAAGCCAACCTCCACCGTAGAGAGAGCGAGTTCAGAGTAGGAGAATTAGTGATGGTCCACGTAAAAAAAGAGAGGTTTCCTTTGAGAGTCCACCAAAAATTGAGTGTCCGAAAGATTGGTCCATTTCGAATCCTCAAGAAGATTGGGTCCAATGCTTACTTACTTGATCTACCGCCAGACGTCCAGACATCGCCAGTCTTTAATCTATCAGATCTCTTCTTATATCACGGAGATGAACAAACAGATGCCACCACGCCAGTAGTTCCCGCTGATGATACGCGCCAATCACCGGTAGCGACTGATGCCGATCAGATTGAAGATATTGCCGACATCCGAGATATGATGACTAGACGTGGTCTCTTCCGACACTATCTAGTCAAATGGAAGGGACGACCTCTGACCGATTACACCTGGATTGACGAGGATGAACTTCAACAACTCCGCCCTGATATACTTCAGAACTACCACGATGCCATCTCGACGGAGCGAGATTTTTCTCAGCAGGGGGGAGTTGATGCAGCATGATACCACGTGATCAATTTCTTTAGTCGAACATTTGTTTTATTTAATTTTATTACTTATGTAAAAGGCTCATTATACAAGGCCTTATCATCTTTTCTGTTTTTTTTTCTAATTTTAGTAAGATTGTTGCTTGCATGGGGGGGATTTGACCTCTATAAAGGCACCCCATTAGCTAGGGTTGAATTTAACTTTGAATGAAGAATATTTTTCTCCCCTCACTTATTCTCTCTCTCCCCCTCTCTCTCTCCCTCCCTCTCGTTTCCCATCCCGCCACCCTCCTCCCCTTAACCCTAACTCTTCACACCCGCCGCCTTTCCCACGCCGAGCCTTCTTCCTCCTCCACTCTCCCTCCCCGCCTCTCCCTGCACAGACATACCCCCCCCACTGCGTGCCCCTTCTCGCGCCTCCACCTTCCCCTCTACCGCCACCCTCCATCGCCCAGGCTCCATCACGGACCCGCCCCATCCCACGCGCTAATTCGAGCTTCCCTGCCTCCCCTGTCGCCAACCCTCCCCGCATCCCTTCCCTCATCACCGCCACACCCCACCTACGTCTTTCCGAGCCGCCCACACCTCCCCTGTGGCAACGCATCTGCCCCTGCCACGCCCTCAGCCGCCCAACGCCAGTCCGATCCCGCCATCTCGCCGCCCTTGTTATGGACGCTAGTCCTCACGTGCGACCGAAGTCACCTCGCAACCGTCCCTGCCGATGACCAGGTATGAAGCTTGCATTTCCCCCTTGTCGGTTGTGGTATGAGAGCCCTCTTATCTTATTACTCCACCGCATAATATTAGTATTGTGGAATGTTATGTTGCTGCTTGGTTTGGTGATGTATTGAGATTCCTCGTTATTGCAACATCGCTAGACTTTCCCAGGAACTTTTAACTATACGGTTTGCCCTGAAATTGTGGTGAAATCGGTGCTAGAACTCGATTACTTGTTGTCATTTGTTGCTGAATTTTAGCCATCTTTTATCACCCGTCAATTCATCGCATTTCGGCCCCGTGGTCTTGCATTGCACGCCATTTTACTAGTTTCCGTCATTAGTCCATTAGTTCCAAGTTTTAGAATTGTCTTTTAGAATTGTCTTTTAGTTCACGACCTCCATTTATTTTGCATCAGTTTGTGACCAAGGATCTTGGACATCTACGTTACTATCTTGGGCTAGAGTTTGCCAGAACCAGCGTGGTCCGGTGATGACGCAGAGAAAGTATGTTATAGATCTCCGCTCAGAGACAAGCATGGTAGATTGTAGGCCTGCCACTACTCCTATTGACCCTGGCATGAAGCTATATGATGATGACACTGGAGAGGTCGACAAGAGGAGATACATGGAACTTGTTGGTAAGCTTCTATATGTGACCATTACCAGGGCTGACATAGCCTTCGCTGTAAGCAAAGTAAGTCAGTTCATGGAGCAGCCTAGACAGACACATATGGATGCAGTCTATATGATTCTGAGATACCTGAAGAATTCACCGGGCACAGGATTTTTGTTCAGCAGGGGCACGTCTCTCTCAGTTACAGCATGTGCAGATGCAGATTATGCTGGATGCCCGAAGGATAGAAATTCTACCTCAGGATTTGCTGTGTTCATAGGGGATTCGCTAGTTTCCTGGAAAAGCAAAACGCAGACCGTGATTGCCAGATCGAGTGCTGAGTCAGAATATAGGGCTATGGCACAGGCTAGTACAGAGATGATGTGGGTCAGATTGGTCCTTGCTGATTTGACTATAGAGGTGCCTCTCCTCATGAATCTCCAATGTGACAATCAGGTTGCTCTCTTCATTGCCAACAATCCCGCATTCCATGAGAGAACAAAGCATATTGAGGTAGATTGTCATTACACTAGACATATGATCCAGAAGGGTCTGATTTCTACCTCTCATGTTAGTTCAGGAGAACAAACGACAGACATCTTTACCAAGGCTTTACTCAGAGGACCATTTCAGAAGTGTACGTCCAAGCTGAGCATGATTGACATCTATGCTCCATCTTGAGGGGAGTGTTGAGATATATTTTCTGTTTATGTATCTTTTTGTCTATTTTATTTTCCCATGTCCACTATATGTAATTTACCCATGGGTCTCTCCCTATATAAGAGAGCCTATGGTTACAGGAATAAACAAGTCCCTTATTTCCTCCAACAAATCCCATGGACATGACCCACTAACTTAGGTGCATGTCATCTTATCCTTGCAAAGGATTTCTGTTACAGAGGAATCATACCTAGCCACACCATTTAATCAAATACTCAGATGCTAATTCCAAAATAAATTTGAAATTCATCCATCTTCAAGAAAGGAATAAGATTATATACCAAACATTCTTGATGAAATGAAGAACAAACTTACAGATATCAGTAGTTTCATCCCTTTCATATGATTTTCTTTTAAAGGAGAGCCGAAAAACAGTCAGTTTCATCATCTGGTGAGTTATTGGGTTGTTGTTCTGTAAAGGTTGAACCCTGTCATTGAAACTAACGGAAGGAGCAAGTTTTGGCAAGCGAATCGCCCTTTTATTTTCACAAGTTCTTTCTTCAGTATAATATATCTCCTGTTTGAGACCTTTGAAACTTCTGTATGAATTCACTAATGCTGTCTTCCTTTTCATGGAAAACTCTCCATCCAGACCTTTGGATTTCACCTCGTCAACCTTTTTAACATAAGGAAACTCGGAATCAAGTCCACCTGCAAGATCAAAGCTATTCAGGATAGATATGACTATTTATGCAATTTAAAATATTTTATAGATCATATTTCCAGAGAAATTTCAGATGATACATCCATTTCAGGAACCATATTATGTAAGAGTTGAAGTTCTACAGATGAACTTCGGAAACAAAAGAATGTGAAACTTACATATTGCATCTAAAAATTGGGAAGCATCTTCATATGGCACGACACGGGTGCCAATAATATTCCCCATGGCATTATTTACATGGGGAAAGCAGTCTGTAAAATGAGAGTGGACATCCATCATTACGAAGACAAAAAAAATGTAAACAATATGTACGCGTACCTCCATGGACACTGCTGAAATCATCATCGGAATCAGATTCTGCTAAACTAGTCGAGTCAAACCATATCTCCTCTTGACAAATCACTGCCAGCATATTAGAATTGCAGATTAACATATTTTTTTATGTGTGTATCATCTACTTCCATGACATATTAAGTTGGAAAAAGGCATCTTTAGAGACTGTTAAAGTATAATAACTCCCAAAAAAAGGTAGAAGTGATAGCTTTATGTAAAAACAGGCCATTAATCAATGAGTAAAGCAGCCATGGAAGACTAAATTAACATGCTTTGGCAACAGTGAACCAATGTCCATGAAGACATAGGATTCTACAAACTCTGTTCTCACATAGACAATTGTAATACGTGTAATAACCCAAAAAAATGTAGAACTCGAGGGTGGATCTTAATACCCAGTTAATATTTACACATATCGGCTCTTCTTTGTATATTGAAGTTGCACACTTTGAAAGATACCACTAGAATTCATAACAAATAGCATTTCTCAAAAAAAAAACACAACAAATAGCATTTACATTCGATACACACTTCTAGAGCCAGGGGCAACACTTGTTTCATCTCCTCCTGTTCATTTATAGACCTTGTAGATAGAGCCATTATGAATCCTCTTTTCTTTAGCTTTCATTTGTCACCTTCAATGTTTGCTTTTTGTTTTCCAGTTGCATTGATTTTGCCTTATTGTTTATCGTCATCAAATCTTCTTCATTTGGACCATAATGGGCTATTTTATAAAATTAGATCTTTTGCTTCTTTATACTACGAACTGCTTTTAATGATCCAAGAGGGTGATCAGATCCACTGGTAGTCTGGTACTATCTAATCGATAACAAGAAAATATTTCAATTAGGTGTTCTAACACCCTAACACCATAAGCTCAACAAGAAAAGCAATATTTAACTGGCACACCCAAAGGGGCAGATAATTTCAAACCTACGATATTCATGTTCTAGCAAACTCGTGTAAGGTTGGTCTGACACCAATGGAAGACAAAATCTGGAAAAAAATTAAGGTGGTTTCAACATGTGCATAGAAGGGAATCTAATGCTCAATGAGACAGTGAGTTACATTAGAAGAGGAGACACTGTGATACATTAGAAGAGGGAAGATCAAAATGCTGGAAGGAAACTATCAAGAAGACTATGGCATTTTTGGATCTATGCCTAAGTTCGAATCAAATTAGATATGTTTGAAAACAAAAAATATACATAGTATATTCCGCGTAAAGAAGGAAAAGGCTTAGTCGTTGGTGGGGACTGAGCCCGCGCTGTATTTTCTAGCACCATCAAGCAAGAAAGAGGAAACATTGAAATAATACCTCCTATTGGAACATTGTTAATGAGTATACCCCACTTAAAGTGGGAAAAGACTTGATTGTTGGTCATGGCGGCGCCCATCGCTGCATTCTATAGCACCATCGAGCTAGAAAGAAGAAATGTTGAAACAACACCTTCTGTTGAATATTGACGCTAGACTGTTTTATCCATGGTATCAGTACCTTCATAAGGGAACATAAAAGCATTTTTCTCATTGAAAAAAGGCCCATATTTGTAAAGGTGCCGAGAGGAATCAGAATTGGTTACCATAGATTTAGTCCAGAAAACTATTGAAGAGGAGGATCTGAGAAGAAAGGTGGAGTTAAGGTAGAGATCTTCCTATAAGTGGTTGAAGGAAGGGGATGCTAACATGAGATGCTTTCAAAACATGGCTAGTGGTCAGAGGCGTCGGAACCTCATCCATTATGTGGTTGCCGGAGGTGAGGCTTTTCATGACGAGTCAATAGTGGCTAGAGCAATCACAAAGCACTTTTGACGTACTAGTCGACGTTTGGCACAAGGTGGATCTAGATGGTTGGGCATGGGGGCTTCGTGCGCTTCCAGTCAGGAAATGGTGGACTCGATACATGATTTCGAGTCTTAGAAGATTTGAAGGGTGGTCTTTGGTCTCAATGCAGACGGATGCCCTAAGCCTAATAGGTTTCTTGTCTCCTTCTTCAAGGAGTTTTAGGACCTAGTGGATGAATATTTAAAGGGGGAATTCCAGCTTTGATCATCTGAACATATCGTTTATTTTTCTGCTAGCTGAGAAAGAGGCTGCGACCATAATAAAAAATTTTGTCCCATCGCCTTATCGAATGTTGATTGATTGTTGTGAATTTGTTGGCCTCTCATCTTCGAGGGGTGGTCGGTAGAATTATTCTGCATGCGTAGGGTGTGTTTCTACTGGGGAGGCAGATGGTGGACACTGTAATAGTCGCATCCGAGTTTACTGCTGACTAGAGAATGCATGATCGGATCCTACTTTGGAAGGTGGATTTTTATGCAATCACCGATTTGAGAATTTGGTCAAACTAGAATTTTTCCGTCCCTGGTTGGATATTTTAATTTAGTCATTAATTAGAATCAAGTATGAGTTTGAATGGAAAAGATGAGGGAGCAAGAAAGAGAGAGGCGGGGAGTGCTAGACACATGTTCAACGGCGACACAAAGGTCCCCAATTGTAGGAGAGAGTTTGGATGGCAGCAGAATGAACCTCCTACAAGGCGAGCACTTGGATGGCAGCAGAATAGTAGCTGCTTGTGGTGCGGTGGAAAAGATCACTAGGCGTGCGACTTCCGCGAACCTATTTGTTGTTAAGCATGCGGGAGATTCGGTCACCGGAAGGTTGCTTGCTCGGAAATCAAGGTTTGGCACCCAAGGTCCAGTTTTTTGGGATCAAGTGCAAGAAAAGGACCTTCCCCTGGTGGGGATCCGGAGAAGCGAGGTTTCATGCTTATCGGATGTGATGTTTGACAAAGGAGTGGCTTTAGGTTGCAAATTTGGGGGAAATATTATAAAGGTCGAAGGCCCTACAATGTTGTCCAGGGGACTAAACTCAGCAGATGTGAAGAAACTGTTAGCGTTGGGACATGGCACGAAGTCTCAATCGCACTGGAGGTTGCTAAAGTTTCAGGATGGATTGCTGATTGTTCAACCAATTCGAAACGAAAATTCCTCACAGGGGCAATTTTAAAATCTTATTGGTTGTATGCGGTCTTATATTTTTTTGTTATGTACCGTAGATAAGTCGTCTCTTCAAGAGGCGGGTTTGGTTAAGAGGAAGCTGCCTCTTCAAGAAGCGGATTTGGTAGGAAGCCGCCTCTTGAAGAGGCAGCTTTTGTCCAGAACAGAAAAAAGAGAAGCAGCTGCTCTGCTACCCGCAGAGTTGTTGCTTCTCCTTTTTTTAAATTTTAAATATAAATGAAGTCATAAAATATGGTATTAAAACATGTTTAAAAGACATGATTCATAGATTGCTAAGATTCACATATACAATATGTCTACCACAAAAGTCAAGACAACATTTACATACGAAGTACACTTAAAATTTGCATTTATGCCTTATATTACAAAAATAGCAAAGATATCGATCTAGCCTTTACGATCCCTTCTCCATTTGTACTGCAATTTGACCGGGCTGTCATCGACCATGGATGTCTCCGATGTGCTTGGCTCAAATCGTTGAAGTTGGCTATTTCGATCGATATCAGCGATGTTGCTCTTATCTGTTCCTTCAACTCCTAAGAAGTTCAATGGGAGTGATGAATGACGTGAAGATCCTGCATCCATAACTGTTCGACCCCTCCGTGGTGCAGGCGACGTGGTAGGATCCGTTGATGGGCCACACTCAAGAATTGGGGTCTCAAATTCTATGTCGGACTGCGATGGTAGTTGCATCTCAACTGGGACATCTCCCTCGCTAGAAGTCCTCTCTCCCCTTTTTCAATGAGCTCGTCCCCATCCACGTCCTCGAACAAGTGAACGACGATGAAATGTAGCTTCTGCCTCGCCATCTTCCTTGAAAATCTCTTCATCCAGGCCGTCTCTGAATTGTCGTTGTATAGACACGTAGACAAGAACTTGTTTCAACAGCAAGCTCTCTAATCCGTGGAGCATCATCATCACAAAAACATACAATCTTGTCGAAGCTAGACACGTGCATTATGAACAACTCTTGTCAGAACAGGATAAAATAAAGTATACGAACATAATTGCTATTTAAAGTTACTTTGTTCTTACAGTGTAATCTAATGTGCATCCATGTCAACCAATGAATCATTGTGTAATACTATGGTACCATGGCAAGTAGTCGACAGTCGTATCTGGTCCTCCCAATGGAAAGGGAGTCATCAGCACAACATAGTCCCTGTGGATGTTTCATAGTCTAACATAAACCGCATAGAACTCCGTCTAATCGGCGTTGCTCTTCCCCCGGAGATCGATTGAATGCAAATGAGTAGAGGTATCGCAAGGCATCAGAATCCCTTGAATCCCACCAAACTGACGAAGGACTCTATCTGGGGTGTATAGCTTGACAATTCAAAAATGAATCAATGGGACACGAGCCACATGCAACTCTTCATTGCCAAGATAATATAAAGGTTTCAAAGACAACACCTCCTATGTGTGTGGAGTCCATACCACCTGCATAACATTAGATATGTAAACAAAATAAGTGATACAATCAAGGGTTAAGTTAAAATAAGAGATACCACCAGGTTAAGTCAATACCTGCTCCACAAGCGATATCATCATTTTCCGTCTCATCATTGGTATTCTGTGGCGATGGTTCCATTAACCTATCAAGCTTCGGATCATTAACATGAGTTCCTTCACAAGGACTCATACTCACCACAGGAGAACATATGTATTTCCGCCTTAAGGTACAAATCCATGAGGTACTGATCCGAGTATAGAAACAGTGACTGGTAAATATTACGGGCCGATATGCAACACCCATCTCCTCGGCATATTCCACAATCTCTCAGACATCATTATCAAACTCAATGTACCCAATGTAAAACGTTGCACCATCTTGGGATATTCTATGAAACACATATAATTCGAGTCCTTGCGATAACTCCAACCTGAACACGGACTTGATGTGCTCAATCAACCTCGAGAATGGCATTTCATGACCAATCTTGATGGTTTTCATACAACTTCCGACATAAGTCACGTCCTTACTTGACTTCAAAATTGTTCCACCACGGTGACAAAAACAACAAACTTCGCAAGACATCCTAAATTCTATTACGTTGACAATAATTGATTAGTGATGAAAAAACATCTATAGTGTAGCGCATACCATATAACACTCAAAAATGCCCAAAACCCTAAACCCAAAATAGACAATACCTTCCTTGAGGTTGGAGAAGGGGAGGGATTGAATGTTGGTCAACGATGGTCGGTCTGTCGTGCAAACGAAGCCAATGGTGACAACGAGGCGGCGGTGGTCGCATGGGGTGAAAGAGGAGAGGGAAGGGAAGAGGACTGATCGAGCATGGGTGGGTTTTGTCCGCACGTGCTGGGTTTATGCCCCGATCAAAGCCGCCTCTTCAAGAGACGGCTTCCTACCAAATTTGCCTCTTGAAGATGTGGCTTTTTCTTAACTAAAGACGACTTGAAGAGGAGGCTTATCTATGGTACATAACAAAAAAATATTATCGACCGTATACAACCAATATGGTTTTAAACTTGCCCCTGGGAGGAATTTTCCTCACCAATTCAGTATTTACATATTTGAGGTATCCCGTAGTATCATTCTCTCAAGAAAATCGCAAAGATCTTGGCTCAGGTCGCCAAGGTCGGGGAGTTGATCTCCGATGGGCTCGACGTCAGCCAACGGTTGGAGGTGATCATTCTGGTGGACGAGTTTCATATCGCGACGCCAACAAGTGCTTCGTGACATAGGTGGTCATCGTCTATTGTTGGGTATCTCTGTCCACGATCGACTGGCGGATGCGCGTGGAGTTTCTCTAGGTTCGTAGGAGTTGTGGTCGACAACAACACAATCAGCGATGCCGACGGCAACGGTTGGTGAGGGGATACCAAAGTTGGAAAGTGGAACTATCTCCAGATGTTATGGTGGATTTGAGGCTTCATTTCTGTGGTGTTCAACCACGAGTCCCAAGAAGTTTCCTTCCCAAGATATATGGTGGGGGCTTCCTCGGCCATCGAGACTCCTTCCTTTACATACGTGGTTGCCAAAGGCTTGGGAAAACTTAAACACTTATTTCCCGAGTCTTTTGGACATATCAATATTTGGAACCCGAGTTCGGGTCAGGACCCGAAGGTGTAGATATCCAGAGACCTGATAAAGATTAACTTGATGTTGATGGACCCATTAATGTTTAACCCAGTGATGTTGGATCCGACTAAGGAGATGACAAAGAATGACCCAAGCACAGATCCGATTGCATCAGCTTCAGATGTTCTGGCTCCGTTAGGGCTCGTGGATTCAATAGGGCTGGAGAACCAAATTCTAGATTGGTCTACGACGGTGGCTGGGCATGTCAATCGGACCTCTTTGGGGCTTTTCGGATCTGGGCCCAAACAGGTTTCTAGTTTCAGTTACTCTACCCGTCACGGGAGATGATATGCAGGAAGATCAAACCCTCGCCTTCTCTCCGCCGTCGCAAGGGAACTGTGTCGATGAAGCCGTGAGGGGTTACTCATCTCCATTATTTTCTACTGTTGGGATTGTAGTTCGATCAGTGGGAGGGGTGAGTCTTCCAAGAGGTGTGTTTTTTTGGGAACTACAATCTTGGAGGGAGATTTGGGGGACGTTATGTATGGCATGGGACGAAGTCGTTGCTTAGGAGGCGTCAATGAAGGATTTTGGAGATGCTAGAGAGTACATGGGGCATGAAAGTATTGGTTGAGGTGTTGGGGAGGGGGAATTTACAAACAGACATGCAAGATTGCTCCTATGGGAGAAAGTAAGCGATCGAAGATGAAGGGGAGCTCTACTAGGAATACCTTGTATGACGAGGTTGGTCGGGAACTGGTGAATTGTTTGGAGGTGATCTCACCTCGTAGGTGAAGAAATCGGTTTCTAAATGAAGGTTGTAAGCTAGAATGTCAGGGGGTTGGGAAGGCCGGACAAGCATGTGGACGTAAGGGAGTTGTTGAGAGAAGCCAAACCAAAAGTGGTGATGCTACAAGAAACAAAAATTGCCCAGGAGGGTTAGCAGATTTGGAAAGAGCTTGGTGGTTCGACACAAACTATGTTCAAGGCAACCAATTCAGATGGTGTGTCTAGTGGTTTGGCAGTTGGTTGAAATGATAAAAAGTTTAAATTGGTTGGGAAGAATACAGAGTTAGACAAACACTGATCGTAAGGCTCAAAAGATTGGCGGATGGGGTGACCGTTGTGCTTACTAATGTCTATGGCATGGGCAATGGTGTGGATGTTTCGGATTTCCTGAACGAAATATGTCTTGTCAGAGATACCTATTTTGAAGATCCTTGGTTGGTCGGCGGTGATTTCAATGTGACGACTAATTGAGGACATATCACGAATGTAAGGTGGGAATGATGTTGGATATGCGGAGCTTTCCGTTTGATTATGGATTTGGGACTAGCAGTGGTAGATGTTGCGAGGTGGAGATATACATGGTGTAGCTCAAGATCGAGATCGTGCATCGATCGTTTCCTCCTATCCAGAGAGGTCCTACTTGCATTTCCACTTTCCAAGGCATGGGGTCTCCCGAGATCTCGCTCTGATCATACACCCCTACATGGGTTGACTGGGGAAGAAGATAGGCTGCAAAGATTTTTTTGATTTAAGCACACTTGGTTGTTGGAAGATGGTTTCAAGAATGATGTGACAACTTTCTAGAGGGACCATTCTGTGGAGGGACCTGTGACCGTTAGACTGGCATCTTATCGATGCTGTGAAGATTCCTAATGGAGTACAACAAAAAGGTATGCGAACAATGGTATGATCGTCGTGCTCGAGCTCATACAGAAGTTTGTAGCTGGGACAAGTTGGAAGATGAGAGGGAGTTGGAGGCTATTGAGATTGAGGAGAGGGCGAGGAACATTCAGGAGATCATTCTAGAGGATAAGAAGATAGAGATCGAGTGGAGGCAACGCTCTTGCCAGAAGTGGCTGATGGAAGGAGATGCGAAAACTCATTTCTTCCACTCTATGGCATCAAGAAGGAGGAGAAACATCACTCATGATATTGAGGTGGTTAGTGTGGTGGTATGTGGGGAGCAGCAGGTTGGGAGGCCTCTGCAGGGTTTCTCTGTTGATGCTAGAAGAAAAGTTTTTCGTGTTGGTTGGGGCTGGCGTGGAAAAGATGTTCGACGTACTTTCGAGCCTTAGGCGTTGGCAATTGTAGCCCCTTTTCCAGAGGTGGTGAAGAAGGCGGTTTGGAGCCTAAATGCAGATGGTGCACCTGGTCCGGACGGTTTCCCAGCTTTGTTTTATAAGGAGTTTTGGGAGGTGGTATTGGCATTTTGGTGGTATTGCAGGAATTCAATAGGGACAACTTTGGTTTTGAATGTTTGAACAAGAACTTATTGCTTATGTTACTGTTGGGAGAAAAATAAGAGCCTTGTTATTTCTGAGAACCCTAGGCTCTCTTATATAGTAGAGAGGCTTATGGGTAAATTACATAAAGTGGAAAACAGAAAAGAGAATAAGAAATACATATGAAATATGAAAATACAAAACTCTTCACACTCCCCCTCAAGCTGGAGCATAGATATCGATCATGCTCAGCTTGAATGAACACTTCTGAAATGATCCTCTGGGCAGTGGCTTGGTGAAGATGTCCGCGGTTTGCTCTCCAGAGCTGACATGGGAAGTAGAAATCAGGCCCTTCCGAATCATGTCTCTGGTGTAGTGACAATCTACCTCAATATGTTTTGTCCTCTCATGGAATGCAGGATTGGTTGCAATGAATAGAGCAGCTGGTTATCACAGTGTAACTCCATGGATAGAGGAACCTCTACATGTAGATCACATAGCACTGCTCGGACCCACATCATTTCTGTACTTGCTTGAGCCATAGCCCTGTATTCGGACTCAGCACTTGATCTTGCTACAACAGTTTGTTTCTTGCTTTTCCAAGAAACAAGAGAAGTGCCAACAAATATTGCAAATCCCGAAGTCGATTTCCTATCCTTAGGACAACCTGCATAATCCGCGTCAGCATATGCGGATACAGAGAGTGTTTCTCCTTTCATGAATAGTAATCCTGAGCCTGGAGATGATTTTAGATATCTCAATATCATATATATTGCATCCATATGTACATGTCGAGGTTGCTCCATGAATTGACTCACTCGACTCACTGCAAATGCAATATCTGGTCTGGTAATTGTAACATAAATGAGTTTTCCAACCATCTCTCTGTATCTTCTCTTATCGACTTCATCTGTATCATCATCATACAGCTTCTTGCAAGGATCCATAGGAGTCGTGGATGCTCGACATCCAATCATGCATGTCTCTGCAAGCATATCTGTAACATACTTTCATTGGGTCATCACAAGACCCGGTGCATTTCTAGCAAATTCCAACCCCAAGAAATACCTTAGGGAGCCCAGATCCTTAGTCACAAATTGACTGCCAGAAATTCTTTCGCCATCTTGATTCCCTGCTCATCATCTTATGTAACAACAATATCATCAACATACACCATGATAGCAACAATACCTCTAGACGTATTCTGCACAAATAAGGAATGGTCTGCATTTGACCTCTTGAATCCCTGTCGTTCAATCAAATCTGAAAGCTTTTGAAACCACGCTCTAGGACTCTGTTTAAGGCCATATATTGCCTTATGGAGTCTACAAACCTGTTGACACTCCCCCTCAGCAGCAAACCCCGGAGGCTGCTGCCAGGGATCGCCATATCGCGATATATCGGCGATATATCAGTATCGACAGGTCACCGATATATCGCCGATATGGACGATATCGGATATCGACAGGAGAAAATGCCTTGGTGGATACCGGGTTTCAGCGATATGCGTCGATATATCGCCGATATATCGGCGATATATCGGTATCGACATTGTATCGAAACGATATCGATACCGATATTTCCTTCCTTGGCTGCTGCATATAGACCTCCTCTTGTAGATCTCCATATAAAAATGCATTTTTCATGTCAAGCTGGAACAACGGCCAATCACGTGCTACAACAACTGAAAGAAGGACATGTAAAGTAGAATGTCGAGCAACTGGAGAAAACGTGTCCAAGTAATCAACTCCATAGGTCTGAGTAAAACCACGTGCTACGAGCCTTTCCTTGTACCGATCAAGGCTTCCATCTGCATGGTATTTAACAGTACACACCCACTTGCATCTAACAATAGATGCTCCGGGAGGAGGAGAAACAAGTGTCCAAGTTTCAAGGGACTGCAACGCGGCCATTTCTTCTTCCATAGCAAGACGCCAATTGCTATCTTGTAGTGCCTCCTGGTAATTGCGTGGAACTTCTACGACAGATAGAGCTACTGCAAATCTATGGAAATCGCATGTAAGACGATGAAAAGAGACCTGGGAAGCAAGTGGATAGGAAGCACAAGTACGCATCTGCTTCCTAATAGCGATAGGGACATCCAAATCTCCATGATCGCCATCCTGCTGTGTTCCATGTATCAATAGATCCTCAGACTCATCGTTAGAAATCAAGTTACCAGAACCAACCTGAGGGTTGCTGGATGACAGACCATGACCTTGAGCAGAGGAGGACTAACGAGTATAGTACTTTGGTAATGGGGGGACAATGGGTACTGGAGGTGGTAAAGATGGAGGTGAAGGTATGACAGGAGGTGGTAGTGGAGATGGCATAGAAGGTAACTGACTCATAGAAGGAGGTGGCATGAAGACCTTGTTATAAAATATGAAGAAGCGGAAGCAAACATGGAAAAGATAAAGAACAAGAAAGACAACGGGATTTTAACGTGGAACCCTACTCCGTGAGGAGCGGGATGAAACCACAGGAGAAGCCCTCTAACAGGGCGTGTTTTTCTATTGCTTTTCTCAATGAGTACAGGAGGTCTGGGGCTCCTTATATAGCCTTCCCAGAGCCTTCAAGTCCTACCGTTGGTTCATATGGGACTAAACACATGATGGGGTAAATGGATGTTCTTCAGGATCCATTTACCCTGCTACAACACAATAGGCGCATACAACTATACTCCAACACTCCCCCTCAAGCTGGAGCATGCAATGCTCAGCTTGGACAAATAGAAAGAAACTCAACTCAACGCTACAGGACACTACGGACAATATCAATCCAACGCGCACATGTTGCAGTTGAGGACGTTGCTTCTCATGCCGTACAGGTGAGGAGGACGAACGGGCTGGAGTGTGAGTCAACTGAAGACTCGTAACCTGACCATCGAGTCTGAACTTGCGCCTGAAGTCTCCTCGTCGGAGAACTGGGTCTCTCCCATCTGGCTCAGAGAATGGTGCACTGTTCTGGTGTACCTATGATACCACATGAAAACCCTTGCCAACATGGCATAGGGAATGGTCCTCTACTCTGGAGTCCCTATGGCTCACATGAAAACTCTGGCCGACAAACCAAGAATAATGATGGGGACCTCTGACAATGATGGCAACATATGCTCATCTGACAATGACCGCATACTCGTGCGTGTCTGAAACTGGAGACTCGGAAACAATGATCGTCGAGTCTGAACAATTGCGCATCAAACTGGGACTCGGAATCTGAACGTCGAGTCTGGAACTGCGCATGAAATCTCTTCATCTGAACAACTTGTAGAGTCTGAAAAATATGGCTGGTCTGGAGACTGACATCTGAATCTGGATCTGGAAGAATAGAACAGACTTGTGACTCTACATATACTCCCCCTTTCTCCCATACTTGTCGGAAAATGATCATCGACTAAGTTGGGAGAAGACAAGATAGAAGGGGAAAACAAAACATACTTGCGGCTTTTCATCATTTTTTTAAGCCGTTCCTTTTTTTTACGGCTTTTGCATCATTCATTTTTTTTTGAAATCATTTTTTTTAAATGCATGCGGCTTTTTTTTAATGCACGCGCCTCTTTTTCTTTTCCTTTTTTTCTTTCTTTCTTTCTTTCTTTTCTTTTTTTTAAACACTGCCTCTTTCTTTTTTTTATGAGGCCTCCCCCTTTTTCCAGCCCACAATTGGGCTTTCAACACATTTTTTTATCAAAACGAGCCTGTGATCATATTAGGGTTCCCGTATGGGAACCCCATTTTTTTTCCTTTAACAGTCGCCGCCTGCAGATGAGGGCCTCTGGAACATGGGAGAACAACGCCGCCTTCGCTCGCCTGGGTATTCACCGCCGCCAGGAGGGATTGCGGGAACCGCCTGCTAGGTCTGCGCGCGTCTGGACTGCGTGATGACGCTCAGATCGTTGAAGCAGAGATCTACGGTCTCCTGGGTGTTCGCGGGCTGGTCTGAAGCATCACGCCTGGGGCTTGCCGAACTTGAAGGGGCCGCCTGCGGGTTGGGGAGTTGCCGAGAGAGGAGGAGCGCCTGCGTTGGATCGCCGGAGAGGAGGCGGTGCGGCATGGAGCCGCCTGGAGGCGAGCGCGCGGAGAAGGAGCGCCGCCTGGAGCCCCTTCCCTGATGGGGCTCCGCCTGGGAGACAGAACGACAAGGTGCATCGCCGGAGTTCGCTGGAGGGTGCGCGATGGAGTGGCCGATGGGGGGGTGCCTGGGGGCACGATCGTGGGAACCTGATCAACATCGTGCGTTGCGGGCCTCTTGCGTTGAGGCTTCCTGCGTAGGGGCTGATGAGACCAGAAGGGCAACGCCGTCTGTGCATGCTTGGGAAGGAGGAGCCCTGGGATTAGGGCTTGCATGCTTCAATGGTTGTTAGGGTAGCGACCTGTGGCTCCAATGCCTTCCGGAGCCTTCGCGCGACATGAATGACGAGGACATAAATTAGGGTTTCAGATGAGAACCCTGGAATTGGACTCAAACAGAAAACTCTTCGCTATCAATCTTCAAGAAACAATCGATCTCGGAAAAGATAATAAACATAAAAATCCTGAGAAACGAACCCGCTCTGATACCATGTTATAAAATATGAAGAATACGGAAGCGAACATGGAAAAGATAAAAAACAAGAAAGACAGCGGGATTTTAACGTGGAACCCTACTCAGTGAGGAGCGGGATGAAACCACAGGAGAAGCCCTCTAACAGGGCGTGTTTTTCTATTGCTTTTCTCAATGAGTACAGGAGGTCTGGGGCTCCTTATATAGCCTTCCCAGAGCCTCCAAGTCCCACCGTTGGTCCATGTGGGACTAAACACATGATGGGGTAAATGGATCTTCTCCAGGATCCATTTACCCTGCTACAACACAATAGGCGCATACAACTATACTCCAACAGACCTCAATATCAGAATGGGAAGTAGTCATTCTGTCACCCGTAGGAGAGAAAAACATCACAGATTCAAAGAATGTGAAATCGGAACTAACAAAATATTTTCAACGCAGCGGATCAAAGCAACGATATCCCTTCTGTGTCCTGCAGTATCCTACAAACACACATTTGATAGTCCTGGGAGAGAGCTTATCAAGACCTGACACCAACTGATGGACAAAACCAACACAACCAAAGACACGGGGTGTAAGAGAGAACAACTTCTTCTCAGGAAAGGCTATAGAGAGAGGAGTTTTCTCACCCAAGACAGACGAGGGCATGCGATTTACTAAGTAGCAAGCCCCGGAACGAGTGTGGAGCATGACTCTGAATAAGTAGGGTTCTAGTGATATCCAATAGATGATGATGTTTCCGCTCTGCAACACCATTTTGTTGTGAAGTGTAAGCACATGAAGTTTGATGAGTTATACCACGAGATGAAAAGAACGAGGATAAAGCTCTAGTACAAAACTCCAATGCATTGTCAGAACGCACAATTTTCACAGAAGAAGAGAAAATATTTTGAACTTCATTGATAAACATTTGAATCACATCTCCTGCTTCAGATTTATTCTTCAATAAAAACACCCAAGACAAGCGAGAAAAATCATCTACTGCAACCAGATAGAATCTGTGTCCCTGGTGGTCAGAAACACGACTTGGACACCAAATATCAATATGGACTAACCCTAACAAGGAGCTACTGCTTCGACTCTGACGACCCGGGAAAGTAGACCGATGACTTTCCCAACTGACACGCTTCACATCGGAAGGACGACTTCGGAGAAATCTCGGGCAAAACACGATACATCTTCTGAAGAGGGAGGTGACCAAAACGGAGATGCCAGGTATATGGAGAGTATGATCCTGTAAAATGGAGAGATGCACCGACATAAGGAGTATGGACTAGACGCTAGAGACCATTCTGCTCACGGCCACAGCCAATCACCTTGCCCGAGGGTATGTCCTGAAAAACAAGAGATGATGAGCCAAAAATAGCTCGACAATTCAAATCCTTTGTAATCTGGCTAATGGATAGTAAATTCATAGAGAAATCGGGAGCATATAATACATTCTGCAATCTCATGGAAGGTGTCAAGTTAATCTCCCCTTGTCCTGTGATCGGGGAGTGTGTCCCATTGGCTATCACCACAGTTCGTCCTGAAGAGACCAATCTATATAAAGTGAGCTACTCTTTGTCCCCACAGAGATGATGTGTCGTTCCAGAATCCATAATCCAGTTTGTAATCATAGATCCGTCACAAGAGGTGAGAGTATAAGAACTACCTGAGGTGCTGGCTGTGTCAGATGAACTGGCAGAGGTAGAGACGGCAACATCTGACTGACCTCCAGGAGTTGTATCAGGAGGCATGATATTCTTCAGTCTGGCAACAAGATCATCGAATCGTTGGTCCAAAGAGGAAGGTGGAGGAGACTCGACTTGTTCTGCTACTCGAGCCGAGGCAGGAAAGCCATGCTTAGAGTAGCATATATCCTCGAAGTGACCAGGGCGATGACAATAATTGTAGTGCTGACGAATTAGACCTCCACGACCACGGGGACCTCGTCCACGAAAAGTAGAGGAGCCACCTCTTCCTATGGAAGCAGCCATCGCTGATGGTGCCAGGCTAGTAGTAGAGCTCGGGACAGGAATTCGAATAAGTCGGCGGAAAGCTTCCTCCATAGGAGGAATAGTGGCGTCAGCTAGAATCTGAGAGTGGGCAGCATCGTATTCTGGATCAAGGGTAGCCAGGAATACAACCAACATGGTGGCATTCCTGTATGTCTTTTGCTGCTCGGGAGTCGCCGTCAGAGGCATGAAGCTATGGAGCTTCTCAAACATTCCTCTCAGGGACGTCTACAGTGAGTGGAGAGGACGTCCATTCTGTTTGACAGTAAAAATATCAGGATGCAACTGTAGTATCTTTGTCTCATTCTGTGCCTGCGAATATGTCGCCGCCAGAATATCCCACATCGCCTTGGTTGTGGGTTGATGCAGCATGTCGTTGGCGATCTCTATCGTCAACGTCCCAGATAGCCAGACTTTGGCATACGCGTCGTCTCCCTCCCATGAGGCATAAATCCATGTTTTCTCCGTCGGCTCTTCGTCGGTAAGGATATGTTTCTTGCCGTTAGACCTCATGAGGCTCATGAACTGCATCGCCGAGAGCTCGCCTCTGAAGGCACCGGTGGCGGGTACATCGACTTTGTTCTCTGACATGATGCCGAACGAAGATCACAAGGTATGTCGACCAAAGAGATGTGTCTACGATGACATACGAGGATTTGATTGCATACGTAGACCTTATGCAATCAAATCCATCACCCTATATGCGCGGCGCAGGAGAAGAACGATGAAGCGAGCCGGTGGCACTTGAGACCGGCGGCCTAGGCAATGACCTAGGGGACCTCAAGGGCCAGGAGGCTGCCGAGGAGCCGTGGGGCCCTGTGCAGCGGCACCGGCAACGCCTGGGCGGCGGCTAGGGTAGCGTTGAGCGGGCCTGGGCCGAGAGCCTGGCGCTGCGCTGAGCACGGTGGAAGGCCAGCTAGACGGCGGCGCAGTGGTGGCGGCGGTGCCGAGAGACGGGGAGGAGGAGGCTAGCGAGTGGGAGGGGCTGGGTTTAGGGTTAGGGTACATGAGCTCCGGTCTAGGACCGCTGGTCTCATACCATGTTGGGAGAAAAATAAGAGCCTTGTTATTTCTGAGAACCCTAGGCTCTCTTATGTAGTAGAGAGGCCTATGGGTAAATTACATAAAGTGGAAAACAGAAAAGAGAATAAGAAAGATACATATGTATGAAGATATTTGTGTTTTCATAGTTAATATGTACTTCTTCCTTATTTTCTTTTCCGGTTGTCTACTTTATGTAATTTACCCATAGGCCTCTCTACTATATAAGAGAGCCTAGGGTTCTCAGAAATATCAAGTGCTCTTATTTCCTCCAACATGGTATCAGAGCGGCGGTCCTAAACCAGAGCTCTCGATTCCCAAGAAACCCTAACCCTACCTCCAAGCCCCCTCCTTGTGCGTTGTCGCTGCCTCCTCGACTCGCAGCAAGGCCACCGCGCACGCACAGCGCGTCAGCACCGCGCGTACAACGCGCACAGACCACGCGCACAACACGCTTGCATCGCGCGCACCGCGCGCTCGTCTCGTGTGCTGTCTTGCACTTGTGTGCCACCTCAGCTCGTCAATTGGTTGATGGGTTGGTGTGCATGAGTCTATACGTGCACCCAAACCCATAGATATTTGTGTAGACACACAAACGTTGGTTTCTCACACCCGTAGCAGTCTTCTTTCGGCAATATGTAAGAGAACAAGGTTGATGTACCCGCCACTGGCGCATTCACAGGTCCAACGCCTATTGTGAAGATGGACGGGACAAATTATGAGCTCTAGGCTATGCAGTTCATGAGCCTGATGAAGTCGAATGGTAAGAAACATATTCTTACCGAAGAGGAGCAGGTGGAGAAGACTGGGGTGAATGCCTCGTGAGAGGCAGATGATGTGTATGCCAAAGTCTGGCTATCTGGGACATTGATGATAGAAATCGCCAACGATGTACTACATCAGCCCACAGCTAAGGCTATGGGGGATATTCTAGCGGCAATATATTCGCAGGCGCGGAACGAGACCAAGATACTACAGCTGCAACATGATATTTTTACAGTCAAGCAGAATGGGCGCCCTCTTCACTCACTGTACACATCCTTACGTGGGATGTTTGAGAAGCTCCATAGCTTCATGCCGTTGACGGCCACTCCTGAGCAGCAGAAGACGTACAGGAATGCTACCATGGTAGGAGTATTCCTGGCTGCACTTGATCCAGAGTAAGATGCTACACGGTCTCAGATTCTTGCTGATGCTACTATTCCTCCTATGGAGGAAGCTTTTCGTCGAGTGAGTCGCATTACTGTCCCAAGCTCAACTGCCAACCAGACACCTTCAGCGATGGCAGCCTCTAGAGGCAGAGGTGGATCCTCTACCTTCCGTGGTCGTGGACCCCGGGGTCGTAGGGGTCGAATTCGTCAACCATGCAGCTATTGTCGTCGCCCAGGTCACTCCGAGGATACATGCTACTCTAAGCATGGCTTTCCTGCATCGGCTCGGGTAGCAGAACAAGTTGAGTCCCATGCACCTTCCTCATTGGACCAACGATTCGATGATCTTGTTGCCAGACTGAGGAATATCATGCCTCCTGATACAGCTCCTGGAGGTCAGTCAGATGTGGTTGTCTCTACCTCTGCCAGTTCACCTGCCACAGCTAGTACCTCAGGTAGTTCCTATGTTCTCACCTCTTGTGATGGATCTATGATTACCAACTGGATTATGGATTCTGAAGCGACCCAACATCTTTGTGGGGACAGAGAACAACTCACTGTATATAGACCGGTTTCCTCAAGACGAACTGTGGTGATAGCCAATGGGACACATTCCCCGATCACAGGACAGGGGGAGGTTCACTTGACACCTTCCATGAAATTGCAGAATGTGTTATATGCTCCCGATTTCTCTATGAATTTACTGTCCATTAGCCAGATTACAAAGGATTTGAACTGTCGAGCTATTTTTGACTCATCGTCTCTTGTTTTTCAGGACATACCCTCGGGTAAAGTGATTGGTTGTGGCCGTGAGCAGAATGATCTCTATTGTCTGGTCAATACTCCCTATATCGGTGCATCTCTCCATTCTACAGGATCAGACTCTCCATATACCTGGCATCTCCGTTTTGGTCACCTTCCTCTTCAAAAGTTGTGTCGTGTCCTGCCCTAAATTTCTCCGAAGTCGTCTTTCCAGTGTGAAGCGTGTCAGTTGGGAAAGCACCATCGGTCTATTTTCCCGGGTCGTCAGAGTCGGAGCAGTAGCTCCCTGTTTGAGTTAGTCCATATTGATATTTGGGGTCCAAGTCGTGTTCCCGACCACCAGGGACACAGGTTCTATCTGGTCATAGTAGATGATTTTTCCTATTTGTCTTGGGTGTTTTTATTGAAAAATAAATCTGAAGCAGGGAATGTAATTCAAATGTTTATCAATGAAGTTCAAAATGCTTTCTCTTCTTCTGTGAAAAATGTGCGATCTGACAATGCCTTAGAGTTTTGTACTCGAACTTTGTCCTTGTTCTTTTCATCTCGTGGTATAATTCATCAAACTTCATGTGCTTATACTTCACAACAAAATGGTGTTGCAGAGCGGAAACATCGCCATGTCTTAGATATCACTAGAACCTCACTTATTCAGAGTCATGCTCCAAACTCGTTCTGGGATGATGCGGTTCTCACAGCTTGCTAATTAATAAATCGCATGCCCTCATCTGTCTTGGATGAGAAAACTCCTCTCTCTCTAGCCTTTCCTGAGAAGGAGTTGTTCTCTCTTCCACCTCGTGTCTTTGGCTGTGTTAGTTTTGTCCATCAGTTGGTGCCAGGTCTTGATAAGCTCTCTCCCAGGGCTATCAAATGTGTGTTTGTCGGGTATTTCAGGACTCAGAAAGGCTGTCGGTGCTTTGATCTGCTGCGTCGAAAATATTTTGTTAGCGTCGATGTTACATTCTTTGAATTTGTCATATTTTTCTCTCCTACAGGTAACCGAATGACTACCCCCATTCTGATACTGAGGTCTCCTACATGCCACCTCCTCCAATGAGTCAGTTACCTTCTATGCCATTTCCACCACCACCTCCACCTTTACCACCTCCAGTGACCATTGTCCCACCGTTGCCAAAGTACTATACTCGTCGGTCCTCCTCTGCTCAAGGTCATAGCCAGTCATCCAGCAGCCCTCAGGTTGGTTCTGATAACTTGATTACTAACGATGAGTCTGAGGATCCATTGATACAGGAAACACAGGAGGATGATAATCATGGAGACTTGGACGTGCCTATCGCTATTAGGAAGCAGAGGAGTACTTGTGCTTCCTATCCACTTGCTTCTCATGTCTCATTTCATCGTCTGACGGGCGACTTCCAGAGATTTGTGGTAGCCCTATCTGCCATAGAGATTCCACGCAATTACCAGGAGGCACTCCAAGATAGCAAATGGCATCTCGCTATGGAAGAAGAAATGGCCGCATTGCAGTCCCGTGGTACGTAGAAACTTGTTTCTCCACCACCAGGAGCGTCTATTGTTAGCTGCAAGTGGGTATTTACTGTTAAATACCATGCCGATGGAAGCCTTGATCGGTACAAGGCAAGGCTCGTGGCATGTGGCTTTACTCAGATATATGGAGTTGATTACTTGGATACGTTCTCTCCCGTTGCTCGACATTCTACCTTACGTGTCCTGCTTTCCGTTGTAGCACGAGATTGGCCGCTATTTCAACTTGATGTGAAAAATGCATTCTTATATGGAGATATACACGAGGAAGTATATATGCAGCAGCCTCCGGGGTTTGCTGTTGAGGGGGAGTGTGCCCAAGTTTGTAGACTTCATAAGGCGATATATGGCCTTAAACAGAGTCCTAGAGCGTGGTTTCAAAAGCTTTCAAATTTGATTGAACGACAGGGATTCAAGAGGTCAAATGCAGACCATTCCTTATTTGTGCAGAAGACGTCTAGAGGTATTGTTGCTATCATGGTGTATGTTGATGATATTGTTGTTACATGAGCAGGGAATCAAGATGGCGAAAGAATTTCTGGGGAGTCAATTTGTGACTAAGGATTTGGGCTCCCTAAGATATTTCTTGGGGTAGAAATTTGCTAGAAATGCACAGGGTCTTGTGATGACCCAGCGAAAGTATGTTACAGATATGCTTGCAGAGACAGGCATGATTGGATGTCGAGCATCCACGACTCCTATAGATCCTAGCATGAAGCTGTATGATGATGATACAGATGAAGTCGATAAGAGAAGATACAGAGAGATGGTTGGAAAACTCATTTATGTTACAATTACCAGACCATATATTGCATTTGCAGTGAGTCGAGTGAGTCAATTCATGGAGCAACCTCGACATGTACATATGGATGCAATATATATGATATTGAGATATCTAAAATCATCTCCAGGCTCAGGATTACTATTCATGAAAGGAGAAACACTCTCTGTATCCGCATATGCTGACGCGGATTATGCAGGTTGTCTTAAGGATAGGAAATCGACTTCGGGATTTGCAATATTTGTTGGCACTTCTCTCGTTTCTTGGAAAAGCAAGAAACAAACTGTTGTAGCAAGATCAAGTGTTGAGTCCGAATACATGGCTATGGCTCAAGCAAGTACAGAAATGATGTGGGTCCGAGCAGTGTTATGTGATCTACATGTAGAGGTTCCTCTATCCATGGAGTTACACTGTGATAACCAGCTGCTCTATTCATTGCAAACAATCCTGCGTTCCATGAGAGGACAAAACATATTGAGGTAGATTGTCACTACACCAGAGACATGATTCGGAAGGGCCTGATTTCTGCTTCCCATGTCAGCTCTGGAGAGCAAACCGCGGACATCTTCACCAAGCCACTGCCCATAGGATCATTTCAGAAGTGTTCATCCAAGCTGAGCATGATCGATATCTATGCTCCAGCTTGAGGGGGAGTGTGAAGAGTTTTGTATTTTCATATTTCATATGTATTTCTTATTGTCTTTTCTATTTTCCACTTTATGTAGTTTACCCATAAGCCTCTCTACTATATAAGAGAGCCTAGAGTTCTCAGAAATAACAAGGCTTTCATTTTTCTCCCAACAGTAACATAAGCAATAAGTTCTTGTTCAAACATTCAAAACCAAAGTTGTCCCTATTGAATTCCTGCAATACCACCAAAATGCCAATACCACCTCCCAAAACTCCTTATAAAACAAAGCTGGGAAACCGTCCGAACCAGGTGCACCATCTGCATTTAGGCTCCAAACCGCCTTCTTCACCACCTCTGGAAAAGGGGCAACAATTGCCAACGCCTAAGGCTCGAAAGTACGTCGAACATCTTTTCCACGCCAGCCCCAACCAGCACAAAAAACTTTTCTTCTAGCATCAACAGAGAAACCCCGCAGAGGCCTCCCAACCTGCTGCTCCCCACATACCACCACACTAACCACCTCAATATCATGAGTGATGTTTCTCCTCCTTCTTGATGCCATAGAGTGGAAGAAATGAGTTTTCGCATCTCCTTCCATCAGCCACTTCTGGCAAGAGCGTTGCCTCCACTCGATCTCTATCTTCTTATCCTCTAGAATGATCTCCTGAATGTTCCTCGCCCTCTCCTCAATCTCAATAGCCTCCAACTCCCTCTCATCTTCCAACTTGTCCCAGCTACAAACTTCTGTATGAGCTCGAGCACGACGATCATACCATTGTTCGCATACTTTTTTGTTGTACTCCATTAGGAATCTTCACAGCATCGATAAGATGCCAGTCTAACGGTCACAGGTCCCTCCACAGAATAGTCCCTCTAGAAAGTTGTCACATCATTCTTGAAACCATCTTCCAACAATCAAGTGCGCTTAAATCAAAAAAATCTTTGCAGCCTATCTTCTTCCCCAGTCGACCCAAGTAGGGGTGTATGATCAGAGCGAGATCTCGGGAGAGCCCATGCCTTGGAAAGTGGAAATGCAAGTAGGACCTCTCTGGATAGGAGGAAACGGTCGATGCACGATCTCGATCTTGAGCTACACCATGTATATCTCTACCTCGCAACATCTACCACTGCTAGTCCCAAATCCATAATCAAACGGAAAGCTCCGCAGATCCAACATCATTCCCACCTTACATTCGTGATATGTCCTCAATTAGTCGTTATATTGAAATCACCGTCGACCAACCAAGGATCTTCAAAATAGGTATCTCTGACAAGACATATTTCGTTCAGGAAATCCGAAACATCCACACCATTGCCCAGGCCATAGACATTAGTAAGCACAACGGTCACCCCATCCGCCAATCTTTTGAGCCTTACCATCAGTATATGTCTAACTCTGTCTAACTCTGTATTCTTCCCAACCAATTTAAACTTGTTATCATTTCAACCAACTGCCAAACCACTAGACACACCATCTGAATTGGTTGCCTTGAACATAGTTTGTGTCAAACCACCAAGCTCTTTCCAGATCTGCTAACCCTCCTGGGCAATTTTTGTTTCTTGTAACATCACCACTTTTGGTTTGGCTTCTCTCAACAACTCCCTTACATCCACATGCTTGTCCGGCCTTCCCAACCCCCTGACATTCTAGCTTACAACCTTAATTTAGAAACCGATTTCTTCACCTACGAGGTGAGATCACCCCCAAACAATTCACCAGTTCCCGACCAACCTTGTCATACAAGGAATTCCTAGTAGAGCTCCCCTTCATCTTCGATCGCTTACTTTCTCCCATAGGAGCAATCTTGCATGTCTGTTTGTAAATTCCCCCTCCCCAACACCTCAACCAATACTTTCATGCCCCATGTACTCTCTAGCATCTCCAAAATGTAGACCACTCTTTATTTGTGCAGAAGACGTCTAAATGTACTGTGGCTATCATGGTGTATGTTGATGATATTATTGTTACAGAAGATGATGAGCAGGGAATCAAGATGACTAAAGATTTTCTGGGCAGTCAATTTGTGACGAAGGATCTGGGTACCCTAAGGTACTTCTTGGGGTTGGAATTTGCTAGAAATGCACAGGGTCTTGTGATGACCCAAAGGAAGTATGTTACAAATATGCTTGCAGAAACAGGAATGACGGGATGTCGACTGTCCACGACTTCTATGGATCCTAGTATGAAGCTATATGATGATGATACTGATGAAGTTAATAAGAGAAGATACAGAGAGATGGTTGGAAAGCTCATTTATATTACAATCACCAGACCTGATATTGCTTTTGCAGTGAGTCGAGTTAGTCAATTCATGGAGCAACCTCGACAGATACATATGGATGCACTACATATGATATTGAGATATCTGAAATCAACTCCAGGCTCAGGATTACTATTCAAGAAAGGAGACACACTCTCTGTATCCGCATATGCTGACGCAGATTATGCAGGTTGTCCTAAGGATAGGAAATCAACTTCAGGATTTGCAATATTTGTTGGCACTTCTCTTGTTTCTTGGAAAAGCAAGAAACAAACTGTTGTAGCAAGATCTAGTGCCGAGTCTGAGTACAGGGCTATGGCTCAAGCTAGTACAGAAATGATGTGGGTTCGAGCAGTGCTATGTGATCTACATCTAGAGATCCCTCTACCCATGGAGTTACACTGTGATAATGAGGCTGCCCTATTCATTGCAAACAATCCAGCATTCCATGAGAGAACAAAACATATCGAGGTGGATTGCCATTACACCAGAGACATGATTCAGAAGGGATCAATCTCTACTTCCCATGTTAGCTCTGGTGAGCAAACCGCGGACATCTTCACCAAGCCACTACCCAGAGGGTCATTCCAGAATTGTTCGTCCAAGCTGAGCATGATCGATATCTATGCTCCAGCTTGAGGGGGAGTGTGAAGATATTTGTGTTTTCATAGTTAATATGTACTTCTTCCTTATTTTCTTTTCCGGTTGTCTACTTTATGTAATTTACCCATAGGCCTCTCTACTATATAAGAGAGTCTAGCGTTCTCAGAAATATCAAGTGCTCTTATTTTCTCCAACAATATGAAATATGAAAATATAAAACTCTTCACAGTTACCAAAGAAGGAAGTACCCACTAGGGTCGAAGATTATCGATCGATTTCTCTCTCCAACGCAATTTATCTCATCATCGCCAAGGTGCTAGCTAACTGACTCTGCATTGTTATGAATGACATCATTGCTCCTGAACAAACGGCTTTTGTACCCGGGCGACAGATGGTAGATGGATTGTCCATGGATTCTAAAAGTGTCCTTCTTTGGAAGAGAAACCGTTCAAAGAGGCTAATGTGGAAAGTGGACTTCTCGAAGGCATATGATTGTGTGGACTGGAGATTTCTTTGTGCTACACTACAAAAGAGGGGTTTTTCGAATCTGTGGATCTCATGGGTCAAGCGATGCATTACCACGGCTTCGTACTCGATGCTGATGAATGGCAAGCCAAAGGGGGATTTCGTTCAGCTGCATCGTGGGGAGTGACAGGGGTGCCCTCTTTCCCGCCTCCTTTTTGTAATCATTGTTGATGCTTTTTCCTTCATGATGAGGTTGGTAGCGAAATCTGGGTGGTGAAGGGTTAATGTAACGACGATACATCCATCGATTGCTTCAATATTTTTGATGATACGATGATGTTCCTGGAAGGGGGACATGAGCAATATAGGAGGGTTATACAGGCTATGGACATCTTTGGTGATCTGTCAGGGATGCATATTAATGGGGAGAAATCGGTAGTAGTTCCCTTTGACCTTTCCCATGATGAGAAGCATGCAGTGTGAAAACCCTGAAACCGAACATGGACTAGAATGAAAATTTTAATTGGGTCTGGGCTAAATTACAAAATCTGTACTTGTCCAATGATCAAAAAATTCAAGTAAAGTATCCATTGTGTAGTCCTCGTCGAGATCTTTCCAACGAGTCCAAGAATGTGAAAATCCGAGTTCGAGAGCCCGAGTTATGATTATTTTAGCGGGGGGAGGGGTCTAGGCCATATTCGGATCCGGAGCCGGATTCGAATCCGAGTCCCAACCCATATAACCCAAACCCCTCTCCCCCAAAATGCCCAAATCACATCTCCAGCCATCTCCCCTTCGTCCCTCCTCCATTCTCCCTCGCCGGAGATTGTCGGAGCTCACCAAAGCGTGTGGATCAATGATCCGAGGTTGCAATCACTTTGAGGAGGTCTAGACAGCCCTCGGGGGTGGTTTGGTGTCATCATTGGGACGCCGATCGTGTCGTTCTCCCTGGGAGGAGAAATCGAGGTAACCAACTTTTGAGGTACGATGTCTCCTACCTCTTGTTGCGGACTCCACACCATTTCCCCTTCTCCCCCGTTCTAGTTGATTCCTGATTGCGCTTGGGTGTCCCCAATTCTTATTTAGCACGATTGGATGGAAGTTTGTTATCGATTTCCTTGGGTTGATATACACTGCCAAGACCCACCCCGCTGGAGACGACATGCATATTTGAATGTACATAGTGCCATAGCTAATTCATATAGTTTATGATCATTAATCAGATTTTCTGGCTAAATGAATCGGATCATCTTGCCAACAGTTAATCGATATAAACCAGCTAATTATGCTTTAGTAAGAAATTTTCTATAGATGTCATAGTATATCTTTGTGTAGTTATTTGCTCTATGTTCTTGGTTGATAAGTAGTCAGGAGTATTGAAGGGAAGAACAAAAGAGTCGAGCTTATAATCATTGTTTTACATGCAAGACCCTGGAGACGAGCAACTGCATAGTCCTATACATGATCCTTCAGTACCTCAACACTAGCCACTAGGGCTATTGTGACGGGTCTAATTGTTCTACACGTTAGGTATTCAGGAGACTGCCATGTACCATACAAAGAAAAAAAATATGACTATTGTGATTGCCCTAACTTTATGGTTGGTGGTTCAATACGAATGCTCTCTTTACAAATAGACTCATGGCAATTTACATTAAAGGGGCATCACAATTGAGTTGGCATTCTCGGTGGAAAAGTTGGTATAAAATAACCATTGTCTCTATTAAGATCATATTCAAGTTGTCTACTGGAAATTTTTATCCTTAATTTTTATATATATCAAATCTGATTATGATCACATAATATATTCTTTAGACAAGATTATGTGCCAATATATGATTTCTGCAACTATTGCCATTTCGTTGTTGATTCAGTTAGAAATTGATGTGTACAGATGTTATGTGGAAACCATCGGTATTACATTTCACTCGATATAGAATTGGTTGTTATTTGGGATAACTAAAGTGAAGTAAATTATTGCATCTTTTTCAGATTTTGTTCTGCATAAGAATGGAATAAGTGATGCAATCCCATGGATTTGTCGATACATGGCATACAACCTGCAAATCCTGTCAAACTAAAACTGTAGTGGAGAAGTTCCCCCAAGACATGTTATATAATGAGTGTACTTGAACAGAATCTACAATATAGGCTCATACTATTGAACTCCTTTAATACAAAGGAGTTAGGACAATTAGTCTGGTTGATGAAACATGCCCAATGGACCATTGAGTAGATACTGCACACTCATATACAATGAGCATACTTTCAAGGGTATGGGTAGGATGCGATTCGGAGAGGTTTTCCTCCTATTTTGGAAGTCAATAATCTTTGCTTTTGTTTCCCTGTGTAGAATAGCGTCGTCAATATTGCAATCCCAAATTGAATGAAAATTTCTCCAAGACAAAGCTCCTTTTTTATGCTAAAGCTAAGGCTGTGGCATGTTATACTAGATGCGATGATCATCGGCCTAAAGTAAATTCGAAGTATCTAAAAGTTACAAGAATCGATCTGGGTCACGGTGATTATGATTATATGGGTGAGTTTCAGAATGATCGGGTAGTGGAGTAGTTGTCGCCAAGGGAGGGGCATGCACCCTTGGGGCCCCGGGTAGAAACCTAGTTGACCGCGACCCAACTGCTAATGTAGCTGCGATGGTTGGGGGACATGTTGCTTGGTACAGCGAGGTACTGATCTGACGGTGTTGGCCTCGGCACTTGCGTGCTTTAACCCGGTGCTCGAGCGCGGGCCAAGTAGTCATGGTTGATCGGCTAGTGCTTTGCTTGTCACTTAGAGTTAACACTCATGTACAGGCCAATGTAGGCCACATTGGTCGGTATTCTGAGTGGGAACGCTAAGAGGGGAGTTCCAGGAAATGCGGTTAATGAGGTTGGGAATGAGACGTGAATCTCCTGTGCATAAGGAGGATTGGGCTAGTCGCGAAGATTCGCGGGTTGAAATCTAGATTGTGAATATCGATTGTGAAGTGGAGCTAAGTAGACGTGTTGGGAACTTAGTTAGGATGCATTATACCCCACCGCATGCCTACGGAGGCACCCCAACCGTAAGGCATTCTTTTTGCCTTAGAGTCATAGTGTGAGGTCTCACCCAGACCAAGACCACAGACTATCCACGAAGCTTGATTACTCATATTCATATCTAATAACCATAATAAAAATGTAATTCTTTTGAGATCAGGTTACCTAGTTTCTTTCTCTTTTGCACACATTTAAATTATATCATGCTTGTTGTTGTATAGCTTTGTTTAATTCATATTGGGCAACTTTGCTCATAACGTACCTATGTGTGGATCCGCAGGTTCGCAGTAGTAGCAACTTTATAATCACCACTTTTTGTACAGCTTCACGAATCCTTGTGGAACAGTTGGTAGCAGTTTTTTTTCTATCTTTCCTTACTTGTAGCACTTTGAAAGACATGGCATGTATAATTTATTCCAAGATACATTTCTTTCATATATACATGTATACTTTGTGGACATGGATGGGCATTGCAATGTAATGGATGGAAATGTAATGGACAATGGAATGAATGAGAATGGAAATGGAATGTGATTGTGAGCATGTTGAATGAGAAGCAAAAGTTTTAAATTCTAATGTGTTGTGCTATTTTCTCCTGCTTACTATGTATATCATTGGTATTCGAATGTAGAATGTATGTGCGTGGATTGGTTTGCCGAGTACCCGGATCCTAGGGGGACGGGCGTCACATGCAGCTAGTGAGACTCTCTATAGCCCTATTAGTGATCTCCCTATCTCATATTTGGGGCTCCCCTTGGTTGACGGCAAGTTGAAGTTTGGTGATTAGGGCTTGTTTTGAGCAGGCTAGAGAGCAGACTTGCTGGGTGGAACGCAGTGACTCTTTCTAGAGGAGGAAAGTTGGTGTTGCTCAAACATGTGCTTGCAACGATTACTATTCTATTTTGCTCAACTAGGTTACTACCTATTGGGGTTCGTTGGATGATGGAGTCTTTGATGCATAGATTCTTTTGGTCGGACAGGAAATAGGAAAAGATGGGGGTACATTTGGTTGATTATAGTTGGGTCATGATGGGGGAGAAAAAATGGGGGCTTGGGGGTTTTGGAACTTGAGAGCATGAACAAGGCCTTATTAGCCAAGAGGGTGTTCGACTGTAGGGCAACAGTGAGGACCTGGTTTGTAGACTTTTGCAGCGGATTTACCATGTCGATGGCTCGCTTACAGTTTCTGGGATTCAACATTCATCTCCAATCTAGCAGGGTATACAGAAATTTTGCCGTCCATGATTAAGGCTTTGAGTCATGTGTTGGACCATGGGATTACCTTCTATTTTTGGAGAGACAATAGGACGGGAGAGGGGTCACTGGGGGAGTGGTTCCCGCAACTCATGGCGATCGCTGAGGATAGGGAGACTAGAGTACATCAGGTCTGGACAGGTGGGAACTGGTTGTCATCTTTCTCGGTAGAGTTCTCGAAACAAAGGTCAGAGGATTTTCTGGCGTTGCAAAGGGTATTAGTTGAATTTGGAGGTACGTCGCAAGAGAGGGATCAATTTGTATGGTCCTAGGGAAGATTCTTAGTTAAAAAGGCATACCATTTGTTTGTGGGCAAGCAGACGCCAGTACATGGAGAACTGGCATAGGACAGAGGCCAGTACATGGAGAACTGGCACAATACATGAATATTATTTGGCGGAGCAACATCCAGAGGAGGATAAAGGTTTTCTAGCGGTGCTTCAGACATGGGCGGTTATTGATGAAGACCATGCATGGTAGATTGCTCATCATTGATGATCAACTTTGCGACAGATGCGAGGTGGAACCTGAAGATTTGGATCATCTCTTATTCTGTTGTGACTCCTCTACGAGGATTTGGAGCTCGACTAGAATTGCGTGTGTTAAGAAATAGAAAGAGGGAGCGAAAACATGGAAAAAGATAAACATCAAAGAAGAACAGCGGGATTTTACGTGGAACCCTATTCCTTGAGGAGCGGGATGAAACCACGAGAGAAGCCCTCAAAGGGGCATATGCTTCATTGCTTTTTCTCTATGGATATAGGAGGTCTGGGGCTCCTCATATAGCCTCTCCAGAGCCTCCAAGTCCCACCACCACTGGACAATGTGGGACTAAACACTGGATGGGTAAATGGATCTTCTCCAGGATCCATTTACCCTGTTACATCTCCATAGGCGCACATAACAAATACTCCAACACTCCCCCTCAAGCTGGAGCATGCAATGCTCAGCTTGGACAAGCAGAAAGAAACTCAACTCAACGCTACATGACACTACGGACAATATCAACCCAACACGCACAACTGCTACAGTCGAGGACGTTGCTTCTCATGTCGTGGAGGTGAGGAGGACGAACGGGCTCGAGTGTGAGTCGGTTGAATCTCCTCGTCGGAGAGCATGTGCTATGAACTGCGCATGTCAGAGTCACTGCAATTGAAATTGAGTCTCCTCGTCGGAGTACTCTGGCCTGCCACAATAATGTGGACAACTGCTCCATCTCTGAAAAGGGTCGAACTGAAAAGGGACCGTGGTTGTGCAATCCTCGTCGGAGTCTACGGTCGCTGGAGAATGGAGTCTGAAAAGTCTCCTCCTTGGAGAACTGGGTCTCTGTCATCTGGCTCAGAGAATGGTGCACTGCTCTCGTGTACCTATGATACCACATGAAAACCCTTGCCAACATGGCATAGGGAATGGTCCTCTACTCTGGAGTCCCTATGGATCACATGAAAACTCTGGACGACAAAACAAGAAGAATGATGGGGACCACGAAACTGAGCAGACTCAGAACCATGATCGTCGAGTCTGAAATCGAACTGTAGAGTCCGATCATCTGGCTGGTCTGGAGACTGACATCTGAATCTGGAATCTGGATCAAGACCTGTGACTCTATATATATACTCCCCCTTTCTCCCATACTTGTCAGAAAATGAACATTGACAAAGTTGGGAGAAGACAATGACATGGGGAAAATAACATGAACATTCATAAAGATTTTTTACGGCTTTTAAATTTATTTATTTATTTATTTATTTAAGCTATCACACATTTTTTAAGCCGCTTCACATTTTTTTCGACTTTCCTTGCATTTTTTTTGGAAAAAAACTCTACGTACGGCTTTTTAATTTGTACGCGCCTTTTCAAAAATTCATATTTTTTTAATCTCTCTCTCCATTTTTTCTCTTCTTTTCCTTTTTTTCCTTTTTTTTCATTTTTTAATCATTTTTGTTAAAGCAAACCCACAATTTTTTTTACATCCCATAGCCCACACGGGTTTTACAATTGCAATAACATGACATTTTTATAAAAAAAATGCTGAAGGGGGGATCCCCATTAAATGGGTGTCGAGCCTCTACGTATTCCACGCTTAGGGTTTCGAAGGAAACCATCCCCGGTGAATAGAGCCTCCGCTGCACTCGAGGAAGTCACAGGGAGGGGCGGCGCGATAGGGAGGCCTGCGTGTCCTGGGATTTTCGCGCGATGGGGAATCCGCGCGCCGTCGAGAGATCGAGCCCTGCTTGGGGCCTTAGGGCTCGTCGCCTGCTGATGGAGGAAGTTCCTGGAGGGGCTCCGCCTACGCCAAGGCCATGGAAGTTGCGCACCGAGAGGAGATGTGCGAGGGGCTCGCCTGGGTGTTGGCTCGCACGGAGCAGGGGCTCCGCCTGGGGCTTCTTGCGGTGTCGCGGGATCACCGCTTTCTATTTCTTAATATGGAGGGGGGGGGGTCTCGCGATCTGGAGATGGGAGTGCCTGAGACTGGAGCGATGCAGCTGCGCAGGGAGGAGCCCTAGCTCCGCCTGGAGTAGTCGAGGATGGCACGGGGATGAAAAACCTCAAAATCGAACCCACTTTGATACCATATTAAGAAATAGAAAGCGGAAACGAAAACATGGAAAAAGATAAACATCAAAGAAGAACGGCGGGATTTTACGTGGAACCCTACTCCGTGAGGAGCGGGATGAATCCCGAGGAGAAGCCCTCAAAGGGGCATATGCTTCATTGCTTTTTCTCAATGGATACATGAGGTCTGGGGCTCCTTATATAGCTTCTCCAGAGCCTCCAAGTCCCACCACTCGACAATGTGGGACTAAACACTGGATGGGGTAAATGGATCTTCTCAAGGATCTATTTACCCTGCTACATCTCAATAGGCGCACATAACAAATACTCCAACAGCATGAGATATTTCTGCAGAAATTCACATGAAGATAGTTCGAGAGCATTTTCTATTATCTGAGCTACTTGGGTTCTATGGGTTCTATGTGAGTCTTGGGCTTATTATGTACACTAAATATCCGTATTAGTATAATCTATCAATTTGGTGGTGGGTCCCAGCTCAGAATCCCACTTGTTTTTTGATTCCATAATATAGGAGTTTAAATGGTAGTTATTTTTATTTCCTTTATTTTATTTTGTAGTTCACCTATCCCTATATAAAAGGGCTAGGGTTTCTCCTCTCAATCCTTGTTCCCCTATTATCCTACGAGATGCGACGTGCCTTCTTTTCTTCTCTCATACCTTCCCAATTTTTTGTCTACATTGTGTGGTATCAGAGATGAAAGCCAAAACATTCCAACATTCAGCGATCCTATCGAGTATTGGCAGGAGAAATTCGAATTGAGTCGATCTGGTCAGTGTTTACGTCAAAAGAAATTCAAGACTCGCCTTCAACCAAGCTTGAAGGTGCAATAGTGGTCAGATTTATTGATTGAAGAAGATACAGTCATTTATGGAGAAGATTTTTCTAGTACAACATCAATATAACACGCATTCAATGAAGATATGTTCATTCAAAAAAAGATTTCATCATTGCAACTCCCATGGAAGAAGATAAACAAAAGGCGGAACTCATCTACGATGAAAACCTTGGGGAAGGAAAATTCGAAGTTCAATATGTCTACATCCAAAGTTGATGTCCAGAAGGACCCCACATCATCGCTACCACCACTGCCAGCACCAGTATCACCATCTCTTCCACCAACGACACCACCCTTAATAACAATATCATTGCCCCCCAACCCCTTCAATGTCTCTACCACAGGGTCGCTTGAAGCTCTTGCAAGCCTTTCACCTTACCACGTCCAACACCAAAAGGTTGCAACTCCCAGCGACATTAGCCCCACAGATATTCCAACCGAATAAATCCCTGTTGCCGCTACCCTCCTCCATACTATCACTGCAGGAGCTCCCAACCCCAACACTGCATGTACATCTGATCTCCTGCACAAATCAGTATCACCATGGGGTCTCGAGGAGCCTCCACCACTACACTCATCAATCCTATGATTGTGTTGATTGAAATTTTCGGGGGGCTTCGCTTCATCGAAGAGGTTCCCTAGACACATGGATATCATGGATGAAGCGGTATCTTACGACCTCCTTGTGTGAGGTTTTGGCCAATGGCTTGCCTAGGGGTTTTCTTTTAGCCGAAGAATGATGTTTTGTTCTAGCTATTAGAGGGATGAGATCTCTATTCTGAATCTACAATACACGAATGGTACGATTCTTTTTTCGAAGATGGTGTGGAAAGGTGTAGACTTTCAATGGTTCTTGATCTATTTGGGAAGGTTTCGCACAGAGACAAGTCCACTTTTGTAGATTTTGGCTTGTGTGAAGAGGAGATTTTGTTTTTGAACACCTAGGGCTTGTTTTCCCTTGCAGTACTTTAGTCTTCTCTTGGTTGTTGGCAAATTACGACAAGTAAACTGTGTGCATGTGATAGAGAAGCTGGAACAAAACATGGTTGGTTGGAGGTCTTCCTGCAAATCTAGAGGCTGAAAACTCGTATTCCTTGAGTCCATTCTTTCAGCCATCCCCATCTTCTTTCTATGTGGTAAGTTGCTCTTTGTTGGGGTTAAGGGAAGATTAGAGGCCACCATGAAACACTTTTTGTGGTCCATTTCAGGGTACTCTAGTGGAGTGTCGCTGGTAGATTGGGAAATAGTGTTGTATTCTGAAGGTCATGGTGGTCTTGATGTTCTGAGCCTCATAGAGATGAACAGGACGTTATTTCCAAGTAGATGATACACACTTATTGTAAATGTGATGATTTGTTGTGCACTAATCAGGAAGATCTATGGTGCCTCTTCTCCTCTTTCTGAAATCTAGAAGCGATGTTGATGCTCCCTTAATTTTTTGGAGAGGAATTTATGCTGTAATTCCTAATGTTCGACAATTTTGAGATCTATATTTTGGAGGATATTGAGGGCTTTCACTTATGGCGTAATGATTAGACGGAGGATGGGGCACTAAGCGAGAAGTTCCCCTACTCGTATGCATTGTCTTACAACTCCAATGGTTTGGTTGTTGAGGCTTGGAATGGGGTTGGATTTTTCCTCACTTTTCGCTCCACCCCAACGGACCAAAGACGAATATAGCTTGCAGTTTTAGTAGAATTTTCGGATGGTCTAGATGGTCCCTCGAGGGTACATGATTATTGGTGTTCGTTTAATGGTAGGTTTTCTATTAGGATAGCCTACAATGCGCTTAATGAATTTTAATTCATCATCTTTTTGTGCTTATGTTACATGAATCCCGATGCTAGTTTTATGAATTTTACATTCATAAGTGCACATTCCACATCGCTAGTGTATTTGACACATTAAAAAATTGTACTAATACATATCTCAAGACCATGCACATAATGCAAATAATTAATTACATACAATATACATCGATAGTACAATAATATAAATCCGTCTTTAATATTTGTAATTAACCTAAGCATGATGAAAGACGTCACCTTTTTTATTCAAAATCCATTTTCATTAGATCCCATGCACCATATTTGACCCAATCATTTCCAAGTTAATTCGTGCATTCAAAAGTTTCCACCCCCTCCTCTTTAAGTTCTAACGTGGACAAAAAAGATACAATTTCCATAGCCTATTTTATCTCCATGCACGACCAATAGTTATACCCATTGCCCCTTCATAATATACCCAAGAAGCCTTGGCCAACGCCAATTTCCTCTGCCATTCCCATGCATGACAACCTCCCATCATTCCCACGAGACCCACGTCCAATGAGTACACCTTCCCTCAATTTTCTTAGACATGCATGGGTTTAACTCCCTTACTAATTCCATAAGAGAATAATATCCGCTCCTCATTTAGCATCATCGCCACTTTAATTTGCTTATATTTCCATGCAGAAAACAAATGCATGCCATCAAGCTGAGGATGGCCCTTCGTCTCCTCCTCCTCACACTCATCCTTAACTATATAAAGAGGAGGAGGGGCCTGCTCTTTAGGGGGACCCAGGGACCCATCTGGGAGCTCCAACCTCCACCAAAGATACCACCACCATTGGCACCATTGCGTCGTTGCTCCACCGCGAGTGCCCACATACCAACTGAGTAGTGTCTCGATCAAGCTTCATTGTAATATATGACATCTAAATCCGAATAACCCGAACTTGACCCGATTATGGTCCGATAAAACTATCGATCTATATTAAAACGATCTAAATCGATCCATAGATCGTAGATCAAAATTTGTTTGGGATCAATAGATCAAAAGTCGAGCGCATCGAGATTTTCTGTATTTAACATCTATGGAAAAATATGTGAAGATAGCAACACTAAAAATCAAGCAGTGTTATGTGATTGCAGATGCATTTGGATAAGAAAGGCATTAGAGGAAGTCAAGATATTGATGTGGTTGATTAGAATGGAGTGTATTGTTACTAAAGCGTACAAAAGAAGGCGGATGCCATCATATGATATGCAATCCTAATCAGTGCAATTGAAAATATATCGAGCATGTGTTCTTCATGTTTCCATTGATGCAAGAGGTATGGACTAGCTTGGACATTCCTTGGCAGGCCAAACTCCTCCAATGACTCTTTTTGGAGATCATTTAATGAGAACAGATAAAGTGGTGACAATGTAACTTTCAGCAGACAAAAAGGAAATAGGCATATTGTTTGGGATGATTTGGGCCATTTTTCTTCTAAGGAACGATATAGTTTTCCGAGGTTGCAAGACCTTATGTGGAGAATGTTGGAGTATTTGGTTGTGCGCCTGTAAAGTTGTAGATGGGTAAATGGCTACTTCCAGAATCCATTTACCACATCCAGTCTTTAGTCCCACATCTACTAGTTTGGAGATGTGGAGACTCAGTGGGGGCTATATACGGAGACTCAGTGGGGGCTATATATAGACCCCCACACCCCTGTAGTCAGATGAGAAAGTGCAATGCATACATCAGCCCTTTGAGGCGTTCTCCCGTGGTTTCATCCCGCTCCTTAGGGAGTAGGGTTCCACGTAAGAATTCTTGTGTTCCATGTTTTATCTTTCTTTATTCTATGTTTTGTTTATCATTTTCGCTTCCGCATTCTCTATTTTCTAGTATGCTATCAGAGCGGATTCGATTCTCGCGGATTTCATGTTCATTATTTATTTATTCGAGATTCGATTGTTGGTTATTCGTGAAGATTATTCTCAAGATCCATTCAAGCTCAAGATTTAGGTTTTTTTTCAAAACCCCTATTCTGTGTGGACGCCCTCTATAATCAGCAGTCAAAAGATTGTTTTGCTTCATATCCAAGGATGCATCTAAGGTCCCAATCTGAACCCTAACTCTGAAGAGAAGCAAAAGCGTTGAGCCTCCAGATCTGGAAACACATCTTCCAGGCATCAGGTAAGGATTTTTCTGAAACCCTATTCCAGCACGTACCAATACCCAAGCGGAGGCTGCAGCAGCCTCCAGGCGGAACCACCAAGGGATGGCTGGTCTCCAGGTTCATTGTCCAGAGGGACCTCCAGGCGGTGCCCTAGTGCTGCTCCAGATGCGTCGCCTTCACCTCCTCGAGCATCTTCAGTAGGAGGCGCACCCTCCCGCCCTTCGGGCACCTCCATCGCGTGAGCCCCTACGCACGAAGCCCCTTAGTTGTTGGTGAAGTCCCTGTGTCAAAGCAACGCGACTCTCTCCTCCATCGCATGCGCGACTCACGCACCTCGAGGCAGATTCCGCCGATCCTCCCGTGCCACACCATTGGAGAGGTGCGTCTCCTTCCAGACAAGGCTCTAAATGTCATTTCGGCCACCATTTCGATGACTGACCGAAACAGAATTTCGGTTTCGGTCATTCCGGTCATTTTTTGTACTAGAGCCCTCATATTTCGATCATTTCAAGCATTTCGGTCAAATTTCGATTTCGATAGGATATCGATATTCGACAGAAATTCGACCGAATTTTGCTGAAATTTAAGGCTATGCTCCCAGACCTCGTCTCCTCTACAGTTCAGGCGGCGCAAGGCCGCTCCATGCTCATGCGCGCTACAGGCGATGGTGCGCCTCTCTAGCGGCGAGCTCCTCCATCCCGCGCAAGGCGAATCTTCAAGTAAAAGCACGCACCATTCAAGCCCTTCAGATCGGTGACGTCGGAAGCAGGAAAGCCCCTAGCGGGGGCACTGGCGATATGAAAATAGGGTTCCCACGATGGAAAAAATAAAGGTTAGCATGCATTATTTTAAAAAAATGGTTATTTATTTGAAGAGACCAAGTGGGTTGTTTGCTTAAAAAAGGGGGAAAGTTATTTTGTGAAGCCCAATTGGGCTAAGGTATCTTTGGACCCAAATAGGCCATGTTTATATTGTTAAAAAAATGAAAAAGGCGTGTACAATAAAAAATTATACGTAAAATATTTGTGAAAAAAAGGAAGGGAGACGAAAGCCGAAAAAAATGGTAACGGCTTATTAAAATGTTATATATATATGATTTGAAAAGCCGATAAAAAAATTTGTGAGTGTCTTATCTTTAAAAAATGTATCACAGATATTAGAAAAAGGGGGAAACAGCCAAGAAAAAAATTGTTGAAAAGTCAAAAAAAAAGGAATGATGATTATAATCTTATGCATGTTTTACCCCCATTTTATTATCTTCTCCCAACTTGGTCCACGATTGTCATTCCAACAAGTATGGGAGAAAGGGGGAGTATTGTGTAGAGTCACAAGTCAGATCCAGATTCCACATTCAGATGTCAGATTCTTCAAACCAGCCAGTTTCCGGACTCCACAGATGATCACTTATTCAAACTCAATGTCAGATATTTTTTAAGTCCTCAGTTTCAGACACGTACATGGATGCAGTCTTTTCATATGTGCATGTGTGTGCCATCATCTGTTCGTGTCCCTATCATTCTTCTTGTTGTTTCGGCCAGTGTTTTCATGTGAGCCATAAGGACTCTAGAGTAGAGGGCCATTCCCTATACCATGTGGGCACGGATTTTCATGTGGTATCATAGGGACTCCAAGTAGAGTACAATTCTCTGAGCCAGATGGGAGAGACCCAATTCTACGACAAGGAGACTCTAGGCGCAGTTTCAGACTCGATGGTCAGATTATGAGTCCTCAGTTAGACTCACCCTCAAGCTCATTCGTCATCCGCACCTGCACATCATGAGAAGCAACGTCCACGACAGCAGCCGACGGTTGTGCGCGTTGAGTTGATAGTCTGTAGTGTCATGTATTATGAGTTGAGTTTCTTTCTATTTGTCCAAGTTGAGCATTGCATGCTCCATCTAGAGGGGGTGTTGGAGTATTTGGATGTGTGCATGTTAAGTTGTAGATGGGTAAATGGATACCTCCAAGATATGGGTAAATGGATCCCTCCAGTCTTTAGTCCCACATCTACCAGTTTGGAGATGTAGAGACTCAGTGGGGGCTATATATAGACCCCTACACCCCTGTAGTCAGATGAGAAAGTGCAATGCAAACATCAACCCTTTGAGGCGTTCTCCCGTAGTTTCATCCCGCTCCTTAGGGAGTAGGGTTCCACGTAAAAATTCTGTGTTCCAAAGTTTTATTTTTCTTTATTCCATGCTTTGTTTATCATTTTCTCTTCCGCATTCTCTATTTTCTAACAGAGAATATTATATACTATGTCTCATAATTTGGGAACTAAGAGAGGGGGTAATCTGATTGGTATAAGTTCTGTATGGTGGTGTAACTTGTATTCCCTCTTGGGTTGTTTCTATAATGTTTGAATGATCATAAATCTCTAATGATTATCTTTTGGCTTTTCCAAAAATAGACAACCTCCAAAATTTCTCAAATCTTAACTCCAATAACATGCAAAAATAATAAGGTAGAATCCTAGCAACAAGAATACCATGACGTAACATGGTTCACTTGTGAGAAAACCATCCTACGCCATGGGGAAACAATCTGATATATGAATGCGTGCACTATTTCTTGTACTAAAATAAGTAGTATTCAGTAAAATCCTCATTTTCACATCATTCTTTCAAGGGACTAATATGACCAAATAGCCACTAATAAATGAATCTTGGATAATTCATTCAATCAACTCAACCAGTCATCTTTAACCTCTCTATTGCAAGTAGATGAACTTTTCAATTCCTAAATCAAGATGATTTTTTATAGGAAATAGTATTGATGTATTTCTTATTTCTCTTTGTGTAATTTCAAATTGGTTTTTTGTCCTCTGAAGTTTCTCTTAATGAACCATATGACCATAAAATAAACAAATTATTCATTTATTTCCCCATGGTATCAGAGCGGAAGTTCTAGACCACGGCCTTGGAACCCTCAAAACCCTATCCTCGCCAGCCTTCTTCCTCAACCACCGCGTACCTCCACAACTCCGCCACCGTACGCCTTCACGCATCCATGCGGTAACACCACACATGTTTTTCATCCTCGGCATTGTATGGCACTCAGTCCTTAGGCTACCGCCTCCCTCCTCGCAATAATGTCGCCCTCCTCACCCAATCAGTATTGCTTCCCTCCTCGTGGTACCCCCGCATTACACCATGCCATACAATGGTATCCCATAACCTAGCGCAGTTTCAACCATACAAAACCAACCCAACTCCCCTATAACACCTCCGATTTGATTGGAAGGTTGTGATCCGAGTATGCGCATACAACTTGTTCCCTATATAATTGTATAGACAAAAAATCAAATCGTTCTATCTCCCAGTCATGCCCTCGATCTACTTTTTTCATCATCGCAGAGAACAAAATAGATATACCGTCTTCTTAGACCTTTAGGGTCTATTCCGATGGGTTGGGATAACCTCCTGTGAATAGTAGATGTTTGGATGGTTATGAGGCTTGGAAAGGGCTGGAATAAGGAATATGATGTGATATTACATTGATTTGTGATAGAATTCCAACCCAGGATTATAGAGGGGTAAACCAGGTTACCACGTGATAACCCGGTGATGATTCCAAGATTCATCGCTTTTATTCTTTTATTTAGCATTATTTCCTTAGTCAAATACATGTAAATATCCACTAATTTTATGAAGTTACCATTTTGCATGTATTTGTTAATTATCCATTTTTAACACTTTTTCTATTCAAATAAAAGAATAGAGAAGAAAAAAATAAAATAATATAAAAATATAAAAATAAAGGGTGTATTTATAAAATAAATGCAAACAGACCCGAACCCCAAGAGAAAGTCAAGACTTGACCTGATCAACTAGGAATAAAGTAGGGGAAATAGAGTCTTTTATCTAAAAAAATTTGTAAATATTTTTTTCCTTTTTATTTTTGAATTTATTCTTTGTATATTTGTATAAAAATTACCCTATTATATTTGTATATAAATTAACCTCAAAATAACTAATTTTCTTAATGAAAGTTGTAAATAAAAATGGTTTCTAAATAATAAAAATGATTGCAAAGTAAAATCGTATATAGAGTAACAGTATCCACACTCAGAAAAAGTCGTAAAGTGACAATTGAAAGACCAATTTCGGCTCCATACAAACTCAAATCGAGTCAAACTTACTTCCATTATACTCTAAATTAAATTATCTTTAAAATAACTGTGATTTCATAATTTTTGGAGTTACGATTGAAAAATCGATTTTCTAGGGTGGTTTTTGCGATTTGGGCATTTATTCATTGTATTTATTTTTTTATTATTTACTTTTGTACATATTATATTTTTAATAGTTGTAAATACTATTCCTAGTAATTTAAAGTAAATATTTTTTTAAGAAATCGTATATAAATTATTTCCATATTTGTACATGTGTATAATGTACAATATGTATATATGATATGTATAAAATTAACCTTTTTATATAAAAACCACCAAAAATTAATATCTAACATTAATTAAGTAAATTAATATAATTACGAAATTTTGAATTATTTATTTATTTATTTGATTTGAAAACCTGCATTACCAATTAATTATTCTATTTATATTATATAATTATTTCATTGTAAAATTATTTATTAATTTATTAATTTATTTATTTTATTTACTTAAAACAACCACTAAACACTTTCTTTTTTTTACATAATTTCTTTTTTTGATTTCTTTTTCATTTTTTTATTTTCGTCTTCTTTTCATTGGGCTCCTCTCCTTTTTTTCTGAGGATCAATCTTTGTGGAGAAGGAGCCTCATTCTCGAGGAGATTCTATCGACCAATAGATGTGCCCAGCCTTTGAGCCATCCGGTGACAGTGAAGCAGTTTTTGTCAAGGCCAACACTTCACCCGACTTCTTCAGGTTAGATCCAATTTTTCTATCATTTCTCTAGAGTAATCATAGCATAATTTTTATTTTCAATTTCGTTGTAGATTTTAGATACGTATTTTTCGTCACCATTTTTATTCGAACACCATCTGAATCCGATTTCATCTCATCTCTCGAATCTCTTCGTTTCACGTTCTACCTCACACAATCACTCAACTTCGGCCAAGCACGGTGGCCGGAGATCCAGATCCGATCCATCACCTCGCCAGATCCATGTCCATTCATCTAATCCCTATTTGATTTTTGGACCGAGCCGTCATACTCGAGCCGGTTTATCTTCATTCTATTGCAGGTCCACAAGATTTCAAAAAAATAAAAAAAGAGCATCTGTTGTTTAAAAAAAAGAGAAAACAAAATATAGATTCTATTCAAAAAATAAAAAATAATAATAAAAGACTGGGGCAACGACCACCGGCAGCAGCCCCACACCGCATGAGATCTCCGCCGTTTACCCGTCCGAAGATCCTCCACTGTCGTTCGTCGCCAATGCAACACCTACATCTAGCTCCACCTCTTCCTGCCTTGCCGACATCGACCACCACCGTGCGCCCCGTTTGGTTCCTCCATCACCGCCAGAACCCGACAGCTCCGTCGTTTTTTGCTCAAGGCCTTCGTGCATCTAACACATGAGGGCTTGTGTTTCCAGTCACCTGCTCCTCTGACCTCCGCAACCCCCACCGCTTGGAGGTCTAACTTCCGCCTGAAGTAGTCGACCACGCAGCCCATCGCGTGTCGACCTCCGTCCAACTCCACCATGAGCACCACCGCCAACCTCCTAGAGAAGCACCACCGTCTTGGCACCGCGTAGCTCCTCCGCCCAACTCCACTGAATGCCACCGACTGCCCGCAAGCAGCACCACACCCTCTAGAGATCCATTGCAGCTTCGCCCGGAGCCACTCTTCGCCCCCCCCCCTAGCTCGTCACCGATTCACCTGCGCGAAAAGGGGCACCTCCATCATACCGCCTAGGCCCTTTGCTTGGAGAGGAAGAACGAAGGAATGATGGCCCCTTACCCCCTTCCCATTGTGCGAAACAAGAATACAACGAAGAAGAGCCCTTGAAAAGCCTAATCAATTTTTAGGGGCAAATTACATCCACACCCTTGGATTTTGTGAAACTGCATACAAGCCCCTGCCTCCTTCAATTCACATGCAGAACGCTATCCCCCACTAGGAAAATTGCATCTTGCCCTGTGTTTTTATTTTTGTTAATTTTATTGTAAAAAATTTATATAATTGCATTTTAATCCATGTTTTCTAGACTCTGTTTGCATGCTTTTTCTTGTTAAAATAAATGCTTTACATGCTCAATAAATTCTGCAAAAATCATGTTATGTTCCTGACTTGTGCCTCTTTACAGAGTAAATTTTTCATTGCATTTTTTTATTTGCTATTATTAGAAAATCAAAAACACTGCATTTTTCGCTATTCGTAATTTGAAAATCATTAAAAATTTAATATTGTCTGAAAAATTCAAAAAAAATAGAGTAGATTCCTTTTTTTGTCTATTAATTTGCAGCTGATTTTTACGCATTGATTATTTGTAAGACTCCTAAAAACTACAAAATACTCAAAACCTTAAAAATTTGGTAGAAAATTATTGAAAAAAATGTGTTTGTGTCTCTGTTTGTAGATATTTTCTTCTAGTTTTCGGGAAAAATAAATTTCATAATTTTTGCATTTATATTCTATTATTAAATTGCTAAATACTCGTGTCTAGTGTAATTTGTACTTTTTGATTTTTTATAAAATCTATAAAAATTTTAAAAAAACTTTGAAAAATCACCAAAAACAGTAAAAAAAGATTTAAACCCCCAAAATATTTTATTTGAAAAATTTTGAGCATTTTTTTATATATTAGCAAAATCCAAAAAAATCACAGTTTTTGCATTTTTGTGTCTAAATTTAATTTTTGAATCTCATCTTTTTGAAAATAAAAAAATGCAAAAAGTTTTTTAAAAAAAAAACATAAAAAAATTATAAATTACTAAGAAAATCGCAAAAAACAAAACACAAAAACATAAAAGGAAATTTAAAAAAAAACACTTTTAAATTTTTCACTGCCAAGATTTTCACGTGCTCCTTGTATTAGCCACCTTAGATTTTTTGTATATCATTTTTGGTTGATTGTTCAAATTCTTCTGGATTGAATTTCTCGATTGACTAAGGGAACAACGACGCCTTAATTTGACAACTTAAGCTAGTCGACCGGGTGGTTCAACAGATGCAGATCTTCAGCCACCGTGTGTGGCCAAAGTTGTGGGAGACCACCACCGTGCATCCTGCTTGGTCGATGAATCCATGATTCATCACCGATAACCAAACTAACCCTTAAAGTTCTCGTTTCCATCGTCTAGATTGATGGGACCAACTATGAACTGTGGGCTATGCAATTCATGAGTATCATGGAGAGCAACAAGGAATATATCGTGACGCAACCTGAGCTGGCTAGCAAGACTAGTTTGAATGCTTCGTGAAAGCAAAATGACACATGGATGTGTATTTGGCTTTGTTAACCTTACCACAAAGATAGCCAACAATATTCTACACCAGCCTACTGCCAAGGCAATGTGGGACATCTTACCATTACATATTCTCAAACAAAGAATGATACGAAGATTCTCACAAATCAGCATGACATCTTCACATTGAAGCAAGATGCTTGACCTCTCAATGCATTCTACTCATGGCTAAGAGGTATGTTCGAGAAGCTTCATAGATTTATGCTTCTAAATGCGAGTATTTAGCAGTAGATGACATACACGAATGCAACAACTATGGGCATGTTTCTTGGAGCTCTTAACTGCCAGTATGATGTCGCCCATAACCAACTCCTCACCGGCACCTCTATACCTCTCATGGATGAGGCTTACAGCAGATTGAGTAGGATCACGGTGTCCCCCACTACAACTACTACTCAGACCTTTTATGTTATGGCAGCATCTCACATGGTAAAGGAGGTTTGACTCAGTTCAGAGGTTGTGGCATCCGTAGAAGAAGAGGTGGATGCCCAGTCCGTAATGTTGCATACTGCAACCGTGTAAGACACTCTCAGGCATGGAAGGCCGTATCGATATCGATATCGTTTCAGTCCGTCCGGAAATGGATATATCGGGATATATCGACGATATATCGACGATATCGGTGGAAATGTCAAAAATGGTGCAAAAAAGCCAATTTTTTGGCATTTTTCAGAAATTAAGGTCATCCAAGATATTAAAACAACAAATAACGTACAAATACACACTTATATCACATATATCGATCCATTTATAGACCATATATCGCACATATCGGTATCGCACATATCGGTCATATCGAACATATCGATATTAATATTGATCCTTGACTTGTAAATATTGGAAATGGATTTCACTCAAGTTCTTATAACATGAAATACTACAAATATACACCTAGAAAATACATATAGAACATTTATGAGGACTATGATCCTTATAGTGCACAGATCGGTCATATCGAACATATTGCTGATATTGTTAGTTGTTGACATACTATATATATATTGAAAATGGAGTTCATCCAAGTACTTTGATCATTAAATAATTTACAAATGTACTCTTACTCTCTTAGATAACACATATCGATCATCTATAAACCTTATATCGCATATATCGATACGGCTGTACGGTTAGTTGTTGACCTATATATATATATATTGAAAATGGAGTTTATCCAAGTTCTTAGATCACTAAATAACTTACCATTATACTCTTATATCACACATATCGATCATCTATAACGCTTATATTGCATATATCGATCATTTCGAACATATCGATATTAATGTTGATTCGTGACTTGTAGATTTTTTTGAAGAATTGACTTTATAGATATTAGAAATGGATTTTATTCAAGTTTTACAACATGAATAACCTGTAAATATACACCAAGTTGAAGAACCATTTTATACACCCTCCTGTCGCACCATTCCCTACCAGTACGGGGTCTCGTTGCCCGGTCAGCGAGCCTGGGGGGGCTAGGGGGGCCCCGACCCGGAACAAAGTATATAAATCATATATTGTTTTAATACTAGGTGTAGCTAGATAGGTAGTGGAATCAAGCTTGCATGAATAATAACATTCATATATAGGGATATCGACGTAATATCGACGATATCGGTCGATATCTTGTATTTTTTGTACTGAATCCATTCATTTTTGACCGATATGGGCCGATACGATGATATATCGCCGATATATCGCCGACATCCCTGTAAAAGGATATACACTCCGATTTCGATACCCCAACCTCTCGAAACCGATATATCAGTGATATATCGCCGATATATCGCCGATACGGCCTTCCATGCTCTCAGGATGCATGCTATCAGAAGCATGGTCACCATGCATCTGCTCATGTTGTTAAGCAATTTAAGCACATTGCCACTTCTATTGATCAGAAGTATGATGATAACGTCTCCAATCCGAGGAGATTATGGCTCCTTCCACCGATGTTACTAGCGTACCTTCGACCTCATCTGGCGTTGCAGACTCTTCTAGTACCATAGGTACAACTTATGTACTTGCCACTTGTCACAGGGTAAATATTTCATAGTGGATCATGGATTCTTGAGCATCTCATCATCTTTGTGGTGACAGAGAATAGTTCACATCCTATAGCCCCATTCACCTTAGTTGATATGTAGCCATTGCCGATGGGAGGCATTCTCCTCTTACAAGACGGAGAGATTCAGTTCACCTTTCATGTGTCTGTAGAGTGTGCTACATGCAACTGAATTTTCTAAGAATTTACTACCTATCAATCAGATTAACGAGAATCAGAATCAACGTGCATTTTTTACGCATCTTCTCTTGTAGTTCAGGATATACTGACAGTAGAGTGGTTGGATGTCACCGTGAGTAAGGAGATCTCTACAGATTGGTCCAGTCTCCTTATGCATGTAGATCTTCTCCATATATGTGGCACCTTCGGTCTGGTCATCATTCTCTACAGAAGCTATATAGAGAAGCTATATAGAGTCCTCTCATAGATCTCATATCAATCCACTTTTCAATGTGAGGCTTGTCAGCTTGGGAAGCATCATCATACCAATTCTGCTTGTTGTCAGATTGTAGCAGTAGTTCTTTATCTGAGTTGTTGCATTTTGACAAATAGGGTCCCAATTGTATTTTGATCATCAGGGACACATGTTTTATTGAAGCGCGATGTGGCCCTACATGAAGCTGAAAACCTGATTCTGAGTTGTAGCAGATCTTGGGTATAAACTGTTTGAACATTATTCCCATAAATATTGCACATTAAAAAGATAAGGTTTAGTTGTTGAGTGGCTGGACTACATCCTTTGATATACAATATAATGTACTACTAAACAGCTTCTTCTTCTAAGCTTATATGACATAAAACTACTAATTGAACCCACAATTTTATATGATTGGTGAGAAGGAGTTTATCTAGATTTGTCATGTGATAATAATACCCGATTGAGATTTGGAATATAACTCAGAAGGATGGCAGAGTGCATTAAATTTCCTTTTTAATAGAATCTTAATAATAGTTTTTGCTGGAGAATATGGAAAATTTCAAGAATCAATTATTCTTTCGAACAATCAGTAATTCAACGATGGATGATTCAATTACAATATTGAGGAATATCACCGATCATAAGAACAATAGGAGCTTGAGATGGAGGATCAGCAATCTATGCTATAAATCAGTTCAATGAATCTAGTTGGTTAATAAGAATCAATAACGATCGACTAATTATACCGGTCACGTGATCCTTACACCTGACCGTGTGAGGGCGCGATGACCCTCAACTGGGCAGGAGAATAGGAAGCCCAGTTAGGGCAGCGGCCGCCAAGTGCGCGGGTCTAGGATCCCAGTCCCTTTTCGGTTTTTACGCGAGCTCGCAGTGTTTTTACGCCTCGTTGGGATCCCGACTTTAGACCAGTTCCGCTGACCCTCTGTTTTAGGATACCCAGACGGGGGATCCTTGGTTTTAGTTTTTTCATACGAGCTCGGTTGCTCGTTACCGATCGGGCCAGTTTTTAGAGTGACTTTTCTGGGAAGTCTCTCTCACCCGTCTCAGTGGCATAGTTTTGGAGTAGACCTATCCCTCTATTGGACCGCACTTCCAATTAGAGGGCGAGACGGAAGAGCCCTTTTGTTGGCTTCTTCACCGCTTGAGTTTTTACTTTCGCTAACAGACTTGGCGATTCTACATCCAGATCATCCATATCTATATCTACATCATCTAGAGTTACATTTGAGGCTGTTGCACTGAGGTTTGAAGGGACTGATTTTACATCCAGATCATCCATCTCTATATCTGCATCATCTAGAGTTACATCTGAGACAGTTGCACTTGAGGTTTTAAGGGATTACAATTAAAGTCGAGTAAATGGAAATGACTATAATCTAATTCGAAATCTCATTAAGCTAGTGGACGTGTTGGGAACTTAGTTAGGATGCATTATACTACACCGCATGCCTACGGAGGCACCCCAACCCTAAGGCATTATTTACGCCTCAGAGTCATAGAGAGAGGTTACACACTAACCAAAACCACAAACTATCCACTAGACTTAAGAATCTAAATAAATCAAGAAATCTTTCCAATCTCAAACTTTCCATCATCACTCACAAATATGATCTCTTAAGAAAATGATGATATAATACTTACACTCATATATCCATGAATATTCAACTACAATATAAATATGTTACATATGAAGAGTATTGGGTTAATGGGTTGATCATGAGAGGTGCTTACTGGAAATTTGGAAACCTTTTACATTTGCAAGTAGAAATAAATTATAATATGAGTTGTTCCTGCCTCTCTACTTGCTTGCTTTTGATCGTAGTAAATGTCTGTTATTTTTTTAAAATTTTTGGGAGGTACCAGCGCCCGCTAACGCTTTTTCCTTCCTAACATGTTTTGGCAGGCAAACAGCCTGCTGTTCAGTAGCTATTGATGCTTCTAGGAGACAGGGTATATACTAGGAGGTATGGTTTATTTTGTTTCAGTTTTTGTTTGGTTGATAATATAGTATGTTTCCTTCTCTTCTGCTTAAAAATTTTGGGACTACTCTATGTACTGTCAGTCATTGTACATGTTGTAAAATTATATGGAAATTAATGAAATGAGATTTTGGTGCCATTTGTCTCTATTAATTTGTGGTTATGATTGTGGATATGAATGTCCCGTGGAAAATTATCCGTGTGAAAAATTTTCCTGTTTTTCTGTAGCTTATGCGATGCTGGGTGAATGAAATGCCGTGAAAGTAGCGTAAACGGGTACCCGGATCCTAGGCGGTTTAACATTTATCTTATCGTTACGGATGATTTTTCCATATTATCTTAACTTTTTAATTGAAAACAAGTCTAAGACTAGTTTTATCATGTAAACTTTTATTTTATAAAAGTAAAGAACCTTTTTTAATGCTACTGTTAAGTATGTTCCCTCTGACAATGCCCTGGTACTGCTTGATTATCAAAGTTCTTCAAGTCTCTTAGGATTCTCCAACAGACTTTGTGTTCCTACGCTTCTCACCAAAACAATGTTATCGAGCGCAAACATCATCATCTCTTAGACGTTACCAGAACTCTCCTTATATAGAGTCATGCTCTTCATTCTTATTGGAGATATGTTGTTCTAGTTGCCCGCTACCTCATCAATCGTATACCGTTTTCCATGTTAGGAAAAAATTTTCTAATTCGATTGTGTTTCCCAAAGGACCTCTTCTTTGTAACACCTTGTGTCTTCATTTTGTAGTCTCCATTCATCACCTGACTCCTAACCATCACAATCTCTCCCTCAGCGTTATCATGTACATCTTTGTTGGTGACTCCAGAACCCAGAAGATTATCATGATACATTCTCTCATGTGGCACGCCATTCTCCTCTTTAGATCCTCCTCTCTGTTGTTGTGGTACGTGATTGGTCGCTCTCCCAACTTGTTAACAAGAATGTCTTCTTGTATGGTGATATGTAGGAGGAAGTCTATATAGCAGTTACCTGGATTCGTTGTTGAATGGGTGTCAGAAGATATGAAGATTACATAAGGTACTTATGGCCTTAAGCAAAGCCCTAAAGCATGGTTCCAGAAGTTCTCGGATCTGGTAGAGTAGTAGGGATTCAAGAGATTGACTGCATAACACTCGCTCTTTATATATAAGACATTAGAGGTTATTGTTGTCATTAGATATATATTGATGACATTATTATTAAAGGAGATGATTTATAGGTCATCTGAGAGGTTAAGGAGTTCCTTGGGCACCAGTTTGTCACCAAGGATCTTGACAAACTATGTTACTTCCTTGGAATTGTATTTGCTAGGAATCAAAGAGGTCTTATGATGACTCAGCGGAAGTATAGATTGCGGACATGCCATTAATCCTATGAATCCCAGCATAAAGCTATATGATGATGATACAAATGAGGTGGACAAAAGGAGATACAGTGAGCTCGTTGGAAAGCTTTTTTCGATGTGACTATCACTATGACAGATTTCCTTTGTAGTGAGCAACGTTAGTCAGTTGTGGAGCAACCAAAATAGGCTCACATAGATGCACTCTCCATGAGCTTAAAGTATATGAAGTCTTCTCTAGATACAACATTGCTATTCAACAAAGAGAAAACTCTTGTCATCACGACCTGTGCAGATACTAATTGTGTATGATGTCCGAAAGACAGTAAGTACACATACGGATTTGAAGTGGTCATTGGGAGCTCATTACTCTTATGAAAAAGCATGAAGCGTACTGTTGTTGCAAGGTTAAGTGTTGAATAGAGTCATGGTCCAAGAAAGCATTGAGATGATGTGGGCCAGGTCTGTTCTGACTGACCTAGTTATTGACACACCACCTCCCATGCAGCTATTATATGACAATCAGACTGCATTATTCATTGTCAACAGTCCAGCTTTCCATGAGAGGATCAAACTCATCGAGGCAGATTTCCACTACACTAGAGATATGATACAGAGGGCTTCATCTCTACTTCTTGTGTTTGCTTAGGGGAATAAACAACTGGCATTTTCACCAAGGCTCTAACCAGGGGCATTCTACAAGTGTTCTTCCAAGTTGAGCACGACATATATATATACTCCATCTTGAAGTGGAAAATAGTTTTTATTTATTTACTTATTATAGGAAAAGAGGGTGAGACGTCAAGGAGACGCCCACCTGTATGCTTCTATATATGTACTTTAAGAAAGTAGTTGCAAATATCATAAGGTCTTAAAGCCTTTTGCATGATCAATTACATCTCCATATACAATTGTTTGCCTCGTAATATGACCCATTTTATGCAAACCACAAAGACCATCGGGTAGCAACCCAAATCTTGGTGGGGCTACTACTCTCATGTCCCAAAGCATCCAAGGAATCCTAGAAACCAACCCAGTCATAGATACAAAACGTTGTAACAAGTGTTGCACTCCACACCTCCTTAGCAACAGAACATCAAAAATTATGTATGCAACATTCTCCTCTTCCGCCAAGTAGCACTGACATGTGTTGCCACTCTTAGGAAAGAAACGAGCACTTTGCTCACCAATTATAAGATGATCCCTTCGCAGTAACTATTTAAAAATCTGGATCTGCACCAGGATCTCCACCTTTATATATCAAAGTACATGTCAGAGGCACTCGTCAGATCAAAAACACTCATTGAGTAGAAGGCCTTATATGCCTTATTCACCATGAAGCACCCATCAACCCATGACCAATGATCAATAGTTTCAGATAGTCCTTTATGCACTAGCAAAGTCTAACACAAAGTGCTAGTATGATAAGTCGAGAGAAATTCCTAAGTAGTACCTCCGGATTAAAAAAATCCCTAGGGAAAATCCCTAGGTACCGTATGTCTGAGTAAACCCTCAAGCAACCTGGCGCGCTTTGTATAAATCGATGCTACCATCTGCATTATGCTAACTGTAAATACCTATTTACAGCTCATATTAGACACTCCAGTAGGAGTTGGGACATGGCTCCACATGCCTCTTGAATGAAGAGCATCCATCTCTTCTTTCATAGCCAAATGCCACCAGTTGTCCTTCAGGGTCTCTTGATAATTCCTCAGAATTTCCACAGCTGATAATGCAACTGCAAACTTCCTGAAATCGCCAGTCAATCGATCAAAGGAGACCATAAAAGCTATAGAGTTTGACGCACAACTACGCTTCTCCTCCCGAAGAGCAATAGGTAGATCCAAATCTGCAGACTCTACATCTGTTCCCTGTGAAGAATTCTGCTCAAGGAGACCATTAGACCCATCATTAGAAATTGGATTATCAGAACATACCTCAAGCGTGCTGGATGATGAGCGGTGGCCATGAGCAGAGGCAGGTCGGCGTGTATAGTGGTGTGGTAATGGTGGAACTGGAAGATATAGAGTTGGACAGGTGGTGGTGGTGGAGGTGGAGGTGTGGGCGGTAATGGTGTCGGTGACATATATATGTTGTCATCATTATCTGAAGATATCAACCGATCGCCTGTAGGAGTAAAATACATCACAAACTCAAAAAAAATGATGCAGGCACTAATGTGATACTTCCTGCATATTGGATCATAACACATGTATCCTTTATGTGTTCTGGAGTACCCAATGAAGACACACTTGATAGCTTTAGGAGAGAGCTTGTCAATACCCGGGGATAGCTGGTGGACCAAATACGACTTACCTAAACACACGAGGAGTAAGAGAGAACAAATCCTTTTCTGGAAAAGCAAGTGAGAAAGAAATTTTCTCACCTAGGACTGATGAGGGCATGCGATTAATAAGATAGCATGCCGTTAGAATTGCATCGCCCCAAAAAGAATGAGGAGCACGACTATGAATGAGAAGTATCCTAGTAACATCAAGCAAACGATGATGCTTCCTTTTGGCAATACCATTTTATTGGGAAGTATAAGCACATATGGTTTGATGAATAATTCCCTTGGTTGAAAAATAACTGGAGAGATTATTAATACAAAATTCTAAGGCATTATCAGTACGCATAATTTTCACAGAGGCAGAAAAGACATTTTAGACTTTGGTTATGAAATTTTTGATAACATCTCTAGCTTCATATTTATTCTTTAATAAGAAGACCCAAGACAGACGTGAGAAATCATCCACCACAACTAGATAAAACATATGCCCCTGATGATCAGGAACATGGCTGGGACCCCAAATATCTATATGAAACAACTCAAAAATAGAGCCACTGCTCCGACACTGATGTCTGAGAAAGGCAGAGCGATGATGTTTTCTCAACTGACATGCCTCACATTGAAAGGACGTGTGAGGTGAGATTTGAGGCAGAACACGACATAGTTTCTGGTGCGTGAGATGACCAAAGTGCATGTGCCAAGTAAATGGTGAGATAGATCCAGCAAATATAGAGGAGAGTCCGGCATAGGGAGTTCAAACGAGGCGATAGAGACCACCCTGCTCACGAACACAACCAATCACCTTACCCGTAAGGATGTCCTGAAAAAAAAAAGAAAGATGGGTCAAAAATGGCTCGATAATGTAAATCCCTTCATAATCTGACTAATAGACAATAAGTCCATAGAAAAATCCGGTGCATGCAAGACATTCTGTAAATGCAAAGATGGTGTCAAACTGATCTCCTCATGTCAGTAATCGGGGAATGTGTCCCAATTGCAATAATCACAGTTCGTCCTGTGGGAATCTGTCTGTACGTCGTAAGTTGTCCCCTATCACCACACAAGTGATGTTTGGCACCGAAGTTCATAATCCATTCTAAAGTGTCATGTCCACTACTGCTAGTGAATGCATAAGTGTTACCTGATGTGCTGGAAGAGGCTGACGCAGCTACATGGGAATGACTCTCACGGGTTGATGGAGATGTTACAGGGTCGGAATAGGGTATAATACCCATCAATCGTGATACAAGATCCTCAAAGCGTTGATCTAGAGAGGAAGCGGCTGGGGGCTCAATCTGTTCAACTACTCGAGCAGAGGCAAGGAATCCATGCTTGGAGTAGTATGTATCGTCTGTATGTCCTGGACGATGGCAGAAAGTACATGGCTGACGAATGCGACCTCCTCTCCCCTAGGATCGTGACCACGGAACTGAGAAGATCCTCCTCGACCTCGGGAGGATGCCATTGCTAAGGACGTCTGACTGACATGAGAGTATGCAACAGTGATTCGACTGGGCCTCCGGAAGGCTTCTTCCATAGGAGGAATAGTAGAGTCAGCCAAAATCTGTGAGTTGGTTGCCTCATACTCAAGGTCTAATGCGGCCAGGAATACACCAACCATATTGGCATTCTTATATGTCTTCTGCTGCTCAGGAGTAGAATTGAGTGGCATGAAGATATAAAGCTGCTCAAACATTCCCCGCAACGACATATAAAGCGAGTAAAGTGGTCGTTTGTTCTGTTTGATAGTAAAAATATCATGTTGGAGTTGTAGGATCTTGGTCTCGTTCTTTGCTTGGGAATAAGTGGCAGCAAGAATATCCCACATCACCTTGGCAGTGGGCTAATGTAGTATATCATTGGCAATCTCTATTGCCAACGTACCTTGTTGGGATAAAATTTATTCATATAATAAAAGAGATCCCAGGACTCTCTTATATAGGAGAAGAACCATGGGTTAATTACATAAGTGATACCCACAGAAAACATAAAATGTAAATATAATACAGTGATAAATAAACATCTCAACACTCCCCCTCAAGCTGGAGCATAAATATCAATCATGCTCAGCTTGGAACAACATCTCTGAAAAGGACCTCTGGCCAGTGCCTTCGTGAAGATATCTGCAGTCTGATCTCCTATGGAAACATGAGAGGTGGATATAAGTCCTTTCTGGATCATGTCTCTAGTGTAGTGACAATCCACCTCGATATGCTTTGTCCGCTCATGAAAAGCAGGGTTATTGGCAATAAATAAAGCTGCTTGATTATCACATAAAAGCTTCGTAGGAAGAGAGACCTCAATAGTAAGGTCGGTTAATACTGATCCGACCTACATCATTTATGTACATCATTGTGCCATCGCCCTGTATTCAGACTCAGCACTAGATCTGGCCACCACAGTCTGCTTCTTGCTTTTCCATGAAACAAGTGAGCTGCCTATAAAGATAACAAAACCAGAAGTCGACTTCTGTCCTTGGGACAACCAGCATGATCTGCATCTGCACATCCTGTCCACCTCAAGTGATGCATCCCTACTGAACATAAGGCCATATCCAGGTGAACTCTTCAAATACCTCAAGATCATATGTACAGCATCCATATGTATCTTCCTGGGGTTCTCCATGAACTGACTGACTTTGCTAACTACAAAAGCAATATCTGGCCTGGTAATGGTGGCGTATAGAAGCTTCCCAACAAGTTCTTTATATCTCCTCCTATCAGTTTCTTCGGTATCCTCATCATACAATCTCATGCTTGCATCCATAGGAGTAGAAGCAGGTTTGCACCATGTCATGCTTGTCTCAGATAGAAGGTCCATAACAAATTTCCTTTGATTCATCAGAGGAAACTGTCACAAACTACAAAATAGCGAAGAAGGAAGCAAAGAAGGCCGTAAGCGAAGCTAAGTCAAAAGCTTATGAAGTTTTGTATAAAAATATCGACTCTAAGGAGGGACAGAAGGATATATTCAGGTTGGCTAAAGCAAGAGAAAGAAAAACCAAAGACCTTTCCCAAGTGAGATGATTAAGGACGAGGAAGGTCATGTACTTGTTACTCAGAAGGATATAAAGACTAGATGGGAGCAATACTTCCATAAACTTTTCATTGGGGAAGGAAATAGAGATATTACTTTGGGTGATCTAGCTTGTAGTGAAAGTTACTTGAATCGCGCATGCTATAGACGGATACAAAGAAAGGAAGTAGATGAGGCTTTGAAGGTTATGAGACCTGGAAAAGGTGTAGGACCGGATGACATCCTCGTATAAGTATGGAGAGTTTTAGGTGAGCGTGGTTTGACTTGGCTTACGAATCTTTTCAATGTTATTTGGCGAAGCAAGAAAATGCCTGAAGATTGGAGGATTATCGTGGTGCCTCTTTATAAGAATAAAGGAGACATTCAAAATTGTTCAAATTATAGAGGTATCAAGCTGATGTGTCACACTATGAAAATTTGGGAACGTGTGATCGAAAGAAGGTTGAGGCGAATTTCCAATGTAAAAGAAAATCAATTTGGATTCATGCCAAGTTGCTCAACGACTGAAGCCATCCATTTGCTGAGGAGAACAATGGAGATTTATAGAGCTAAAAGGAAGAACCTCCATATGATCTTTATAGATTTGGAGAAGGCTTATGATTCTGTCCCACGAGAGATATTGTGGAGAGTGTTGGAGAAGAGACAAATACTTGGCCTATACATTAACCTCATAAAGGACATGTATGATAGGGCTTTATCTTGTGTAAGGACCCCGTCTGGGAAGACTGGATATTTTGACATCAACATTGGTTTACATCAAGGTTCTTCTTTGAGTCCATTTCTTTTTACTTTGATTATGGACGAGTTGACCAGTCACGTTCAGGATGAGTTACCTTGGTGTATGTTATTTGCTGATGATATTGTGTTAATTGACGAGACTAGAGATGGAGTAAATGAGAAGCTTGAGGTATGGAGACATGAGTTGGAGACTAAAGTATTTCGTATAAGTAGGGCTAAGACGGAATATATGGAGTGTACCTTTGATGGAAGCAATGGTGAAGGAATCGAGGTGAAGATTGGTGACGATAACATTCAGAAGAGAGATTCCTTTAGATATCTGGGATCTATTCTGCAACATGATGGGGAAATTGATGGAGATGTTACTAATAGAATAAATGCAGGCTGGCTAAAGTGGAGAGGAGCCTCTGTTGTTCTCTGTGATAAGAAAATTCCTTTAAAGATTAAAGGAAAGTTTTACAAAGAAGCTATGAGACCTGCTATGCTTTATGGATCTGAATGTTTTTTTTTACGCTCAAAAAAGGGGGACGCACTCGATGGTGCTCGCCCCGATTTATTAAGAAGTTAAAGAGAACTTACAGGCGACACGCGTACAGGAGACAAACAAAGATAATACCAGGAGGTATCGAGAACGGATACCTCCGCTAAAGTAAGAAAACCCTACACATCAGTCCAATCACGAGTGAGACGCGAAGCCGAAATTAGAACGTTCTCGGAGTAAAATCTCTGACGTGCAAAGAGGGCCTCATTTCTCCCAATCCAGATGCTCCAAAGCCGCGCAATAGCAGAAAGCAGGTCCGTCCTCGCCCTAGCCCGAGATGAAACCAAACTGTCGCAGAACGAAGAAGAAGATGACACATCAAGCCACTCCAGATCTGCCCAAATGCCATGGGTTCTGCCGCATCGAAAGAATAGGTGTTCGATAGTCTCCGCCTCCAAGTCACAAAGCCCACAGATAGAGCTTACGTTGGGAAATATCGAGGCGCACCGGCTACGAGTCAACAAACGGCCACGCCGAAAGAGCCACAGAAAAATACCTATACGTTCGGGGATCCCGAGGCCCCAAAAGAATTGACAATCCCGATAAAGAACAGCATCGGCCGCATCAGGAGGAGGAAGGATAGCACGGTAAGCCGCACGAGTGGAGAAAGAGCCGTCCTTCCAAAGCAAATGGTCACGACCGACCAAAGGCGTGGGAGCGCCATCGAGAATAGCCAATAGAGCGAAGAAATCCTCCTACCGCCGATCAGAGAGATTAGCCACGAAACTGGGGCCCCATGAAGCACCATCCCAGCAAGAGGCCACCTTGGATTCCTTATCCGCCGCCAGGGCGAACAGACGGGGGAATATCTCCTGAAGAGGACCCCTCCCGGTCCAATCATCGCCCCAAAAGCGGATCAAGGAACCGTCCCCCATCTTAATTCCAAATAGGGAGCAGTTGCGAGAAAGGGAATTAACAATGGCACGGGTGAAAGAGGAAGGGGAACTCCTCTGGCAGCCGTCGGTCAAAGAAACTGTCCACTCCCACCGCCTCCTGCAAGAAATTCAATATAAAATTTTCCTCCCGGCCCCAAAGTCGAGCCACCCATTTGAGCAAGAGGGCCTCGTTAACGACCTCCAACCTTCTCACGACCAGCCCCCCCTCCTGCTTCGGCCGAGTAACCTCGTCCCAGCGAACCAAGTGCACCCCCCTCCTCCCCTCCCCCTTCTTACCCCAAAGAAATCTTCGAAGGCACGAATCCATCCTCCGTCTGATCCCCTTTGGCATACCTTTAACAGAGAAAAAATAGATTGGGATCGAAGACAATACAGATTTGAGAAGAATCAATCGCCCACCGCGCGAAAGAATGGCCGCGCGCCACCCGACCAAGTGAGATTCGAGCCTTTCCACCACCGCCTGCCAGTCACGTATGCGAGCACGCCCCACCGTCAAAGGAAGCCCCAAATAGTCCAAAGGAAGAGCGCCTACAGAGCAGCCCAAGATCCGCGCATACTCCGCGACCTCATCCCGCGAAATGTTGAAAGGGACCATAGAGGATTTATCATGGTTTATGAGGAGGCACGAGGCCTCGCTGAAGAGATCTAACGTGGTAGCCATACCAGCCACATCCGAATCATCGCCCTCAATAAAGCATATCGTATCATCAGCGAATTGAATAATAGGGACATGGTATGAACCAAGAGAGCACCCGCGAGTAAGGCCCGCCGCAGCCACATTATGAATCATCCGAGGTAAAACGTCAGCGGCCAAGACAAATAACATAGGAGCAAGGGGGCACCCCTGCCGAATCCCCCGCCGAGGCTGGAAGAAGCCCCCAGCCATGCGCCCGTTGATAAGAAGCGAGAGAGAGGCCGTTGAAACGCATCCACGCACCCACGAGATCCACAGCGATGGAAAGCCTCGCCTCTTCAGAACAGACCAAAGAAATCGCCAAACCAATGAATCGTACGCCTTCTTGAAGTCAATCTTCCATAGAAACCCCCTAACGCCGGTCTTGTTCCATGCGTGGATAATCTCCGAAGCCACCGCATAGCAGTCACAAATTTGCCGCCCCCGAACAAAAGCCGCTTGAGTAGGCGAGATGAGAGAGTCAAGAAGCGGAGCCAGACGCCGAGCAAGCACCTTCGCAATGATAAGGTATATGGCATTGGAAATGGAGATCAGCCGAAAGTCCTCGATACGGTTGGCGGACGATGCCTTGGGAATGAGAACAATAAGAGCCCTGTTAATTTTGTCAAACCCGTGGTTCCCATCACAAAATTCACGGACAACATCCAAAACGTCATGAGAGAGCACATCCCAAAACTCCCGGTAGAAAGAAATAGGGAAGCCATCAGGGCCCGGCGCCGCGTCGGAATTGAGAGCCCATACAACCTGCTTCAGCTCCTCCATAGAAATAGGCCGAATGAGGCCCAATGCATTTTCCTGCTGGAGCGTGCTAGCCCCACCACCCGACCAACGCCACACACGCGCAGACCGGCGCCCGAACCATTCCTTAAAATAGGCCACGGAGGCGTGGCCCAATTCCCGCTCCCCCTGGACAAGGTTGCCATTAATCAGCATCGAAGAAATAGAATTAGAGCGTCGCCGACCGCTCGCAACTCTGTGAAAAAAGGCGGTGTTGGCATCGCCTTCTTTCAACCACCGCATCCGAGAACGCTGACGCCACTCAACGAGGCGTTTCCGATCCTCCACCTTCACCGTGTCCATGGCCGCCGCGCGCTCAACCATCTCGTCCGCAAACAAGTCCCTGTCGTTCTCAATGCGATCAAAGCGCAAAATCACCTCGTCGGCCGCCAGGCGAGTAGCAATACGTGCAGAACGTGTTTCCTTCTTAAAAGACGCCAGTATCCTTCTGAGAGACGTGAGTTTGAGGTGAAAACGGCAAGCGGCACTGCCCGTGTAATTATCCTGAATCCAATGATTTCAAACCAAATCCCTAAATCCAGACTCCAGAAGCCAAGAACGCTCGTAACGGAAGATGCCACGAGGCCGAATATCATCCCCAGCCGTCCAAATAATGGGGTTGTGGTCCGAGAAGGATCGCGGTCTAGAAGAAACCCCACAAAAAGGAAATGCCTCCATCAAAGTGTTATTCGCCAAAAAACGATCAATCCGCGACCGCGAGGAGTTGCTCCGCCACGTGTATGAAATGTCATTTGGGGCTAGCGGTTCAAGAGCCAGATCATTAATAAAGTCCCAAAAATCGGAGGAACCCGGGTCCTGACCACCGCGACCCCGAGGGCGATCCTGCAAATACAAAGTGACATTGAAGTCCCCCCCAACAGCCAAGGCACGTCGCCCAAAACGTTAGCGTCCTCGCGTAAGTCCTCCCAAAGCTCGTGGCGTGAAATATGACAAATAGGGGCGTAAGCACAAGTAAACGCCATAAGAGTATTTGAGACACAACAATTCAATACCACCGAGAGGGAATGACGGCCCATCCGCATGGAAGAGAATGAAACCGCGACGAACGCCAAGCCACAATAGCACCACCCCTAGCACCAGTCGCATCCAAGGCACGAAAGACATTAAGATGACCAGCGCCAAAAGACCTCCATAAGTCCTCATCCAACGCAGACAACTTCGACTCCTGAATGAAAACGATATCACAATCCCATTCCACAATACGCGTTCCCAAAATGCGCCGACGATCAGGGTCCCCCAGACCACGCACGTTCCAGGACAAAATCTTCATTAAACAAAAAAGAATCCCAAAAAAACCCAGCGAGGCAGAGAGTCATCATAGACCGCCAGGGTAGCGGTCCTCAATCTGGAAGAGGCCTGCCGCCTCCGCCACCGCATCGCGCAAGGACTGACAAGAAGATAGCAAAGATGTTCCAGAGCGAGAAAGCCGCCTTCGAGAATAGCTCCTTCCATAACGGGACGAAAGAGTTTGTCCCGCAATCACAGCATCATCATCCGTGGGGGTCGCCACCTCCCATTCGGCCGAGGATGGGGGTGGGAGAAGCAAGGTCTCCCCCGCATCGGACGGTGGAAAAGCCTGGACTTCACCACCAAAAATAGAGTCCTGCGTCCGCGACTGCACCGACAGAGGAGGTTGCACATAGAGGCCTCCGTTCAAGTCTTCCAGATGAAATTCGAGAGAGAAAGGCACTGAAGTGATGGGCCGGGGACACAAGACATCGGGTCCCCAAGAAAGATGATCCGAGAGCGAATAAGGATCTGATAGTAGCTGCTCCGAGAAAGCCCTCTGGGGAGCCCAAATACTGGTATCAAGTGGGTCCCAAGGGAGAAAAGTCTTGTGCGTGCAGTGATCCACGTGAGAAGTACCCGCCGACAATAAGGGAGTATCAGGGGGAGGCGGATCATTCTCGGGAGAATCATAAGTCACCAAATCGCGTACAACACCGCATGCTTGAAATGCCCCGAGATGCCTCTTCGCAAACACGTGAGCAGTTTCCCAATGCATGGTGACGCTTCGAATACATCCCTGAAGGGCGCCACGTGGCAGGAAGAAAACCAACCGACACTCGTCCCTGCCGAAACCTACACCGCCGGAGAAGCCGAAGGGACCCCCGGCAGGTCCGCCGAAAGAGGATGGGGAGCCTGCATCGCCGCCGTCGACCGAAAGAAGAACTCAATCTTGAAGGTCCAACGACCCAGGGACATCGTCTCCATGAGGACCTTGCCTGTCATCTCGTCAATGAAGGCTGAAGAGCCTTCAACCAGAACACGGGTGCACTTCCAGCCGGCCCCAGGGGTAATGCCATCGTCAAGAATGGCAAGGACTTGCCCCCACGCGAGCAGCTTTCGAGAGAGCATGGATCGTCCGAGAGAGGAAAGGCACCCCCCTCACCTCCGCGACACAAACCTTCGTGGTGGAAAGAGCACCATCGGCCACCCGCAATCTCCGCCACAAGACCCCCGGAGATATCATGGAGTCGAAGAAGGTTCTCCCGTTGATCCGGGGAGAGCCCTCGAACGCAGCAGCGTCCCGCATCGAGGATGACGAAGTCACCAACAAAAGCTTCGCCCAAGAAGTCCAACGTACGAGCACGAATGTTCCGCCAATCCATCACCAGAGTTCTGCAAAACCCCCACCACCGCAGCCCCCTTGAGGTCTAACACCCGATTCCCTTGCAGCCGTCCCTCGCCTCCCTTATGGATCTGAATGTTGGCCTGTGAATCATAGACATGTGCAGAGAATGAATGTAGCAGAAATGAAAATGCTAAGGTGGATGTGTGGACACACTTGTAAGGATCAGATTCGAAATGATGCAATCAGAAAGAAAGTTTGCGTAGCTTCGATCGAGGATAAGATGCGAAAAAACCGCTTAAGATGGTTTGGACATTTGCAAAGAATCAACTGATGCACCAGTTAGGAGATGCGAGTGTTTGGATGTTGAGCCGGCTAAGAGAGGGCGAGGACGGCCCAAGAAGTGTTGGAAAGAGACCATACAAAGGGATCTTAGTTTTGTGGATATAAGCCCGGGATTGGCCCAAGATAGATCTGAATGGAGGCGAAGAATCCAGTAGCCGACCCTACTTAATTGTGGAAAAGTCTTTGTTGTTGTTGTTTTCATCACGAGTCCACGTTGATTCCCGACGACTCTAATCCAAGAAAGTAGCGAAGATTGCCAAGGTCCTTAGTTACAAACTGCTGACCAAGGAACTCCTTAACAGTAAGAATACCATGCTCATCATCTCCTGTAATGACAATATCATCCACATAAACAAGAAAAGCCACGGTACCTCTAGGTGTCCTCTGTACAAACAGTGAGTGGTCCACAGTAGACCACACAAACCCCTTTTTCTCTATCAACTTCGATAGCTTTTGATACCAAGCTCTCGGACTCTGCTTGAGGCCACAAATCACCTTGTGAAGTCGGCACACCTCTGAGACTCCCCTCAGTAGCAAATCCTGGTGGTTGTTGCATATATACTTCCTCCTGGAGATCCCCATAGAGAAAGGCATTCTTGACATCAAGTTGATATAGAGGAAATGACAACATAGAGCATAATGCGTAGTGTTCAATGTCTTGCTACTGGAGAGGGAGGTGTCCTGATAATCCACCCATAGGTTTGGGTAAACCCTCGAGCCACAAGCCTTGCATTGAATCGACACTGCCATCGGTTCTTTGCTTGACCGTGAATATCCATTTGCAGCTCACAGTAGATGCTCCTGGTGGAGGTGCGACAATACTCCATGTGCCACGTGATCGCAGAGCCGCCATCTCTTCTTCCATAGCAAGGTGCCACCTACTGTCCTGGAGTGCCTCCTGATATGTCCTCGGGATAGTAACAACCGATAGCCTCACTATAAACTTTTTGTCGTCCTCTGACAGATGATCCAAGGAAAAAAGGGCAGCCATTGGGTATGTAGCACATTGGCGACGAGGTTTCCTTAGAGCAATTGGTATCTCCAGGTCATCAACCTCACCGTCCTCGGGAATTAACTCTTCCTGTTCATCATTAAAATCTCCAGTGCCATCAGTAGAAATAATATGTTCCTGACATACCTGAGGCATGGTGGATGATGGGGTAGGCGCATGAGCAGAGGGACGAGTAGAAGACCTGCGAGTATAAACATGTGGTAAAAATGTAGATTCTTTGGGAGGAGGTGGAGGTGGAGGAGGCGGTGGGGTGGTGGTGTAGGTGGTGAAGACCGCGGAATATCACAAAGAGCAGATGGAGGTGGAGGAACCTCAACATCCTCTCAGGATCCGGTATTAGACAACCTGTCACCTGTAAGAGAGAAATACATAATAGATTCGAAAAATGTAACATCAGCACTCATATAGTATTTTCTCCCAACATGATCAAAACGTCTATACCCTTTTTGGGTACGGGAATAACCAACGAAGACAAATTTGACAGCTCTAGGTGAGAGCTTGTCACGGCCAGGAGTAAAGTTATGGACAAAATCTACCGATCCAAAAACACGAGGTGTAAGTGTGAAGAGTTCCTTCTAGGGAAACACAGTCGAGAAGGGACTCTTCTATCCAAGATTAGTGGATGGCGTACGATTTACCAAGTAGCAGACGGTTAGGACCGCATCCCCCAAGAAAGAATGAGGTGTACTGTTGTGAATCAACAAGGTCCTCGTGATGTCTAATAGGTGACGATGTTTGCGTTCTGCAACCTCATTTTGCTGTGGTGTATAATTGCATGAATCCTGATGAACAATACCCAGAGACTGGAGAAATTCTGACAAATGAAGAGTACAGAATTCCAAAGCATTGTCGGTACGAATGTATTTCACTTTAGCAGAAAATATGTTGATCTCAAGAAGAAAAGTTTTTAATTATAGCACCTGCTTCAGACTTATGTTTAAGTAAGAAAACCCAAGAAAGTCTAGAATAATCATCAATAGCAACAATATAAAATCTATGCCCCTGATGATTAGGAAAAAAGACTTGGACCCCAAATGTCAAAATGAAATAACTCAAAGGACCGACTACTACTACGACTTGGACGACTCGGAAAAGAGGAGCGATGGTGTCTCCCAAGCTAACAAGCTTCACATTCCAGAGTAGTACGAGTAGATATTTGCGGGAGAACACGTATCATCTTTTGTAGAGGAAGGTGGCCAAAGAGAAGATGCCACAGAAAAGGCGTAGCAGATCCAGAAGGAATAGAGGCAACCCCAGCACATGACTGAACAGCAAGTTTGTATAATCCTCTCTGCTCACGGCCATGAATAATCATCCTGCCACTTGTATGTCCTGAAACATAAGAGAAGAGGGGTCAAAAATGGCACGACAGTGTAAATCTTTTGTAATCTGACTGATACACAAAAGATTCATTTGAGAGTCTGGAACATGTAAAACATTCTGAAGGTGTATAGAAGGGGCTAAAACAATCTCCCCCTGACCAACAATGGGTAGCCGAACTCCATTGGCTATGATTACGGAACGCCCTGGAGGAATAGTCATGTACAAGGAAAACTGTGTACGATCTCCACACATGTGATGAGATGCTCCAAAATCTATAATCCAATCTGTCACATCGGAATTGTTGCTGCTGGTACCGGTAAGCACATATGAAATACCTGATGAACTAGGTACTGCTCTGGCAGTGGCCGCTGCATCTGATGGTCCTGCAGTCTGAGTCACAGGAGTGGTCACCATTTCTCGAAGTCTCGAGACAAGATCATCAAAACGTGCATCAGTTGTAGGTGCAGGTGAAGATTTAGTCTGCTTCGCAATACGTGCAGACGCCGGAAAGCCGGGCTTGTGAAAGCATGTCTCCTCTGAGTGACCAGAACGATGACAATAAGAACATGGACCATGCTGACGGCCTCCACCTCTATCACGAGATCCACGACCACGGAACTGGGACGCACTGCCTCGTCTACGAGAAGCAACCATAGCCAAGGAAGTCGGTTGTGGCGTGGATGTAAGAGTAGTAGTAATCCTGCTCAGCCGCTTGTATACCTCCTCCATTGGTGCTATGGTCTCGCCAGTCTAAAGTTGAGTACGAGCGGCATCGTACTCCGAGTCAAGAGGGGACAGAAAAACGCCAGCCATAGTGGCATTTCGATACACCTGATGTTGTTCCACACTGGTAGTGATAGGCATGAATCTGTGGAGTCGTTCAAACATGCCTCTCAGATGTGAAAAATGTGCATGTAGAGGTCGATCATTTTGCTTGGTTGAGAAAATATCGAACTGAAGTTGGAGTATCTTGCTTTCATTTTTCGCTTGTCCATAGGTAGCGGCCAATATGTCCCACATGGCCTTTGCAGTTTGCTGATTGACAATATCATTAGCAATCTCTGTACTAAGTGTTCCAGAGAGCCATATACGAGCATATGCATCTTCTTGCTTCCATGATGTGTTGGCCCCTGTCTTGTCTGCAGGCTCTGAATCAGTCAGAATATGCTCCTTGTTGTGGCATTGCATCAAGTTACGAAACTGCATGGACATAACTCGTAGTTGGTCCCGTCCATCTTTATGATAGGTGTCAGTCTTTGAAGGCACCGAAAGAGGAGAACGCGTCACCCTTGACTTCTGACATTCTTTAATAGGCCAAAATGCAGAACAAGAAGGGAATATCTCGGTAAAATACTTGTCTACAACAATAAATGAGGGATGAGGTATATTTGTAGACTTATACACTCATCCTTAATGTTATGCTTGTGGTCGAGGGCCGCAAATGAAAGGAGAAATCAGACTATTTCACTCTTCACAGATCTGTCCAAACCTCACCGCACGTGAACGGGTCCACGGGGCCGTCGAGGGTGCGCCGAGCCCTTGCAAATCAGATCACAGCGCCTACGGATGCCACAGCGCCGCAAAGAAGGGTCGCTGGAGCCTTGTTGGGCTGCTACGAGGTGGCAGCGACCACTAGGCGAGGGGGGCAGCGGTGTGCGGGCCGCACAGAGAGGCACCGCGGAGAGGGGCCGGCGGGTGGGGTTAGGGTTTGGTTCGAGAACCCGGTCTAGGGACCGTTGCTCTGATACCATGTTGGATAAAAATTTATTCATATAATAAAAAGATCCAAGGGCCCTCTTATATAGGAGAAGAGCCATGGGTTAATTACATAAGTGATATCCACAGAAAACATAAAATTGTAAATATAATACGGGCTCAACATGCCTGAAAGCCAGACCTTGGCATACGCATCATCAGCCTCCCATGAGGCATTTCTTCAAATCTTCTTAGCCGGTACCTCCTCGGTAAGAATGTGTTTCTTACCGGTAGACTTCATCATGCTCATTAACTGCATAGCCCACGGTTCATAGTTTGTCCCTTCCATTTTGACAATAGGCGCTGGACCTCTGAAGGCGCATGTAGCAGGTACATCAACTTCGTTTCCTGACATGTTGCTGGATGTAGAGAACTGGGGCTTTTGTAGACCTAATAATCAATGTCTACACAATCATACGTGGATTTGAATGCATATGTAGACTTATGCACTCAAATCCATTACCCCGGTGGAGACCTCATCGCTTGATGGCTTAGACGCAGAGCACAGGATGGTTGCTAGGCGAGGAGCACGTGCTCTAGGGATCAGTGAGCACACGTGCTAGGCTGAGCACAAGCACGTGTGGGGTGCCCGCACACGGAGAGAAAGGTGCCACTACGTCTAGTACGGACGAGCGCTAGGCACGGAGGAGGCGCCGCTCACGAAGAGGGCACCGCGCATGGAGGGGGGCGCACGGAGGAGGTGTCGCGCACAATGGGGGGTCCGTACAGGGATGGGAGTCGTGTCGCGCATGATGAGCCATGCACGGAGGAGGTGGTGCGCAGGGAGGCGGGCCGCAAGGAGAACGCACAATGGTGTTGCTAGGGCGGTGACACAACACGAGAGAAGGACGGGGGTCGGTTGGTAAGGTTAGGGTTTCAGATCGAGATCTTCGATCTAGGACCGCCGCTCTGATACCATGTTGGAGAAAATAAGAGAATATATTTATTCCATAAACCCTAGGCTCTCTTATAGGAGAATAGCCTATAGGTAAATTACATAAGACAATCATAAGTACAGGAAACTAAGGAACAATCTGAAATATAGAAATAAATAACGTAAATACATATATCTCTACAAGATCCAATAATTCATAATCGATCCTTCCATTCATTATAGATTCATTCTTTTATAATTAGATCCATCCATGCAACAAAATGCACACATTCATAATTGATCCATCCATTCATAATAGATGCACACATTCATAATAGATTCATTCATTCATAATAGACCATCCATTTAACATAATGCACACAGGATTGACTCCTAACATAAAAACATTAAAATTTCATTAACATCGGATTTACAACACCCATAAAATAGAATAAAAATTGATAATTTTATCGCCTTCTTCTATGTTAATATGACCTCATTGTATCTTGTGGATCAAAAGGTAGTAAACGACTGCCATCATCAATCATTGTTACTTGGGAGGGTCATGCATCGTCGTCCTTGAAGGTTGGCATCGGTGGCGGTGTAAGCGTGTAGTAAGTGGGTTGAGTACCTCTTACATCTACGCTCATTCTCATCAATGCCTGATGTGTTGGCATGTCTTCACTTGGTGGCTCAATAGCTAGTGTGACGAACTGGGTCTCCAGGACATAATCTAGCAACTCTATATTTAAATTCGGGGATGGAACTCGTTCCATGTCTGCAACATCTGGTTCATACTCTACCACTGGTATGGTAGGTGGATCATGTGCCATGCTCCTGTCTCTTCCTCTCCCTATACCCTTCCTCGTCTTGCCTCTGTCTGCGCATGATCAGCATGTTCCTCGTGTGTCGTCGTTGCATCCACAAATTGGAATGCCAACCATTGCTCCATTTCTGTCTTTGCCTGCACTACAATCTCCTGACACTCCTAATGTCTGGTATCGTAAATGTGTTCCTGCACTACAATCGACCCATAAATCTCCTCGTGATCATCGTGTACCAATCCATATACCTTGGACTCACAATGATCCCATTGGATTGGTCGATGACAACAACTCTATCCGCTCGATCATACCACTCATGTATAAGTAGCCAATGTCGGGACCTCCAATCAATATGTACTTTCCCCCTCAAGTCGATGGCATGGAGGTCCTCGAAGGTATAGCACGGGGCTGAATGTCCTGGCGGTTGCCAAACTGATGAAGAACGCGGTCCGAAAAATAATATTCCACAATATGGAAGTAAATCAACGACACTCATGCCCTCTAAATGGTATGTCCCTCCAGACAGTAGGCATTAGGCTGGTAGATGTGCAAGTACGA